>VXAZ01002737.1:476791-501635 GCA_013399875.1 Gymnorhina tibicen | reverse complement strand
ATCCCTTCTGAGGGAAAGGTGTTTTTTATTCCTGCACAAGGGTGTCCCTCCTGGGCTTCTACTGAAGTTCTGCCCCTGCTCTCAGGGCTGTGGAGTATTTACACAGCAGAAGCCATGAGGCAGAGAGAAAAGGCCAGGAGAGCTTGAGCTGAAGCCAGGAGCCCTGAGGCAGAGGACACGAGAACTCAAGCAAAGGCTTACAGGAGGAAGTATGAAAGAGGGGCGTGAGGGATAGTGCTAAATAATAACTACGTAGACAGGGTGTAAATGTCGATAATTCAACTGGAATTTAGTGTGTAGAAATTAAGCAGAAGGCAGCAAAGTTAAGGCAAATGATCAAGAAAAGACCCCAAAGAAGAAGAAAACCATATTTCCTGGTCTTTCAGTGAAATGTGCTCTTCCAGAATCTAGATTGTGCAAGTTCTTCTTGAGCTCAACCAGACCTACAGTGCTGAATTGAGTCTGATCCGAAATTAAGCCCATTTGCACCCAGCCCTTCTGCTCCCTGAAGAGTGGAAAACCAACTGGGGAAAGGGAGGTGGAAGTGAGACCATGCTGCCACCCCTCTGAGAACTAGGAGAAGGGCTTGCAGGAACAATCCCTGAAGTGAGCACACGCTGCTTGTGCTCACTCTAGTGACAGCAAGACCAGCAACAAGCAAGTGTAACCTGAGCAAAGCACCTTATCTCTGTGACACCTGGAAGGCGGCTTTCGAGACGTTATCACTGAACGATACTTTGATCTACCAGGTGGGAGAAAAATTAAGTGATGCCACTTGTTTCTCAAGAGACTTCTTCACTCCAAGCTCTCCTGGCCCACCTGAGCCCACCTGCGACATCCAGCTCTGTCTCAGATTCCCATCCCAGCAAAGCAGCTGTGGAGTTGAAATCTACCTTAAAAAACAACTGAAAAAAAACTCAAGGCGAAGAGGAAACTTTCTTTTGTGGCAGACAGAGAGGTTCGGCCAGACAGCAGAGCCCTCTTCAGTCCACTGATGGGTAGTGAAGAGCTGGTTGAACCAACGTGACCTTGCAGGCACTGGCAAGCTCCCAGTTGGGCCAAACTGGGGTTTATCTGGTGTAAATTGGGTACAGCAGGCACCAGTGTCTCCCAGACAAATGCACCCAGTCATTGCAGCTCTCACTGTTGATAGAAGACAAGGATCTGTCAAAACCAGAGGGTGGGAAATGAATCATATAATTACAGATAGCAATTCTTGGAAGAAGGATTTTTGCATGGAGAAATCTTGGGGTGGAGAAGGAAAAAGAGGGAGGAAAGGGAGGGAGCTCACACTCCAAAGCTAACACATAAAATTTTTTTTTTAAGTGATTTGGCCAAACATCATCATGTGACAAGGTAGCTTTTCTTGCAAACAGGTGCACCCCAGTTTTAGAAATATTAAATCTTAAGAGGTTTGCATTGCACAATAGATGGCAGCCAGAAAGCACGTTGATGTTTTTTGGCAGTGTTTCAGATGTCATGGTATTTTTTTTTCTTTAAAGCTTCCATCAGCAGGAGGGAAAGCCGTGCCAAGGAAAAGGAATCAAATCTGGATGCAGCAAGTCTCGCATTCAGACGGAGGCTCCCTGCCAGATGCTACGGGGCCAAATCGGAAACAACCACACTGAGTTCATTATGAAAACTGCATAATCAAAAGCCTGCAAAAAGGCAAAAAAAAAAAAAATTAATCTATTTAATACTTAGCTGAATTCTCAACTGTTGAAATAGATTTGAAGAAAAATTCATCATAATCCCTCTTCCTTTTGAGGAATTCCTCTGCATTCATGAGATCTCCATGAGATGGCAGGAGTGCACTGTCCTCCAGAGGTTGAAGGACAATCACAATGGTGACATTTCCACACCGAGAATCTCACTCTGGCTATGGGCACTGCGGACAAAACACTGATTTCTCTTTCCATTTATTGCTGATGGAAAGACATAAGGAAGTGGCATCAATGGGCACATCTTCAGAAAATAAATAGACTGGCCGAGTTCCCGAGGGTGGGAATGACTCTGTTTCACAGAAAAATGTGAACTGGAAAGTGGCGCTTTAGGGCAGAAATTAATTATCCTGGAAGAAGGAAGGAATGATCACTTACATGGATATTTGAAGGGACCTTAAAGTTTATCTCAATCCAAGTGGAAGGGACACCTTCCACTAGCCCAGGTTGCTCCAAGCCCCATCCAGCCTGGCCTTTTACTCCTCTTGCTTTCAGCATCCTCTTGCTTTGGTTGACAGAACCCTGCTCACTGCAGACCCTGGATCTACAAACTCATCCCATGCCATGCACAGGAATTTGTGACCAGGCACCACAAAACTGAAAGAGTGCAATGAGAAAAGGACCCAGACATCTGCCAGAAAGAAATCTGGAGGATGGAATTTAGAAATCACAGCCCTCGTATTTATGGCTGGGGATGACTATGGAAACAAACCCTCGGGGGTGTCCCAGTTTTCAGCTCTTTTTATGATCCCAAGTTCTCCACACAACTGGGACACAGCTGTGAGCCTGCCCCTGGTCAGACAGGACCCGTGGCAGCCCAAGTTCTGTGTGCTGGGCCAAGGGATGGGCTGGAAAGTTGTGCAAGTGCCTCCCTGAGCCAGGCTGCAGAAGCAACATCCCAGCAAGAGATGGATGCTCGTGTCTGAGGAGAACTCAGCTGCCTCAACAGCTTCAAGAGAGCAGGTTGCACGATGGAGCTGCTCTTTGCATGCTCCTGGTCTTAAGCCAGGACATCTTCCAAGTTTTTGTCCACTGGTCTGGCAAATCCACGCTGCCAGGACAGGAAAGCAAAAAGAATCATGGAATGGTTTGGGTTGGAAGAGATGTTAAAGATCACCTAGTTCCAACCCTGCTTCCGTGAAGCACTCCATCAGTCTCTTGCTGGATATTGTCTAGTAGAGGTTGTAATTGGGATATTACAGCCCACAGCTCTTCCCACTGATCCTCTCACTGCATCTGCCCTGGGGGAGCAGAACTGGAAAAGTTTTGCTATGCTGGGAGCTCCCTGTGGACCAGTGAGCTCACACCTACAGGCACTGCTGTGGTGCAACAGGTCTGCCTCATACTGGGAAGGGGAGGGGGGCTTAGGAGCTGCTGAGGGAGACCCCAAAGAGTCACAAGATCTGTATGTTTTAACAGAGCAAAGGCCCATTCCCTTTCCAGTGTCCCATCCCACAGGAAGCTGGGCATTCCCAGTGACATCACTGGAGCCTGCAAACAGCTCTGCTGCAGGGAGACACTGTCCTCTGCAATGACCAAGAGATTATGTCGGTTAACTTTTCTCAATGCACCCTTTCAGTTTCTTGTAGATGTGGCACTTGGGGACGTGGGTTAGTGGTGGCCTTGGCGGTGCTGGGGGAACCATGGGACTCAATGATCTTAGAGGGTTTTTCCAACCTAAATGATTCTATGATTCCTTACCCATCTCCTGGCTTTCAAGCTCTGCAGTTCATGATCCCTGGCGTGATCTATAAGGTCTCTTTCCTCTTTTCTAATTCCCTCTTCCTCCTGCATGGGATGTCAAGTGGTATCCCAGCTCCTGGCTGCAGAACCAGTTTCACATCAAGACACAGACTCAGTGCATCCCCTTGCACAGGTGAACCATCTCCAGAAGCTGAAGGTTGTTTGCATCCATGGGCAGTTACTTGATGGTTATGGACAATGCTCCAAAAGCAGTGGGACAGGAACAGTGTGAATCCCTCAGCGTGAGACCTGATTAAGAAGAAATTCTTCCCTATGGTGGTGAGGCCCTGGCACAGGTTGCCCAGAGAAGCTGTTGCTGCCCCTGGATCCCTGGAAGTGTTCCAGGCCAGACTGGAGCAACCTGGGACAGTGGAAGGTGTCCCTGCCCATGGCAGGGGGTTGGAATGAGATCGTCTTTAAGGTCCCTACCAACTGAAACCATCCCATGATTCTATGATCTGGCTCCCAGGAGTCCACAGAGCCCCAGGGACAACAAGGGGATGTCACTGGGATACAAAAGCCTAGAAGATGAGGGGAGAGTGGGGCGTGAATTGTCCCTTCCTCATGAGGACTGTACCATTCCCAAGGTTAGTGCCCCATTTCCAAACTACACGCAAACCCACAGGTCTCGGCACTCTTACTGATCTCTAATCTTGAACCCTCAGCCTGACTTGAATCACTGCTGCTCTCTCCAGTGTTTAAATAAGTTATTAGAAAACCTCTCCAAAATGCATAAATCCCATCCTAATGCCCCCTGATGTCAGAGGGAAGGTGCCTGGTAACATTGCTGGTCCTTGGATCAGTCCTCAGAAAAGCAGCTGCAAAATATTAACCCGCAGGCTCCGAAATTCGTCTTTGCTTTAACTTGGTCGAAACCTTTGTAAATAACTCACAATGGGTCAGGGAAAAGAGAAGTGGACAGCTCTGATCTGGCTGTGTTCCTCTGTCCTATAAAATCAGCTTACGCCCTTAGGAAAGAGGAAAGCTCATTAAAATTCACCCAGAGCCGTGGCAGCTCCTATCCCACAAACCAAACTGTTCAAGAAGTGCAGAAATCATTGTGATGTTTCTTCACTTTTTTCCAGGGCCCATAACAATTTCCTCCTTGTTCTGCTCGGTGTTCCCACTGCAACTCCTTCCTACCTCCCAGCTGCCCAGAAATCCCTCCTGGTGCTGCAAGAAACGTGAGAGTTCCTAGGCAATATCTCCTCATGGCATGTGAAAGCAAGGCGGGAGAGGAGCAGGGATGTTTTCTTCTAGCAGGAGATATCATGGGCAATGTGGTCATCTGGGGAGTACCAGGCTTTAGGGGTTGGGTCTGTCCCAGCTTGGGAGGTGGGTGAATCGTTCCATCTTCCTCTAGCCCCGCTTGTGTCAACCAGCACAGTAACGGGAATTACAAATTGAATACCATTTTCCTTTGTTCTTTAAGGTGTTTCTGAAGTGGAAGGTGCTGTTATCTGGCTCAGCTGAGAAATTTCTCAGCTTTTGTCGTGGTTATCAACTCCCCAGCTGGGAGAACACCAGCTCAACAGGGAATTACAGAGCTGGAAGGGAGTGAAGATGGGCAGTGATGGCTGAACACCATGTGAAGAACTCCCACAGGCAGAAATATGGAAATTTTAGCATGTTGTCCATTATGCAAAGGGCAGAATTCCCGTGCAGCACTGGCATATGCAGAAAAGCTGGGGAAGGTGGGGATGGAGTGTACCAAGCTGTCACTTTTGGGGAAAGCAGCCAAGTGCATTGATACTTCTCGTGTAGGCTGGCTCCAAACCAAATGGCTTCACAGCAGGATTTCCAAATTACTACCTTGACCACCATATGTGCTTCTTCCACAGTCTTAAAATCCATCTATGTAAGTGATCATTCCCTCCTTCTTCCAGGATAATTAATTTCTGCCCTAAAGCGCCACTTTCCAGTTCACATTTCTCTGGTCCCTCTGAGGTTCTCAACAAGGCTGAGAAACCTCAGGCCTCACACTGCCTTCATCAAGCTGTTGTTCAACTGCTTGGGAATCCCCTCCCAAATCTTGGTGGAGGCATCTTCACCAGAGCTTTGCAGAGCCCGAACCCAGGCAAACTGCATTGCAGGGATGAAGGGCATCCAACGGCCTTCTTAAACTGCTGCTGAAATGTGCTCTCCCGTGGAGTGAAGCACAATCACTGATGAACAACACACACAGTCAGCCATTTAAAGTCCAGCTCCAGAAGAAATTGCAGGCAGGAGTGGTGGTGGCACGAGGCGGGCAGAGCATCTGGCTCCGGGTCTCTGTTGAATTAGGTGTCAGAGCAGGCTGGATCCTAACAGCAGTGTTAGACCAGATGCGCTGCTGTTTTCATATCAACAGGGATTACATTGCTTAAAACCATTTATTTGATACTGACTAATCGAGGAAGGCTCAGAGGAGCAGGGAAATGAAAGGGGTAATCAGATATTCTGGAGCTCAGAGTGCACACGCAAAATGTTCAAAGCCAACACGGTGCAGGTGCATATTCCCAAACGTGGACTGGGTTGGCAAATGATTCGGTTTTCCTTAGGAGCTACTGGAAAAAAAAAAATAGTCTGCAAAGGACTTCCCAGGCTCCAGCTGCCATCTCGTGGCCGTACAAAACATGGTCGTATTCTTTTTTCTCTCTGATACCACCATTTATGGCTCAAGCAGTGCTTTTCCAAGATTGGTAATGTCAAAAATTTCTGGGAAATGTTTTCCCCAGGAAAGCCCTGGTCAGAAGCATTATATTCCCAAATGGCAGTGGGTTTGACCTTTTCACCACACACATTAGAGAGGATACTTTTTTTTCCATTGTGTGGAAAATAGTGATGTTTGGAAAAGGTGGACTTCAAGGGGGGGGGGAGGGTGTTTAACATCCCTCATCATCCTTGAAATCTCCAGGGAATTTCAAGGAGTGTTCAGCAACACGCTCAGGTTTGAACTTTGCTGCTGTCTTCCCCTGCTTCCTGATGGATCCCCTCTTGCCCCCACGCCAGGCAGGGAGGCTCTGGAGGGATGTAGGATCTGCAAAGCCAGTGGGCAGCCACAGCAGCTCCTCCGAGCTGAAGCTGCTGTTTGTTGGCTCCTTCCTCTGAGCACTTGCAGAGTGCCAGCCCTGCTCCAGCAGCAGATCCCAGACCCTTCTGCAGCCCCCGGAAAACCAGCGGAGCTTTGAAGAAGATCAGAGGTGCATCTGCATGGAACAGCTTGTGGTACAGAAAGTCCCAGGGTAACATCCTGGCTCCGGGGAAGATGATGGGAGTTTGGCTGGGTTTGCAGCAGGACCAAGATTTTTTTCCAGCCTCGTTCAGAGTGACTCAGAGTGTCAGCAGGACCTACAGCTGCTCTGGGCACAAAGCAAGACACGTTCCCAAAGCTGCTCCGGTCCAGAAATTACCTGGGGTGAGTAAACACCACGTGACACTCTGCTCCCTTGTCATGGAATCACAGAATGGCTTGGATTGGAAGGAACCTTTAAATCACATCTCATTCCACCCCTGCCATGGGCAGGGACACCTTCCACTATCCCAGGCTGCTCCAAGCCCTGTCCAACCTGGCCTGGAACACTGCCAGGGATCCAGGGGCAGCCACAGCTTCTCTGGGCACCCTGGGCTGGGGCGTCCCTACCCTCACAGGGGAGAATCCCTTCTCAAAAGCCAAGCCAGGATCATGTCCTGGCAGGACCCCTGGAGCAGCTGTTGTTACAAAACGTTCATGGCTTGTTGTGCAAGGTCCTCGGATCAGAAAAAGCCACTTTCTTTTTGTTCAGTGTTCTTGTTTAGGGTAGATTTTGGCTCAAGCCTTCATAGGATATCATAACAATAAAATCCAAACATTTTCCCCTGTAAAACTGGGATCTGAAAACAATAAAATTAATGGGACCTACTGGCTAAAATAGGGCAGTAAATGTGTAAGGAGAGAAGAGGTCACTTAAACTGACTTCTAATGCCCCAGAGAGCTAGACTGGGTTACATGTCTTCAGAATTGGGTCAAATTTCTTCACTCAGAGGGTGGCTGGGCACTGAACAGGCTCCCTAGGGAAGTGGTCACAGCCCCAAGGCTGCCAGAGCTTCAGGAGCATTTGGACAACACTCTCAGGCACAGGGTGTGGCACTTGGGGTGTCCTGTGCTGGGCCAGGAGTTGGACTCGATGATCCTTGTGTGTCCCTTCCAAGTCAGGACATTCTGTGGTTCTAGGAAATTTCATTGTCCAGCTCATGGGGGCTGAAGTAGAGCAGATGATGGGGTATTTTTTGTTGATTTTATTTTGGTATTTTGTGTATAATCAAAACATACACCAAAAAAAAAAAAAAAGCCAGAGACTTAGTGTCATCAAAAGGCACATCAGGTGCACCAGATATTCTGGGGTGAGCCCTGATCACTTCTTCTCACAGGCTCAGTCAGTCACCTCATTGTTTGTGCAGGACTGATGCAAAGTTCCTGTAATCTCCTTTGCATTTCACACTGGCCAAGCAATTCCTTCTTATCTCTTCTTATCCTTCTTACCTGCTTCCCGAGCAGATGAAAGCATATTTCATGTGCTTTGCTCAACTCAGAGATAAGAATCACCAGTAAGAAAGGAGGTCAGCTGCCAGGTAAGCAAGGTTTGCTGCAAGAATGGCTGAAAAAACCCTCATGAAAAAAACAGTGAATTTGGCTTCAGGAAAATACCTGCAGGGATGAGCTTCAAAACACAAAATATCAGCAAAAAGATTCTGCAGGGCATTTCTACCCTTTGGTTTTTTTGTTCTTGCCGTTGGTCATCCTCCCTGGGTGATTTCCAGCCACTACAACAGCTCCAGCAGTTTCTGAGCTACCCTCCTGCAGAGCTGAGGGGCTGGAGAGCTGTGAGGAACCTCTTGGAAGATGGAATCATGGAATCATTAAGGTTGGAAAAGCCCTCTAAGATCATTGAGTCCACCCATTCCACCAGCACTGCCAAGGCCACCACTGCCCCATGTCCCCAAGTGCCACATTCACACGGCTTTTAAATCCCTCCAGGGATGGAGACTCCACCACTACTCTGGGCAGCCTCTGCCAGGGTTGGACAACCCTTTCCACAAAGAAATTTTTCCTAATATCAAATCTAAACCTCCCCTGGCACAACTTGAGGCTGTTTCCCCTTGTCCTGTCCCTGTTCCCTGGGAGCAGAGCCTGACCCCCCCTGGCTGCCCCCTCCTGTCAGGGAGTTGTGCAGAGCCACAAGGGCCCCCCCGAGCCTCCTTTTCTCCAGGCTGAGCCCCTTTCCCAGCTCCCTCAGCCACTCCTAGTGCTCCAGACCCTTCCCCAGCTCCGTTCCCTTCTCTGGACACACTCCAGTCCCTCCATGTCTTGTTCTGAGGAACACAAAACTGCCCCCAGGATTGGAGGTGCCTCAGCAGTGCCAGCCCAGGGCGAGTACGTGGGTGCACATCTCATCAGCATGTTTGGCTTTGTGCGTCTTGACTTTGGAGCTTAAACAGGTGGCAGAGGGAAAATCTGCCCTTTTCCATTCTCTGTCTGGACTCGGTGTGCAGGTTTAACCAAGTTCAACCCTCTTGCAGCACTCTCCACGTCAGTGCCAAGTCTGGGCACTGGCTCAGTAGCTCCTGGGAACCTCTGCCTCTTTCCCAGGAGGGCTGTGCAACGGAGCTGATGTTTTTCAGCACCAGTGGTGGGGAATCTCCTCCTTTCTCCGGGCAAAATAGACTTTACTGAGACACGACCCAAGATTTTATTGCAAAACCACGGCAGAGCGAGCCGTGCGATCGGGGCTGTATGAATGAAATTCCAGCCCATAAATACTCAAGCTGCACGCTCCCCACCCTGGTTTATGAGCTTCCCTACACGGTGATCCCGGTGCCGGCTCGTGCTGGCCAAGGCCACAGCCAGTTTACTGCACCAGGCCCTGGTATGCAATTCCCTTCCTTTCCAGAGAGGTTTTTACAGCAAGCTGGGTCTTGCCGGGTGCCACACACCCCCGGTTCCCATGAATTTCAGAGGCAGCTCTTGGCAGCCTGCAGGGCTTGGCTCATGCCGTACGAAGGAATGTTTCAGCATCTGTGACACTTGGATTAACGGGCTCTGCGCTGCCAAGCGGAGCCAAAGCCAACTCCTCACACCTTTGATTAGACCAGCCTCAATCTCATTAACGTTGCCTAATAAAATAATTTCTATCCGTGGTCATTGACCTTCAAGAAATTCCGATTTTTGCACTGAAATTAAGCTACCTGCCCTTTGCAGAGGAAGGATTCAGGTGCAATTCCAATTCCTCAGGACCGTAATTCCTCATTATTTTATGCTGTACACAATTTCTTTAGGATGGATTATTTTAGGAAAAAAAACTCCACAAAACAAGGGTGCTAATTGTTTATATATTTCTTCTCTTTCATTTAAAGAGTCAGACTCCTGCAGAGACAAAAGGCACATCTAAAAAGCACAGATTTTGTGTGTGAGGCCCAGATAAGGGACAATTTTTTATAATTAGCCCTGCTACTACCATTTCTATATGGATTTCTAAAGGCTGCATTATTTCCTGTTTCATAGAAACTGCATGGCATGAAAAAACCAGCATTTTACCACCAGTGATGCAGGACTGTCTTTCCATGAGCAGTTCTTTCTGCCAAAGGGCAGATCTGGAAATGAAAATGTGGAGATTGGATGGGAAAAAAAGCAGTGTCTCATCATCACAGGATAAGTTTGAAAAGCCTGCTTTTAATGACTCTTGTAAGGAGCCACAGGGGACAGGAAGTTTAAATCTCTGATCCCTCCATCACATCCTTTTGGACAACGTTGGGTGTGCAGTTGCTGCAGATGGGTTCCAAATGCTTGGGATGGTCTTGCTGCAGAAAAACTAGCAAACTCCAAAATGAAATAGAAAATAAAATAAAATAAAATAAAATAAAATAAAATAAAATAAAATAAAATAAAATAAAATAAAATAAAATAAAATAAAATAAAATAAAATAAAATAAAATGAGACTCCTATGGCAGTCATTTAACAGCTGGCAGCTTTTTATCAATCAGTATTTATCTACCATGGAAGTGCAGCCAGCTCAGCACTACTGACACGTCTGAGCTTGCTTTTTGTGGAGCATGGACACAGTTCCAACCAAAACCAACCAAACTTCCAGCCTGAGCTGGTCAGAAGGTCTGTGCATCAATCTCCTCTCTCCCCAGCGTTAATGTTCTCCTCCTGCCAAGAGGGCAGGAGCAGGGCTGCAGGAGACACGAGCCCTTTCCCTCAGCCCTTTCTTGCAGTGGTGTTTTCATCACAGTGATTTTTCCCTAATCCTTCTCCAAGAGGGGCCCTGAAGGCAGACGTGAGAGAGGGAGCAGCTGTTATTTGGCTTGGGGATACCTTCTGGTCTGGATTCACATCCAGACTCTGCCAGAGCCCCGTGTGCCCTCCCACAGACCATTTGATCATTCAGAGTCTCACTTCACTCTCTGTCAGTATGTTTAAACACTTCCTTTTTCTTGATTTTTCAGTTTCTCCTTGGAGTTTGCACATTTTGAGGAGCAAACATGGTTGCACTTCTCTATTTGGCACCAGACCCAGGCCAGTGATCCTCTGTCTTGGTTAAGGCCTTTAAATCATACATAATCATATTTATTAAGAGCTATTAAAGCCTCCTGAACATTCTAGGCATGTTATAATTTGAGCAGGTATTTCTGGATCACCAGCTATGCTGTTGCCAAAAAAGGGGGAAAGAATGATCTGAGATAAATAAACATCATCTGTACAAATCAAATTTGACACAAAAGCCATCTCAGATCTTAAAGGATGGTTACTCCAGGCTCAAATCAACCCAGAATGAAGTGGAAATTCCAAAATTTACTGCCTTGAGACATCTTTGTAGTTGTGGTGGGTTGCTCTGGGGTTAAGGAGGAGGGGGCTGTATAGAGATGGTTTGGGCGATCTGTGCTGCTCTGCAGCATCAAGGAGTTTGTTTCCATGGTGGCTGCGTTTGCTCCTTGCATTTCCCTGTCCTGCTGGTCCCCTGGCTCCAAGGACCAGCTTGGTGCCTGCCAGCTCCCAGGGGAGCCCTCCTTCCTCCAGGCATGGAGGTGGTGGGGAGAGGGCTGGGTACTTGTGGGGCAATCCTTCCTCCACCAGGGGAGAGCGCTGGGTGCTTGTGGGGCAATCGTTCCTCCACCAGGGGAGAGGGCTGGGTGCTTGTGGGGCAATCCTTCCTCCTCCAGTTTCGTGCCTCCAGGGCAGTGGATGGGGAATGGCTGGAAAGGGCCAGCTCTGACTTTTGCAGTGTGGGTGGAGGGAAACCCACAGCAAGCTTGGATGAAGGCGAGAGAAAAAAACCCATGCCATCTTCCCATCCCTGGAAGTGTTCCAGGCTGGGATGGACAGGGCTTGGAGCAACCTGGGATGGTGAAAGGTGTCCCTGCCCGTGGCAGGGGGTTGGAATGAGATGGGTTTTTAAGGGCCCTTCAAACCCACACCATTCTGTGGTTCTGTGATTCTGTGGTTCTATGATCCTTTACTTCTAGAATTCTGTGATTCTCTCTTCAGAGTGCCAGAGGTGCCTCAGGTACCAAGAGCTGAGTAAAATAAAATAAAGCAAGAGCACACAGAAGCTCCTGGAGAGGCTCCTGCTTCCTTGACTGAACCAAACCCTCAGAGGAGCTCACTGATGGATTCACCTCAAGCCAAAGGATCTTTCCACTCGAGTGCTATCAGCTGATTTCTACAGGCACCAGGTGGTAACAAGGAGCTTCTCCTGTCTGCTGTGAACAAAATGTTTTCAAACTGAGCTGACGGAGTGACCCCAGAGGGGCTGAGCTTCTTGTCAGAGGATGAGGCCACCCCCAAAACCAGGAGCAGCAGAGCTGTGGGGGGAGCGTTTTGTTGGTGCTGAGCACAGACACAGAGATGGGGTTTGTTCCCTGGCACATCCATGAGCTGAAGCATCCACAGGCCACATAAAGAGAAAAAGCTGGGTATGAGGGAAAGGGAGGCAGCACAGCCCTTGGAGAAAGCCACAAGGCAGAGGGATGTTTTCCCTAAGCAGAGTGTTTCATTTGGATGGAATAAATGAGCTTGAGCAGACCAAGAAAATGAGGAAAAATTACTTGCCAAAGGCCTTTTGCACCAGTGTTTGCCATGAAGTGACCAGTAAAGGAGGAGGGATAATGTGTTTGCAGTAGCTCTGTTTCCTTGTGTGACTGACAGAGGATCCATGGGAAAACGCCCAGATCCCTGCCTTTCCCCAGGCAGCTCTTGCAATAGGCTCTTCCTTTCTTGCTACAAAAAGATTTGGTGAAAGCAAGGTAAAGTAAAGAGAAAAGGTGACTAAAAATAGAAATCACTGCTAGATTTCAACTGTCATTTATGATTTGGCTGCCCGGGAAACAGATCCTTTCCCCATCTTATCAGCAGCCCTGAAACCTGACACGATCCTGCTAGCTTTGGCCTCTTTCCTGGGGTATTGCTTTTCCAGCATCCAAAACAGCTACAAAAGTTAAAACAGTTGCAAAATGTGGATTCTTGGCTGGCTTTGCCTGGGCCTTGAGAAAGGAGAGAAGGGAAGCATATGGAACTGATGGAGAGCTAAAAAAACCTCACAAGCCTAATAGCAACCATAGAATTTGAGAATGGTTTGGGTTGGATGGGACCTTAAAGCCTGGACAGTGACACCTTCCACTATCCCAGGGTGCTCCAAGCCTCGTCCAACCTGGCCTGGAACACTTCCAGGGATCCAGGGGCAGCCACAGCTTCTCTGGGAATCCTGTGCCAGGCCCTCACCTCAACCCTCCTCACAGGGAGGAATTCCTTCCCAATATCCCATCTAACCCTACCCTCCAGCAGTGGGAAGCCATTCCCCCTTGTTCTGTCACTCCATTCCTTGTCCAAAATCCCTCTCCAGCTCTCCTGGAGCCCCTCGAGGCACTGGAAGAGACTCTAAGATCTCCCTGGAGCCTTCTCTCCTCCAGGCTGAACAATCCCAATTCTCTCAGCCTTTCCCTGTGGGAGGGGTGCTCCACCCCTTTGGTCCTCCTTGGTGGGCTCACTCCAAGAGCTCCGTGTCCTCCCTGCGCTGGGGACCCCCGAGCTGGACACAGCATTGCAGGTGAGGAGGGCAGGGGCTCTCCTCGAGCAAGAGCAGAAGTTGTGCCTCTCATTTTGAGCCAAGTTCAGGTCATAGAAAAGGCAGCAGGAAGGACAGAACCTTTCTCTGGGTGACTCTTACTGGGGTCTGTCTCAGGTACGAGGCAGCGAAAGGGCCAATCTTCTCTCCATTTTCTTGAGGACCAGAACAGAAAGTGGTGGACAAATAGCCCCTCTGCTCGGGGTTTTCTCTGACCACAGAGGCCTAACTGCAGCACATCCACCTTGTCTGAATGTGCTTTACCTCCCCAAGCCACAGCCTATGATCCTGGCCACCCACTCAGGCCAGGAGGGATGGGAATACACAACATGGTTCTGGTTTTACTCTCCCCCCCATCAGGAATTTAAAAATCGGTGTGAAAAAAGAGCGAGGCACAGGACACCATGGCCTGGAGAAGGATGTTCACTTCACTGAACCTGTCATTGCCCGTGCTGCTCATCAGGCTGGTGGCAGTGCTGACACCAGCTTGGGATGTGGCACTGTGTTACCAGAACCTCCCTCATGAAACACAAATCCCAGGTAACAAGCCGGTGATAAAGTCCCGTGGCACAAACAAACCCTCGGATCAGGGCGTGAAATCAGATGCAGTGAGAGCGACACCAAACGCGTGCTCCTCCCTCACCCACCTGAAATTCCACACCTGTTCTGAGCCAATCTGAGAGGGCAGGTGCCTGTTTTCCAGAGCAAGCACCTCTTTGGGGAGCAGGGAAATGATCATTAAAGGCAACACTGGTTTGCAGATCCACCCTGCTGTACAAACATGATGTACGTGACTGCAAGCTTCTAACTCACACATTGCCCCTGTGGGGAGAGGGCTACTG
The DNA here is from genome assembly GCA_013399875.1 of Gymnorhina tibicen. Taxonomy (NCBI): domain Eukaryota; kingdom Metazoa; phylum Chordata; class Aves; order Passeriformes; family Artamidae; genus Gymnorhina; species Gymnorhina tibicen. The sequence goes on along the minus strand of VXAZ01002737.1, from coordinate 487,249 downwards.
GGACCTGGGACTTAAATGAATGACCAGCCTTTCCTTGGAAGCCTTTGGGATGCTTTGGGGTATGATTCAACTCACCAAAAAAGGGAAAATACTCTGAAAGGTTTTGGTTACTGCATTTATGTCAGTCCAGGGACAGATCCACAGGCCAGAATCAGGAGGAACACGGTCCTCTGACTGGCCACTCGTGTCCCCATCCCTGGCAGTCAGACAGGAGGTGTTGGAAATACTCTTGTATATCACTATTCATTATATAAATGGGAAATTTTGAGACTGTACATGGATGGAAGTGAATGCAAATTGATGGGAAGCAAAAGATTTGTTTCATGGTTAGATGATTGTCTGCCTCTGCAAAGAAACAGGGAGGAAATCTCCTCAAGTGGCCTTTTCCACAATCCGAGTCCTTGGAAGTTTTCCACCACAGTGAGGTTTTCTACCCGACTCAGATTTTCTACCATGGGAAGATTTTCCACATCAGCTGCTTGTTCTTTCACTCTCTCTTTTTTCTTTCTCCTTTTCGATCCCTCTGTACCATACAAGCACAGACTCCCTCAATTCAGCCCATAGGATCTTGGAAAATGTGAAAGCTAAATAAGTTTTTTAACTGGAAGGAGCTCGCCTCTCCTGACTTTCCTTGCCAGGCTCTTTACTACTCGCTAAAATAGAACTTCCACTACAAATAGAAAGGAGATCTCCTGCCTGCCCCACTGGCCTGGCTGAAGGAACAGTTGGCCTTCAGTCCCTCTCAAAACTACAGCTCAATCCATCTTCCAACTATGACATAAAAGGGGGAACCTTTTAACACTGGAGAAGTGAATAAATTGGCACTGGAGGCAGAACAAAGCAGCTGGAATATCCATCAAAGAGCAAAACTGGAGTGTCCTTAGGAGTTGGAGGCTTTTGATGGAAGCACTTCCATGTAACGAGTGGAATATTTATAGCTGGAATGTGGTCCCAGCCACCACCTGGCTGTCCAGCAGCTCCGGACAGATGACAGCACGGTGACTGTGGCTGCACAACCCTCCTGCACAGTGACCCACAGGCAGAAAAGGTCCCACTCTTCCTCCTAAGCCACGAGGCCATTCCCTCGGGGCAGTGTGACAGCGTCAGATGATCCACGGTCACTCACCTGCTATCAGGTGACACCTCACAGAGACTGTAACGTCTTCATCTCTGCAGATTCGTGCAGGCTTAAAGGTCTTCTCAATCAGGGACTATTTCAGTCGGTATTTAAGTCATACCTGGCTTCATGTGAGTATTTCCAGGGCTGGGCTTAACGCTCTGAGATATTTCCCTCAGTGCTTCCATCAAGGATGGGATGATGAGCATTGCTACCATGCTTTCCTAGAACAGAGTGTACCACGAGGGCTGGGTAATACATTTAATATCTCTTATGATTGATTGTGCATAACAGTCATGGCAGGTTCGAGCCAGAAATACATCCAGTGGATTGGGATCAATTGACAATAATGAACATTTGGGAACGGAAAGGATGAACCCCAGAGAGCAGGTGAGTTTTTAACCCTGCTGAAATAAATGGAAATTCTCACAGCAGGGGCAGCAAAGCCAGGATTTCACACATGATCATGCTGACAGTGACCTCAAAGTAACTTTTAGTGACAAGTGTTCCCAGGGTCCTGCAACTCCAGCACTGCTTTTGGGTGTTACTATGAGACAAAACATTTGTGTGTAACCCTCTAGGCCTTGTGACTCTGGCCCTGAGGGCATTAAAACGTCATTTTTCCTCATCTGACCCCGCTCTCAAGATCCTCAGCTGTGAACTCTGGCACAGCCCCACACGCCTATGAAACCCTCCTCACCCTGGCCCTGTGATTTCCAACCCTCTCCCAAGGGAATGAGGGAGTAATTTTAGTTTGTTCCTTTTTAATCTCTGTGTGCAGGAGCTTTTCACAACTTGTAACCACGTCTTGTTCTTGGCTTCTCAGCCACCCGTCAGACAGAGGGTTTTGTGCAGAATAAAAGGGGTTGTATTTTTCCTTGTGGTGCTTCCAGCTCTTGCTGTGTGTGTTGTGTCCTTTGAGACGCCCGACAAGCAACGTGTGTGGGAGAGACAGTGACCTCTTACTCTTTACTTCAGCATTTACAAAAAGGAGCCAGCTTCCCATTTCCCCAAAGTCCTGTGATGGTTTCTTCTGGAGGGTCTCGGTGCTTTGTCTCCAGGCTTAGTGGTTGGCACAGTGAGAATACAGGGTCCTTGTTTCCAGCCTTGATCCTGTCAAGTCCACAGGCAACACTGTCCAGAATGTTACACAACACCTCTCTCTCTCCCTAAAAAGTATCTGTGTCAACTTCATTTATTGTTCTTGGACCTACAAAGCTAATTATTTGCCCACCTTGTGCCCACACTCTCAGTATCTCCTCTGGAAATAATAATAACAAAATGAAAACCAAACCAAACCAAACAAAAAAAAAAAGGAAATAAGTTTGCTCTCAGATTATATTTTAAGGGCTTTGGCCAAACGAAAGACCAGAAGAAAGTGAAGCTTTGAGGAATTTCTGCATCCTGTTTCAACTGGTTGAAAACACCAGAACCACCTTTTCTTCATTATTTTCATCCAGCTATTCAGTATCTTTAGCAAGGAAAATAAATCAGCCATAATAACCCCTCTAACACTGGCAACTGCCCCAATCCCAGAGCCAAGAGACACGTGCCAAAGCTCTCTTGGAAGAGCTTTGGAAGGACGGGACATATCTTAGGAAAGAGATGTCATCATTTAAGGGACAGTGTGTTCACAGAGCAGCTGTTGGCGTCCTTGGACACGGGACACGTCAATGCTCTGTGAGGAGAAGTAGAGAAGGGTTTGAAGAGCTTTAAGTGTCTGAAGGAGGAGATCAGAGATGGACCAGGCTCTTCTTGGTGGTGCTGAACAACAGGACAAGAGGCAATGGACAGGGAATGGAACACAGAAAATTCCACCTGAGTATGAGGAAGAATTTTATTGTGCAGTGACCGAGCACTGGACAGATGGCCCAGAGAGGGTCTGGAGGCTCCCTCGCTGGAGATATCCAAGAGCCACCTGGACACAATCCTGAGTAAGAGGCTCTGGGGGACCCTGCTTGAGTGGGGGACTTGGACCAGGTGATTTCCAGTGGTCCCTTCCAACCTGAGCCAGTCTGGGATTCCGTGACTCCGTGGTGCGGGATGCATCTGGATGGCAACCACGTTTATGGGAGAGGTATTTTAACCACCAGCCTACCTTGGAACTAACTTTTCTGTAGCAATCCTCAGAAAAATGCTGAAAGGGTCTTGGACAGAAGATTGGGTGCAGCCCCCACATTTGATGCTTCTATACCTTTCACATCTTTGCCCCTTCTTTCCAGGGGGACAGTGCAGGGCCATTTTTTTAGAAAAAGAGGGAGCGATAATTCATGTCCCACATCTCTCTGATAATATTATTTTCCAGGCTCACGGTCTGAAACTCTTCCTTTATCCCATCAACTTTGCCGTGTTGGCCAGGTTACCTTACTCCAAGGACAAAAACCACAATGCTGGAGATCCAGAATGAGGTAAGGAGGAGCCCAGAGTGGTGGCTGAGCCCACGCCAGCAGCACAGCTCCAGTACAGCCCTTCCTTTGCCAGGAATCTCTCTGTGCCCGGCTTTCCTTGAGCCTCACCTGTACGAAGGTGAACTCTTAGCACCAGGATTTTGCCAGATCAAAGCCTGAAAGGGTAAATATTTCTGTCAGGGGTCATTGCTTTCTTCTTTTGTTTGCCCTGGAACAATGGGGGGGGGAAAAAAGGAAGAAAAAGCCTGTACAATTTAACAAAGCTGCTTTGAGGGAGACAGGATCTGATATCCCAGGAACGACCCTCTCCTTGTCCCCTAATCCTTGTCTGTTAGAGCGAGGGGCATATTCTGCTGCTGCTTGCAGCAGGGGTAAAGGAATGTGGATCTGTGGCTTTGGAAGAACACTTCAGATCCAGCAAAAGGCACTTTGACCTTGGCATGAGAACTGTGCCAACAGTGCTGGTGTTCAAGGAAAAGAAAAACATAAACAGACAGACAAGCCTCACGTGTCTGACAGCAGGGAAGACACAAAGGGGATTTTTAAACCAGTTGACCAACATCCCTTCTGAAACAGCCACACAGTTAATGTTCCCTGTGCAGAAATTACCACATTGTATGCAAAGATTTTTTGGAACCCTGCTTAACTGGATGAACAATATTTTAGCAGGGCCCAGTTACCAATACTTTCTGTGTATCCAAATATATTTGGACAGCTGTGAAACAAAACAAAACAAAACCAAAAAAAAGAGGCAGAAGCGTTTGATAAATATTTCCTGCCCGTATTCGGGACAAAGTTGAATGCCAACTCCACGTTATATAACGATGATGAAATGCTTCCTACCCAAGCAACTTAAAAAAGAACATCAAAAGCACAACTAACATTTTAAAGCCAGCGAGTCTAAAGGACATGTGTGTCATCATCTGCAGAGCTGGCTCTTCAGACGGCTGTTCTCACACCAGGTGGGAATGTGAGAGTTTATAAACAGCCCAGGAGAACATTTCCAAGAAGAAAAACAGCGCTGAGTCAATATTTGAAGAGTGTGACTAAGGTAAGTCCACAAAGTTTCAGGCTGGCTCGTCCAGCATCGCTCCTGACCCGGGTATGATGAAGTGGTTTGTACCAGCTAAGAAGGAGATGGAGAGTGGGGATTTAATGGAGCAGCAATCAGCAGTTTTCATGGCAAATGGTTCCTGTCACAGAACAAACTTCATCTTGTTCTTTAATAAAATCACAAGCACAGTTGTCAGGAGCGGTGTTGACTCAGTGCTGTGCAATACCCTGATTTGAGGGGGAAAAAAAATAGACAAAATCAATGTGAGTGCATAACAAATGGTTTAAAAATAGCTAATGGAAAGATCTTAAAGTGGCTCGGAAATAAAGGATTCATCAATGAATAAAGGCTGTTTCTAATGGACTCTTGCAAGCACTTGCATTTGTGCTATCCATTGTGCTTTATGTAGGAACTGCAAGAAAATAAAAGATGATCACATAGTGAGAGAGTTTCCAAACTGTAAATGGTTTCACGACTTAAAATTGCACTGATCGGAGCAGTTCATCTGTAAACAAAGTACTGGGATGAGGAAAAATTAGAAGAATGTGGTAAAATGAGTTCAGACTCATGGAATCATTAAGTTTGCAAAAGCCCTCTGGGATCAGAGTCCAAACACTCCCCCAGCACTGCCAAGGCCACCACTGAGCCGTGTCCCCAGGTGCCACGTCCACATGGATTTTAAACCCCTCCAGGGAGGAGCCCATTTCTTGTATACATTTTTTTTGAAGTAACACTAAAAATTAGTGGATATTCAGAGATGATTTGCAGTGCATTACTCTTTCAGTTACTCACATTCTCACTACTTTTCCTCCTGGACAAAGGGAGATCCTTGGGAGCTCCTCATGGACCTCCTTACCTCTTTCCCAGGAGATTCCCAGCTGTATTAACGCTACCCACCACTCTTCATCACTGGATAGAATGTCCTGAGTTGGAAATTCACAGTGCTCTATAAATGACTTCTGAAAATAAAGGTAACTCGGCTTTAAGATTTCCACCTTTGTTCCACTCTAAGGAAACTTTCCTCCTCTGATTGTAAATGGAGTTTATACTTCTGGTCTTATTTTTCATTTCATGTAGCTCTGTGCTGGTGGAACCTGAGTCCTATGTCATGCCAGAAAGTTTCAAGCTCCTCCACATCTGTGAGCTCAGAGCTGCCAGTAGTAAAAAACAGGGAAATAGTCCTTTTTTGAGCTCAAATGAGAGGAGTCTGGGCTTCCAGCAGCATCCATACCAGCCCACCCCAGCAAAGACCTCACAAAATCAAAGTGAAATCCTTCAGAAATCCTTCAGGACGGGCTCCAGGCCATGGAGTTCCCTTCATTTTGCCTTTAATAAACTGGTTTTGAGGCCATGTGTCTCTGTAGGTCTCCAAGGAAGAACACACAACTCTCTGTGCTGTGGTTCAGCTTGATGATGATGATGATGATGATGATGATGATGATGATGATGATGATGATGATCTAGTGCTCAGTTAAGTCTAAGGTTGTTCAGCCTGGAGAAGAGAAGGCTCCAGGGAGAGCTCAGAGCCCCTTCCAGGGCCTCAAAGGGCTCCAGGAGAGCTGGAGAGGGACTGGGGACAAGGGATGGAGGGACAGGACACAGGGAATGGCTTCCCACTGCCAGAGGGCAGGGATGGATGGGATATTGGGAAGGAATTCCTGGCTGGGAGGGGGGGGAGGCCCTGGCACAGGGTGCCCAGAGCAGCTGTGGGTGCCCCTGGATCCCTGGGAGTGGCCAAAGCCAGGCTGGACATTGGGGCTTGGAGCAGCCTGGGATAGTGGAAGGTGTCCCTGCCATGGCAGGGGGGGGAACTGGATGATCTTTAAGGTTCTTTCCAGCCCAAACCATTCCATGATCTGAAAGAATACACAAGATAGGTAAAGAACATTTGGAGTGCCCCTTGTTCATTTGGAAAATCTTCCCCTGATCTCAGGCAAGGAGCAAAAGGAGCAAGAACTTGAGTAGGATGGCATGAAGGGTGAAACACTTGGCAAAGGAGAAAAGATGCTGAAATCACACTGGCATTGATGGAAATGGGGATAAAAAAGTGAGAATCCTACAATCTGTGCCTAAAAATCAATCTACAGCGTAACTAACATTCCCTTCCTCTTCTCCACTGTGGAGAAAAATTTGGGACAAGGCTTCAGGGTGACGTTACCTTGCGCAGCTCATTAGAAATGCAAAAGATAAGTTAAACAAACAGATCGTGTCCCTGTTGCTAAAACAATGGGGCCAAACACCCTGGCACAGCCTCCTCCCCTGGCTTCTTGCTTGTTCCTTGTTTGTCTCCTCTCTTTTTTTCCTCTCTTTCTCCATTTGGGAAGGTAGAAGAAGCAGGCACAGAGCTCCTTCGGTTGAATTCACAACGTTCTTGGAGCTCTGAGGACTGGAAAGCGCTGCTGATGCATCCAAGGATCCATGTGCAGCGTTTCAGCAGGATTTTAATGACTCAGGGAAACACCACGCCAGCAGTGAACGTTTTTAAAAGCTTCACCTCCCCTTCCAGCCTGAACTCAATCTGGCCTCTCTCTGGGTTTTAACACACTCCATTAACAGGATTCCCCGGCTGAAAGCGAACGTAGGAGGTGGAGCACAAGCCTATTTTTGGACATCCAACACCATGCAATGCACATAAGTCCCCTTGTCGCTGCAGACTGTAGGATGGAGACAAGCAGGATGTGTGGGAGAAGGGGGAATTAGGGAACACATGCTCTGTACCCTGGGGTTTTTTTCCCCCACAGCTGACAGTGGGGCTGTGAGAGGGGTTTTTCTGAAAATTCAGGAGGAGAGACATGCCCAGACTTTTAGGGGTGGGGGCACAAGAATGACACTCACACACACACACACATTAGCTGTCTATTTAGGTGGGGTAAAGCCCCACTATCCACCACAGGCCAGCACAGGGTAATTCACAGGCAGAGGTGACACCCAGTCATCCCCTTTCCCCTGTTCTTACCCTAGAAAAGGTGGGTGAGGGTGGGGCTGGGGGTACAATCAGTGCACAGCTACAGCCCTTCTCAGGCTGTTGGTCGGTCACAACAACCCCATGGACTGCTCCAGGCTGGAAAACTGCCCTGTGGAACAGGATCCAGAGATGCTGGTTGAACATGAGCCAGAGTGTGCCCAGGTGGGCAAGAAGGCCAAGGGCACCTGGTTTGTACAAGCCATGGTGTGGCCACAGGACGAGGGCAGGGATTGTCCCCTGTGCTGGCACTGCTGAGGCACCTCCAGTGCTGGGGGCAGCTCTGGGCCCCTCATGGGAAGGACATGGAGGGGCTGGAGCGTGTCCGGAGCTGGGGAAGGGTCTGGAGCACCAGGAGTGGCTGAGGGAGCTGGGAAAGGGGCTCAGCCTGGAGAAAAGGAGGCTTGGGGGGGACCTTGTGGCTCTGCACAACTCCCTGACAGGAGGGGGCAGCCGGGGGGGTCGGGCTCTGCTCCCAGGGAACAGGGACAGGACAAGGGGAAACGGCCACAAGCTGTGCCAGGGGAGGGTCAGGTCGGACATCAGGAGGAATTTCCTCACAGAAAGGGTGGTCAGATGTTGGAAGGGGTCAGATGTTGTCCAGGGAGGTGTTGGAGTCCCCATCCCTGGAGATGTTTAAGGAAGGACTGGACACGGCACTCAGTTTTCTGGGCTGGGTGACAAGGTGGGGACCCGATGGTCTTGGAGGTCTTTTCCAACCTGAACGATTCCATGATTCTGTAGGGTGCACCTGGCCCGTGGGCACAGAGCAGCACCCTGGCCTAGCTGTGATGTGTGGGGAGGGGGGGACACAGCACACACAGAGGGGACAGAGGTGCAGGTACCAGCTCCCTGCCCATCCAGGTGTCCCTGAGACTGCAGTATCACTGCACCCTCCTCCCTCCTGGGCCTGTTGCGAAAAGGGGGGTGGGGGGTGTCTCATAAACAGGTGACCCCACCCCAGTAAGCCCGGGCGTGTTTCTGGGAGTCTCTCCTTCCCACACCAACCCTCAGCCCACGGGAAAGGGTGCTGGGGGGGGAACTGGCACCCTGGAGGTGATCCATGGCTGCCCCTCGTCGGCCGTGGGGTGCGTGTTGGGACGGGGAGCTGTCCCACGCAGGTGTAAATCCTGGGCACCCTCCCTCATCCTTTCGGTGTTTTATCACACAGATAAGCGTTTCGACACCCCTCCTGCTGATCACCAGGTGTGGACTGGGGGTGGGAGCAGCTTTCTCTCACACACAAGCACAGGTGAACCCCAACTTCTCCAGCTGTGGGGGGCATAGGTACATTTGAAGGAGTGGGGTTTCTCTCACACAAGGGTGACTGCGGGTTCCTGTGCACAGCGACAGCAGGAGGAGTGCTGGGGTGTCAGGAACCCCCCTTGGCATCAGGATGAGTGCTGGGGGTGTTTGGTACCCCCCACAAGGCAGCAGGATGAGTTTTGGGGGTGTCTCACCCCCCTCCTCAATCCCCCGTGGGGCTGCAGGACGTGCTCCCTCACAAACACACGCACAAGGGCACAAGATGTGCTTTGAGAGCATCTGTCACCCTCATGGGGACACCCCCGTGTCTCGGGGTCGTCGGCACATCACAGAGGGTTGTGTCAGAGCCACAAACACGCCGAGCTGTGGGTTGTGTTTCAGGGCACGCACTGGGCTGCAGGGTGTGTGTCAGGGGGTCTCGGCCGCCTGTGAGGCCACAGCTTGTGCCCTAGGGTGTTGTGACACGCTCTGGGCCCCAGGCTGTGCCTCAGTGTGTCAGGGTGTGTCACCCACACAGGGTTTCGGGCCATCACCACGGCCATGAGGCAGCAGGGTGGAATTTAGGGGTATCACACACACAGGGTGGAGTTTGGGGTCATTCATGGAGCCCAGGGCTGTGTCTGAGGGGGTCTCACACGAGACGTGGCTGCTGGCTGTGATTGAGGGTGTCACACACACAGACCTGGGGGCTGTTCACCATCATTGGGGGTGTCACACACACACACACAGGGACACAGGCTGTGCCTGAGGGGGTCACACACACACAGCTTTACACAGCGTGTCTGAGCATCTCACACGGTGTCACAGTCCGAGTGTCACACACACAGTGTCACAGTCCGAGTGTCACACAGGCAGACAGCGGAACGGGGACACAGTGGCTGTGTCTGAAGATGTCACACGCAGTGTTACAGGTTTTTGTGGATGTCACGCAGTGTTACACCCTATGTCACACACTCACCATGTCACATGCTATGTCAGTGCCACATGGTGTCTCTGCCACACACAGTGTCCCATGCTATGTCACACGCTGTCACACACTGTCACACTCAAGTGTTACATGCTATGTCATACTCTCAGTGTCACTGTGTCACACAGTGTCACACACTGTATGTCACACTCACTGTGTTACACGCTATCTCACACATTTTCAGTGTCACCTGCTGTGTCACACACTCTTGGTGTCACACACTGTCTCTGTCACATATAGTGTCACGCGCAATGTCACATGCTCAGTGTCACATATAGTGTCACACACTCCTGGTGTCACATGCCGTCACACAGTGTCACACGCTATGTCACACACTCAGTGTTACACGCCGTCATACACTTACAGTGTTACACCTTATGTCACACACAGTGCCACACTCTTAGCGTCACACTTCATTCCAAACTCACAGTGCCACACTCTCAGTGTCACACGCTCTGTCCCGCACTCACAGTGCCACACTCCGTGTCACACTCGGTGTCACACGCTATGTCGCACTCTCCGTGCCACACGCTCCGTGCCACACGCGGTGTCCCCGCCGCGTGTCCGCGTGCCCCCAGTGCCACGCTCGGTGTCCCCGCCGTGTGTCCGTGTCCCCCCGTGCCGCTCCCGCCCCGCCGCCGCCGCCGCTCCGCCCCCGCCCGCGTCGCGCCGCGCGTGACGAAG
>VXAZ01002737.1:440548-476647 GCA_013399875.1 Gymnorhina tibicen | reverse complement strand
CACCGCGCTGCCCGAGAGGCGGCGGCCGGGCGGCGGCCGGCCCCGCTATGAGGTGGTGCGGGAGCTGGGCGCCGAGGAGGTGCGCTGGTTCTACCGCGAGGACCGCAAGACCTGGAAGCCCTTCATCGGCTACGACTCGCTGCGCATCGAGCTGGCGTTCCGCGCCCTGGGCAGCGGCGGCGGCGGCGGCGGCGCGGGGGAGCCGGCGGCCGTGGAGCCGGTGTGCGTGCGGAGCGGGCTCTACGAGGTGGATGTGGCCAGCGCCGAGAGCTACCCCGTCTATTGGAACCGTGAGTGCCGCCGTCCCGGCCGGGGGGAGGCAGCGGGGGTGGCCGGGGTGCCCCGCGGTCCCGTCGAGGGATGCCGGGCATCCCCCGTGCGCACGGAGCCTGCGCTGGGTGACCCCGCCGCGGGGACACCGGGTGGCCCTTCCTGCCCCGGCACACGGACCCGGCCGCGCTTGCTGCCGGGGTGTTCCTGTATAAGGGATGCAGGACTAATTACCCAGGGAGAGAGGACCCGCGGTGCCCATCTCCAGCACATACCTGAGCGAGCAGGAACTGGGAATTCCCCTTCCAAGTCTCAGGGACGCGGCACTGGGCATCGCACCCTCCCAGGCACACTTGTAAGGGAAGAGACTTGGGCATCCCTCAGCGTGTGCTGCAGAGAGGGGACGCTGGACCACCCTCCCTCTCCCCGGAGGATGAGGTACCCCCCACTCAGGGTGTACTGGGCACATCAGCCACTTCCAGCCGCAAAGGGAACTGAGCATCTTTCCCTCTCTCACCTCCCTGTGCACACAATCCTGAAGGAGATTATCTGGGGCGTGCACACCTGGCACCCAGAGACATGGAAAAGGGAGGTCTGGGCATCTGCTCGTTTCTTGGCATGTGTAGAAGAAAGTGGGAGGGAAGGTGGCTGAGAACCTTCTTATGCTCTGCTTTTCCTAAGCAAAGGGTGAGTGAGGGTGGATATTTGCCTTCAGCGCTCCCCCAGTTCCCTCCCTTCACACCTTTCCTTCAGAGGGAGCAGAGTAGAAACATCAGATATTTGTCCACTCCTTCCTCCCCACAGTCACACTTTTGATCCCTCATCTTCAGTGAGGGATGATGGAGGCGAGGGTAGTCCCTGGCTTCCCCTTTGTGACCCTTGTCCTCTCCACTAGGGAAATGATGATCTTGTGCTTTATATTTCCCTTCTCATCACCTGCCCACTGGGAGGGGGCACGAAGTGGGATTTCTCCTCCTTTCTCCTGTAGAGGTTGCAACAGGCATCTCATACATACATAATCCTTAATTCCTACCCTTCCACTAGAGGGAAATTTGCTTCACCCCCTCAACTTCAAAATGAGGTGGGAATACACGCCCTCTGCCAGCCTTGCCCTTGCATTCGTGTGTCCTTTGCTGGAGGACAGAAGACCTTGGGGGACAGAAGTGAAAGAGGGGCAAAGACCCCAGCTCCCTGCACTTTTCCCTTGGGAAAAGGGAAGGGCTCCCAGGGTCTTGCTGGACAAATGAGCTTTCCCTGCTTTCCTGAGGCTGACAAGCTGTGCCACTGCTCACCTGCTGTTCTTGAGGACTTGCTTTCCAACTGCATTCCCTCAAGGACAAGAGAGATGTTACGGAGTGAGCTGCAGAGGAGCTGAGCACATCCTAGCGTGGGCTTGGCAGAGGGGCAGGCAGGTTTCTCTCATCCTGAGACTCAGGTGGGAGTCAGGGGAACAGCAGGGCTGTTTCAGAGATGAAAACCAGGGCATTCTGTTGTTTTCCCTCTTCATTTATCAGCCTCTTTACAGGAGGGAGGTCCATAAATGACAATACTGTGTGGTACAGTTCACTTGTGTGACAATTTGTCTTTCAAATCATCACCCCAGCAGACAGACACTGAGCTCCAGGAGCGGGCAGAGGTCTCAGCCCACACGAGTTCTGAGCTAGAGGAGCCTGGGCACAGCTTCTTGAGCAGAAACTGGAGCTGCTTCTCCCTGTCACCACCCTGAAGCCCCTTGCTGTTGGCACTCCGTGCATCTGCCACGTGGTTCCTGGGAAGAGAAGATGCAGGACATCCAGGGGAGGAGGAAACTGCTGCCATCCCTGTAACTGTGCCATAGGGAGAGAGGGGAAGGAGCGAGCAAAGCTGTCAGGTGAGGCAGGATTGCTCCTGGTAATGGGAGCAAGAGACTGCGCTCGTCAGCAGCTTAAAGGTTTAATTTCTTGACACTGTGCCTTGTCCATTTTGGAAGCTGGTTCAGTCTCATTAAGCTCGAGGAGCAGATGTTTCAGATGACAGCACAGGCTGTGCAGAGACGATTTCTGGTGCTGGGAAGAAGAGATTCCCAGAGGTTAGCACCAGAGGCAGGGGAGAAATAAACTCCTGGACCTGAGCAGACTAATGACGGGAATGATTTCTAGTCCTCAGAAAGCTGATTAAGGGGAGTGCTCAAGTCTTTTCTTATTAGTAGGTCCAGTCCTTTGCGAGGCTGAGATCAACTTTTGGTGTTTCAAGGGTCTTCTGGTGCCTTCTGGTTTGACTTCTTCACTGCACATTTCCTGGCCTCTGTTCCATGAGGGTGCTTTTCTCCCATTCTTCCCGACTGCTGCATCCAGACCTGAGAAAACAGCAAGGTCAAACCCCAGGATTCAGTCTCATCTGTGCCTTTGAAGGCCTTGGTGTAGCCATTATTCCCATATTATTCCCTCTGGTAGCGTGTGTGCAATTCTGGATCCAAAGGGTGGCTGCTGCCCTGGCGTGGAAGTGTCCAACCAGCTCTGGCACCCCTGAGTAAGGCAGGAGAATCCTCCTCTCTGACCACACAAGCATGAGCTGTGATGAACAACTTAAAATATGCTGAGGTGCCCTTTGCTGAAGAGCACAGAAGCTGCTGGCTGGTTTTGCTGATTCACGGTTCAGCTCGGAGCAAAGGTCAAAAGCTTTTCTCTTCGGTATTTCGCCCTTTTTCATGGATATGGGCTCCAGGGGAGGCTGCTACCACACAGCTACCACACTGAGCAGTTGGTTCCTTGTTGGCTGACAATTCCTGGGGCATCACAATGCCAGGGAAATGTTGCTTATAGCTTGGCATGCGCTGAAGTATTTTCTCTTTTTGTACCTGCATTTTAAGCTCACTACAAGATTCGTCGGTAACATCAGGAATATCAGCCCGAGTTACAATTTGAGCAGATTAATTAAGAGGAATTCATCCTTACCTTGTGACCTCTGGGATTTATTTAATTAGTGCTGTAGAACCAGCAAAAAATGGTGCAAGAGGAGGAAAATTATTAGTGTAGGCTTTCAGATAAGGCAGTGATTTGGAGCAGGGCTGCTTCTTGTTGTCTGTGGAGATGACAATGAGTGATATTCTACACAAGGGTCTTCTGTTTAAATCTTAAATTATCCAGCCCTTTTCAGCCCTCCCAGTTGAAGAGGGCTGCTTTGCAACCATTTTGCTATGGAGTTTCTCAGTGGGGTTTTCAAAGTCCTGTGTGAGTCTGTTAAATCCGTGGCCTGTGAACTTTTGGGTGACTCTTTCCTGTTTTCTGGCTTGTGGGTTTGTCCCATGCAACCGTTGTCCTGTCAGGTATTTGCTTTTTCATGGCTTTTTTTCGTGGGTACGTTGCCAAGTTGCCTGTGTTTATTTAAATTACTCCACTCTCAGACACAGGTTTGGTGAGGTTGGGGGGTTTTTTGCTTGTTCTTTTTTAAATGTATATTATTTTCCTACCTAATAGTTGCTGATGTCTGTTAAGTAAAAAACCTATTCTTGTATTTGAAAAAAATTTTGTTCACTAGAGCCATCCCTGATGTACCGAAGATGTACTGATAAAACAAATATTTTACTGACTTTATCCTGGAAATACTTGTGAATACAGAGTGGACCACTGGGTCTTAATTTTTAGATCTGTCTGCTCAGGCTGGAATTGGGCTGCTTTAAAAAACCATTTTAGCTGCCTTCTCGATCAAGATGCAAATTCAGAGGGTGGAATCAAGAGTTTGTTGTTGTTTGTGACTTTCACTTGGTTTCGTGTGGTTTTAGCAGTCCTTTCAGTCGTTTTACAGCACACTGAGAACGCTGGTTTTAGCGTGTTGGACGGTCTTTGAACTTGGCTGATAACAATTTCCTTTATATAAAAGACCTTTTGATTGAAGGCTGCATTCCTGAGTACTGTTTTATGGCTTTTTTATCTCCAGGTGTGTTATTCTTTTGCAAATAAAACCCTGACGGTTCACTTGGTAAAGGTGAAACATTGCTTTCACTACTCAAAATCTTTCTGGGTTTTACATTTTTGCTTCCGTTTGTACTGTACCATCCTTTCAAAAATATCTCGTGGCTTAGTTTTAGGCCAGTTCCTTCCTGACCAAAGGCCTAGGAGTGTCCAAGGCCAGGGTTTAGAGCAACCTGGGGTAGAGGAAGGTGTCCCTGCCCGTGGCAGGGGTGGGATGGGGAACAAGATGGGCTTTAAGGTCCTTTCCAACCCAAACCACTCTGGGATTCTGTGACCTAACACACATAGATGAAATAACTTCCAGATTTGCAGTGTTCCACGTATTAAATCACATTTGTTTGTGTGTGTGTGTGTGTGTTCTGCTTTTGTTTGTGGCCTCTCAGTAGGGAGAACTTGGGACTTTTGGGATGCTTTCACTACACCAGGGGGCAGGTGGCAGCACTTGGGATGTGCCTCTGAGGGCAAGTTTCTTCCCCATCCTCAGCTTTTATGTTTTATTTAAGCAAAATGAATCTGTTGTCTTTCTCCTTTAAGCGGGGCCAGAATCATTCTCTGGTGAATGGTTCAGCTACAGCAGAGTAGCCAAGGATGGACGTGGCTTAGAAAGCTGTGCTTGTCCTTTGATGTGGTCCAGCACTTTTCCTGCTGGATTTGGTCAACAAGGACAAAGGCAGAGATGTAGGGAGTATTTGGGTCACAAGCTGTGGGTGAGAGGGGTGTTTTCTGCTGTAACTGTGGCAGCAGAAAATGTCTGTGGGATGAGAAGGATGAGGAGTTCTGCTCTGACTTCATTCAGGCTTGAAGATGGATTGGACAGTGTTGAGATCAAAGGAATAGGATGGGATTTAATTTGGAGGCGACAGAGTTGGATTAAAGTCCAATGACAGCTGAATTTTGGTATGTGTGTGATACTCTTTTAGGGAAAAACTGCTCTGAAAGCAAAGAGAGACCTCGTCCAGAGCTCTTGGAGGAGCACAAGGATGTGTAAGAGCTGACTCTGTGCCAGTTAGTGAGCAGAAGGCCTAGATGGGGAAAAAAAAATAAATCTGCAAAAGAGCAAGAAATTAAAATAAGAAGCATGAGCAGCTGTCTCAGAGATATCTGTAAGGTTGGAAACAGTGAGGGTGAAGGAGCAGTTTGAGTGCTGGCCAGAGAAAAAGGTCACTGGTGTGGTGGGATCCGTGTGAGTGGGCTGCAGGTGGCTGCAGCCGCTCTGGAGCGTGGCTGGTGTGGAGCTGGAGAGGAGGAACTCTGTGGATAATAAGTGTTGTAAATAGCAGGATTGGTGAGCACTGGGATGAATGGAAGACGAGGTGCAAATTTTAGGTGAAAGGAACTGAAATTGCTGCCCAGAGAAGCTGTGGCTGCCCCTGGATCCCTGGAAGTGTTCCAGGCCAGGTTGGACGGGGCTTGGAGCAGCCTGGGACAGTGGAAGGTGTCCCTGCCCGTGGCAGGGGTGGAACAGGATGAGCTTCAAGGTCCCTCCCAAATGAAACCATTCTGGGTTTCTGTGAAAATCGTGCTGGTTTTCTGGTAGGGGAAACCCTACAGGGTTAGAAAAAACGGAAGGAAAGTTTAAACATGGGGATGAAGGGGTAGGGAATTCTGGAGTGGAGGGCGTGGAGTAGACGGAAGGAGGAGGTGAGTTCAGGAGGAGAGCGCAGAAAAGTAACCCCTGTGGTGGAGAAGGGAGGAGTCGAAGCCAGCCAAGGGCATAATAACCTTTGCTGCCATCCTGCTCCTTAGCAGCAGGTCTGAGGTGTGCACGGGGACGGTCTTGCTCTTCTTTATTTTGGAAGACATTCCAGGACCCCGTTGTTCCAGCCGCCGATCCGGTGCTGGTGGAAGGAAGCAGGGCGTTCAGGAGAGCACACCCGGGCTGTGAGGGTGGGCTGGGAGCACATGCTCACCTTTGGGAGGTGCTCACACCTTGGTCATGTGGCACAGGAGTTGTTCTTTTGTGGTTGCAAAAAATGCGGGAGGGAAAAGAACTGATAAGGGACAAACTCAGCGGTTCTGGCAGCAAATGCCAGTGGTGGAAGTGCTTCAGAGCACTAGGGCTGAAGTTTAGTGAACTGTTTTAACTGATAGGAATTCAATAAAAATATAATTCTAAATTTAAAACTGCAGCCCATCTCACGTTTCGGCAGTCCAAGGGATTTTTTTTTTGAGCGTTTCCTGCTTGACACGGCCTGTAAAGTGAGCTTTAGGATTTTGGCTTGGACCATCAGGATCAGGTCTGTGGAAAGAGCAGTTGTGGATTTGTTAATTAAACTGTTAAACCAGGAAAATCCTTCCTGAAAAACTTAAGTCCTGGAGCCAGGCTGGGAGAGCTGGGGGTGTTCACCTGGAGAAGAGAAGGCTCCAGGGAGAGCTCAGAGCCCCTTGCAGGGCCTAAAGGGGCTCCAGGAGAGNGCACCCTGGGACAGTGGAAGGTGTCCCTGCCCATGGCAGGGGTGGAACTGGATGTTCTTTAAGGTCCCTTCCACCCCAAACCATGCTGTGATTCTGTGTTTTGGGATGATTTATAGCACTGATGACTTGGAGGATGTTCATCACTTTTCGTGGGGTTCCTTCTGTGCTTGACATTGGAAGCAGTCCCAAAGATCAGCCTTTTGTTCCTGTTCTGGATTGCTCAATTTGTAGCACAAACAGATTAAAAGCAGTTCAGGGAAAAAGAGTTGCTGGAATACTTGAGGCAGTCTTGGTAAATCAGAGGCAATTCCCTGTTTGCAGCAGAGCAAAACATCTATTCCTGCCTTTTTTTGGATCCATCACTGGGGCAAACACGAAGGCTCACAGGTTTAGCTGCTCTGGAAAGAAAATCCCACCTGTGCCAGTCGGATTGCTGGGAATGTGTTAGCTCTCCATGAAACTCAAATGTATCTTCCACCTGGAATTTACAAATTGCTTCAGTGCAGCAGCTGAGAATTACTGGATGAACCAGCAAAGTGATGATTGTTACTGCTCAGTGAATGAAATCTCTTTGCAGCTCAGTCACAGGCTCTAAGTTTGTGTCACTCTGAAGTTTCCTGAGGCTGAGGCTTCACCCGTGAACTCCTCTGCAGGACTTGTTCCTTTTGGAGGAGCAGGACAGGTCACACGTGTCCGTGGCTGAACAAAGGGAGGTCACCGGGCTGGGATCAAGTGAGTGGCTCCATTCATTTAAAAGGCAGTCACCTGCTGTGTCCTGAAATGATGTGAAGGAGAGCTAGAAAGGTGTACAGTGTTAAACTTTTTGAAAAAAGAAAAAGGTTTAAAAGTGTGTTATGTTGGACAGCAAACATGAAATAATGCAATTGTAGTTCTGGGGCTATTTTGTTACAACATCACCGTCCTCACAGACAAGAATTTCTTCCACATATCTAAACTAAATTCCAGTTCTTTCCGTTTGAACTCATTATCTCCTTGTCCTATCACTGGAGTTCCTGATGAAATATACCCAGAACGTGATTTTTGGCTTGATATAATAGGAATGGATAACAACATTTTTAGAAGTCTCTGCCAGCATCCTTGATGTTATTCTGAAATACATTTTTATATACTTATTTATTTATGTTTATGTACACAGGCACTGCCACAGGTTGCCCAGAGAAGCTGTGGCTGCCCCATCCATGGAAGAGTTTCAGGCCAGGTCCTTGGCAAATGTATGAGCAGTTAATTTTTTAACTTTCGGTTTAAGATGTCACTTTTGTAGCCTCAGAGTTACCTTCAGCTCGTGCAGGTATTATTCTCACACACTGCAAATCGTTTGCTGCTGTAGTAAGAAGGAAACCAAATTTAAGGAAGTGTTGCAACACCAAAAAGCAGGAATCTGAAATTACCCCACTGAAAAGCATCTCAACCTGGTAGTGTTTTATAAGCTTGTGTTTCTCGCCTGACTTCTTGGCTTTTGGGCTTGGAGAGCTGGGAATTGCCAATCTGAGCAAAACACCAGCTTTAATTTAAATTTCTGAGCCTCTGAATATTCTATTAACCTTTTAGATCTCATTTGTGGGTAAATCCTTATAAGTGTCTTGGGACTGATGGCTGCAGAGTTCTGCAGGGAGTGCCTGAACTCGGCCAGCAGCTGAGTTCTTATCTCTGTGTTATCTCGGTTCTGTAACAGTTTCGTGGTCCTGAATCAAGGCAGGTGAAGAAGGGTGGTTTGAGCTGCATTATTGGAATTTAGGGCTGTGCCCTGTCCAGCAGCGTGGTGGCAGGAAATGAATGGCAGAACTGATGTGTTAGGAGGAAAATGAAGGCAAATTCTGCTCAGTTACGACTTTGTTGTGATAGATTAGCAAGCTTTTTATTCTAATTTGTCTTAGATGTGATCACACGGTTTTAAAGATCTTCGCAAAGAAGGAGTAGCCTGGTTGTACACATACACTACACACACGTGCAGTGGTTTATATGTTGCAACAGTTTTTATTTGAACGTAATTCTTGTTATTCAAAGGATTTAGGTGATTATCACTCATGTTCTTATCACACCATTAATTACAGCACTTGTATTGTTTTATTCTTTGGATTTTTCAGGCGGAAGAAAAAGACCCATTTGTGTAAAAATAAATAAATCCTTTGTTGCAGAGTAAATCTCTTAAACTGATTTCCCCTAGAAGTGGTAAAATACGTGTGACTAATTAAAATAAGGTGGTTTTCATCTACTTTTAATCTCCCCCATTCCGATTTATTTAGCAATTCTTTTATAAATAAACCATGGAAGTGTGTATAACCAGTCAAATATGTTGATATATTCCAGTCTGAAGCACTGCCAACTGCAGATTATATGGTGTAAGACTTAAGGCAGTAAAGAACTCAAGGCAAATCCTTTCCTAGGGATTGAGATTGCAGGGATAAGGATAGATAACACTTTGTATTATAGATTTGGAATTCTGTATTTACAAAAAAATACATTAAATTACAACATGATGTAATGCCAGTGTGTTTAACTCTTCCAAAAAAACAAAAGTAACTGAAAGAATGTAGTTTAAGCTTTCTAAAATACCTGAGTATCCAAGACATGAATGCATTTATTGAAGGTGGATAAGTGAGTGCTAAAAAATGGGTGGGTTAGGCTGCAAAAATGGCAATTCTGGTTGATCACTTTTAAATGCTGTTTACTGTCCTAAGTCTGCATCAAGTCTTGTGGATGAAACACGGGAGTTTTTCAGTGGCAGCCCCTGTGCAGGCTTGAACAGAGGAGTTGTGCTTTAGGAAGGCCTTTCCTCTTTGCCACAGGCACAGATTTTCCCGAAGGATCTCTTGTGTGAAGTTATTTCCCCACCCCATGCAGAGCGTTCCAGGGGATTACCACTGCTCCACTTCCCTGTCTGCATTAACTGAGGCGCCGCTCGCTTTTGGAGCTGGTGGCCTTCAGAATTTGGTTGTCATGGAATCATGGGATGGGTTGGGTTGGAAGGGACCTTAAAGCCCATCCCATCCCACCTCTGCCATGGCAGGGACACCTTCCCCTGTCCCAGGCTGCTCCCTGGGATAAACCCCGTGCAACCTGGCCTTGGACACTTCCAGGGATCCAGGGGCACCCACAGCTTCTCTGGGCACCCTGTGCCAGGGCTTCCCCACCCTCCCAGCCAGGAATTTCTCCCTAATATTCCCTCTTAACCTTCCCTCTTTTAGTTTAAAACCATTCCCTGTGTCCTGTCCCTCCATGCCTTGTCCCCAGTCCCTCTCCAGCTCTCCTGGAGCCCCTTGAGGCCCTGGAAGGGGCTCTGAGCTCTCCCTGGAGCCTTCTCTTCTCCAGGTGAACACCCCCAGCTCTCCCAGCCTGGCTCCACAGGAAATGGTTCTTTGTGTGTGCCGTGATCACAGATTTGATTATCTTGGTTCTGCAGGACCATGCTCAGTTTTCTGAGAGCCAGACTGTGCTGCTGATGGCAGGAAATGTCATTTTCTTGCTTCCTCTCCCTTCCAGGTGGTTTTCTCTGAGGTTTCCCAGTAGCTCAGTGCTCAAACCTCCCCCGCAGCTCGTGATGGGAAATAAAAGCAGTTTGTGGTTCAGGCTGCTTTGGCTGCTCTGAGAGTGTGCAACTCTTTAAAGAAGGGAATGGGGAAAAAAAAAAAAAGGCAATTCCTTAGTCCTCCCAAAATCCCACAGAGCTGGAGAAAAAGAATTGCCTCACTCAGATTTTTCAAACCTCCATAATTGTCTTTGGATCCGAAAATAATTTATATTTGCGTATGAACACCCTTTCCAGAGCCAGATATATTAATTTATTCCCAAACTCAACTGTTCTGCAGAGCTCTTATGTTAAAATTTTTCTTATTTCAAGCAGTTTTTCCTGGCTGAGCCTTTCTGGGAAGGGCTCAAGTTATGTTTGAGAGCTGCTGTTGAGTGCTATAGACTGCCCTTGTAAAGAACCACTCTGGGAAAGTTTCTCTCAGGCAAAAAGAGCCTGAAAATGTTTATTTTAGTACTTGACGGTTAGAATTTTAGAAATCTGTAGGTGGAAATTCCCGTGTGAAAAACACGAAGCCCTTCAAGACTGAAGAAGAGGTGCCTTGTGTTCGGTTAGTTCGGCGTACAAAACAGCATTCACGTGATTATTATTTCAAAAAACATATCCCTGCCCGTGGCTTCGGTGAGTGGAGCCTCAGCAGACGGCTTAGCCAAGAATTAAGGAATTGCTCACAGATTTTCCCGGCGAGGATTAACATCTCCGTGGCGTTGCTTCGGCCACAACGGGGGCCTTTATCTCCCCTCACGTGTGAAGTGCATTTTCACTTCTTCCTACAGGCAGAGCTTTGTTTGGGAGGGCAGCCTGGCCGGGTCTGCGTGCCCGGGATGGGCTGGGAAATGTGCATCCCTGACAGGTGTAAAATGGCTGGGAACGCAGCAGAGGTTAAGGGAAGAGTGTGTGGTGGCACTGTGGTTAACCTTCAGTTCATGAAAACTGAGTGCTCATCCTTCACCCTCCGTGGATGGGGGGTGTAGGCTCCGAAGTTAGCCTAAATTTTCATGGAATGTTGAGTTTTCTGTGTAACTTGCAGGCGCTGTTAACTTCTGTGTTTTACAGCCACTCAGAGCTTTGGGTTTTTATGATATTTTCGGGGATTAATTTCCACTAAACAACCATGCCCTGAGAACACTCCAACCTCTTTACTCAAGCTTGATGGATCATGAGCATCCCCAGCATCAGGAATTCAGCACACAACGATCGGCTCCCACCTGGAGCAGCTATTTTAGGAGGGCAAACAGCAGCTGAATGGCAGAACTGGGTCTTGGACTACTTCTGTGTTTTGGTCAGGCCACGCCACCTGAGCTGTCTGTGTTCCTCATGGGCAGAGCTGAGGGTGCAGGGGCATGGAAGAGCTTCAGTGAGGGGCTTGGGAGGGGTGAACCAGCGTGCCCAGTGCCTGGGGAAGAAAGTGGGGTCCGTGGGAAGCCGGGATGAGGGAGCTGGCGATGCTCCGAGCTGTTCTTTTGTGCCGTGCGTGCACAGAGGGGCCGTCCTGCAGGATTCCCACTCAGGAGAACTCGGGGAGGGCCAAGCGAGGGGAAAGTTCAGTGGGAATCTGGGCTTCTTGCTGCTGGTTACCTGCTTTATTCCCTGCCATGAGTTTTCCTGCTGTTCACCTCTCCTTGCTGCTTGTGGCAGTGCCAATCACCCGCTCGTGTGCCCTCCTGCCACAAAGGTGGGAGCTGATTGTCACTGCCAGGACTGTGGAAACAAGTGTTTTCCTGTAAATCTGGTACAGCAAAGGTTTCCAAATCGGCTTTGGAACCTTTGCAGTGCCACTCGCCCCATGAGGAGATTATTTCGAGGTGATTTTCCTTTTATTTTCATGGCCTGTGCGTTCAGTGGTCTGAAGGGATGGGAAATTCAGGGTAGTTCAGAGGTTCCAAGTAAGCTGTGGAGGTGTTTGCAATTCTCTATTACGTTCTCATCTGTATGGTGTGGAAATCACCTCTGGGCACAGCAAACTCTCGTGGTGTGTCTGTAGTGGAGGGCAGCGCAGAACCAGGAGTTTCTGTGACCTGAGCCACTGGTTGTGCTCACTCACAGAGCACTGGGACCAGGCTAAAAACCACTGCCCGTGGCTGGGTCACCTCACCCAGCTCTGGTGCCAGATCAAAGAGATCCCCTCTGTGCTCAGTAGCTGTGAAATCTATTGTTTCGTGTTTAATTTTTACCTGATTTTCATTTCCTGCGTGTTTGCATCTATTGTTTCTTTTCCAATTTGTCCTTACCAGCTTTTTTTTTCCCACCCTCCAGGTCGTAACAGATCTTTGAGCAGCGAAGCCTGGGTTTTTTTTCCCCTCATCTCCTTTTTTAAGCCTTTTTTTGTGGCTGAGTTCTTATTTGCTTTGTAGAGCTAAACCTTTGTGGTCAGTGTGACACACACAGGATATTTGCTTTTGGCTGAGTCAGTCTATACATACATACATAGATATATATATATATATATATTCACACACATACACTCCCAGTGTGCACTGGAGGTCACTGGTCCCACTGCTCTGTGCTCTCAGCAGACCCAAATCTGTGTTAATCCCATGAAAACCTGGGTTTGGGCACTTTGAGGCTTGTGGAGCACAGGCACACACTGTATTTCTCCCTGATTTTCCAGATGTAGGAGGGGGAATTCAAAGCTGAGTTACAATGGATGTCATTGTCCCAGCCTGCTTGCAGGGATGGGTATAAGAGGAGTTCTTGCTCCCAGTAATTAGTGTGGGCAACAATTAAGCACAGTTTGACGTAGAATGAGCACCAAGTTAAATTTTCCTCAGAGATTTCTCTTTTGCCACGTGCACAGCAAATGCTGAGCCCCCACTTTCCTGGTTTGAAGAACTGAAAGTGAAACGAGAACAACAGTAACCAAAACCAGCCCTCAGTAAAACAATGATTTTAATTAAAAAAAAAAAAAAAAAAAAAACAAAAAAAAAACCCAAAAAAACCCCCTTGCATTTTAAAATACCACCATTTATGCTAATTGATGTGTAATTTGGGTTGTTGGGAGTGGACTCCCCATCCCTGGAAGTGTCCCAAGGCCAGGTTGGACAGGGCTTGGAGCAGCCTGGGATGGTGGAAGGTGTCCCTGCCCATGGCAGGGGGTGGGACTGGATGCATTTTAAGGTCCTTCCAACCCAAACCACTCTGGGATTCTGTTTTTCAGCTGGAAAACCTGGCCTCGTTAGCTCAGGTTTGCAGATTAACACTACATTCAGTGCTCATGCTCAAAAAAAGGTGTTTTTTGAGGCATTTGGGGTTACGTTTTTAGGGGTCCCATCAACAGCCCCAACAGAATCCCCTTTCCCTCTCTCCTGCTCTCAGTTTGTGATTTGTTGCATAAAAAAACCCCTCTCCTCTTGTGTTTTTTTTCCCTTTAGAAACAGAAAAGATCCCAGTAATGCGTGGACAGTGGTTTATTGATGGGACTTGGCAACCTCTGGAAGAGGAGGAAAGTAACTTAATAGAACAGGAGCATCTCAACCGCTTCAAAGGCCAGCAGCTGCAGGAGAGCTTTGATATGGAAATATCCAAACCTGTTGATGGGAAGGAGGGTAAGATGGTTTAGATCACTATAATACATTTTTTTGGTACGCTTGGGGTCTGCTTTTCCTGAGTAAGAATGTGATTTGTGTTGGTTTTTCATCCTACAAAGTGGGGAATAGCAGCTTGTTCTCCCGTTTCCCAGGGTAGGAGTTCCTGCTGCAGCACGTTTGGGGAACGCTGTTAAAATTGTTAAAATTCACGGATAAACATCTTGTTCCCATCTTGTTTCATACCTTTTAATTGTGTTTGAAATCTCACTTCAAACTCAAATCTCTTGATGGGACAAGAAGGGTCAGTGTCCAAAGGCAAAGTGGCTGATAGCTCTCTGGCCAGCCTCCCTAATTCTGCCCTAAAAGGGAGTAGGATCGAGTTTTACAAATCACATTTCATTTTCCATTTTCATTCAGGCTGGATTTATGAAGTTTTCAGCTGCCGTAAATCCTGGGCATTCATTCAGTGAGGGAAGTCCTTACATTTTAAAGAGCAGGCTGAAGATGTTCAGGTGGTGTTGCTGGGAATCTTGGTCTGATGCGTGGAACGTTTTTTAAGAACAGATTTCTGAAATCGCTGCTCTGTTATTTAATGCACACAGCTGAACTGACTGCTCAGAGCAGGTACTGCACAGCTAAAAAAATACAGTATTTTTGCCTTCCACACTTTTGGCTTGCTGGAACCATCTACAAACCACGAGCTGCAGGTTACAGAGGGCCCTCAGGATATTTTAGTGGGGATTTGGCTGTGTTGTTCTTTACAAAAAGAAACACAATTTTATAAATGTCTTTTATTTTTGAAGTGCAGCTTTGTGCAAAGCAGTTACACAGGGTAGGAGTGGCTGGGGTTTGGCCCTGAGTTCTTCTGTGTGAGCTGCACGACCACACAAGTGAGACCTCGTTAACAAATTGGAAGCACAGCAATACTCAGGGTAAATCTGTAATTACTGTAAGGAAAACCAGAGTGTGATTTGGTGATTTAAGGAGTTTTTTTTCAGCTTTTCAGAGAGTTTCTGACTCCCCTTTAAAACTTCGTGAGGACTTTATAATTTTTTTTTTTCCTACTTGTGCCACTTTAAAAGATCTTTTCACGTGGCCAAGGCTGCAGAACGATCTCCTGCTTCAACAGCTCTGTCAGAAAGGGGCATGGGGTGGTGTGAGCCTCAGCACTGTGCCCGTACAAACACCCTTCTGGAAGGCACTTCCACCTGCCTTTCTGATTTATTGCCCCAGAGGCACAAAGCTCAGGGCTGGCAGTGGCAGGGATTGATGGTTTTGCGTGGAAAGCAAATCTTTGTGATTCCTGAGCGCTCCCAGCCTTTTGGTAGCTTCATTTTTGAAGGAAGGAAGGATGGCTTCAGTGGTGCTTGGATTCTGCTTATGGAGTAAATGAGAGAGAGATCAGGGTTGGGGGTTTTTTATAGATAAAGTCTGAAATAGGGAACAGAAATTTTGAGATTTGCTGTTGGATGGGCTGGGGAGAGTGCTGAGAACGATATGACCACTGATACTTATGAAAACGTGAAAGATCAGAAAAAGAAACTCCAAATTCAGGCACCAGTGCCTTTTCTAAAACCAGAGTTAAAAAGAAAAAAGGCAAAACAAAACAAAACCAAAGAAACAAAACAAAACCAAACAAAAAAAAAACCCAAACCAAAATAAAACAAAACAAAAAAAAACCCCACCAAACCCCAAGCTATGTATGGCATCACTTCAAATGGAATATATGCCAAGTCACCAGTAGGTTTCAACAGGTTTTTTTGGTAGTAATAGGAGAGTTGCAGGACAATTACAGCCGACAGCGTGTGAAAAGTGATTTTGTCATTCTGATTGGCCTCTCAATACCCCTTGGATCCTCTGGCATCCACAGTTCCCATCTGCAGGGGCACTGGGAGAAGCTCTGCAACTTGCATTGTTGCTGCTGAAGTAAACATAATTAGCTGAATTCGGTTTCTAAATTTCTGAAATGCTCTGATTTGTTGTAATTGCATCCTGTATGAAACAGATTTCGGTGCCATCGAGGTTTACAGGTTATTTAAGATGAAAGTTGAAATAAATCTGTAAACATCCATTGGGAAGCAAAGTGGCTGTTCCCAGTGCTGTGATAAAGCACTGTGAGGGGTGAAACACTGGCCACGTCCTCTGATTCCTCAGCAGAATCAATACAAGCTGCTGCAAGAGTCTCCTTGTGCCCAGAATTACTCCATTTAAATTTAAATAATTAAATTTATTAATTCTGCTCCTGGATTGCAGCATGTTAACAAGGAAATAACCAAGCTTCATCCAGGGCTTTTGTTGGTGATAGGAGGGATAAATGGCCCATTAATAAACTCTTAATCCAAGCAAACCTTCCTCTGAAAGTGCAGAATTATTCAGGAAAAGGGTCTCCAACCTGCAGCCTACAAAGAACATAATGTCCATGCTGACTTGTTGTGTATTTTGGGAGCATAATGAGCTTTAAATGCAGAAGGGAGCAGAAAGCACAGATGACAGTGAATGCTTTCCCAAGCTCTGTTTTCCATGGGGCAGCCTGGAGATCACTCCTTTGCTGAGCAAACCGCAGTCGTATTTTGTTTTTCATCCTTGCAAAGTATTTCATTCTGTGCCTTGCAAAATGAGCTTGGTTTATGATGCCTGGCGCCAGTGACTCCCCTTGGTGTCTGATCCCCTTCACTGCATCAGGCAAATTATTATTCTGATGGCAGGAGGCAGAAATGGGGCACTTTGTGATCAAAAGGAGCGTGCCCAGCAGGTCAGGGGAGGGGATTCTCTCCCTCTGCTCTGGTGAGACCCCTCTGGAATTCTGTGTCCAGCTCTGGAGCCAGGCTGGGGGAGCTGGGGGTGTTCATCTGGAGAGGAGGAGGCTCCAGGGAGAGCTCAGAGCCCCTTGCAGGGCCTAAAGGGGCTCCAGGAGAGCTGGAGAGGGACACCTGTGTAGCAGTGAATAAGCTTAAAATTTACAGAATGACAGAAGGTTTAGAAACTGCCTTTTACTCAGGTCCTGAACTCACTGTCTGCCTATTGAAGTAGCCTATCAAAGGAGCTGCATTTTCCAGAGATTTCTGTCCTATCCAGGCTGTTGTAAGATAAAACAGGACCAGTTCAGTTCCTATCATGCACTGCTCCATGACCTTTTTCAGATCTATTCCCTTAATGATGACAAAGTGAAGCTGAAAGCTTTGTTTATGCGATAGGAAGGTAGGAATAGGTACAGTTCTGTGTATTTGCACAGAGGGATGCTCAAAACTCAGCTGGAAATCACCCAAGCAACCTGATTCAAACCTGAAATGGGATCTGACTTTAAAGCTGATCCTGATCTGTGAAGAGGATTGGAACAGATGAACCCCAGCAGTCCCTCTGCTAAAAATTATTCTGTGATCAAGTCTGTGATTCCCTGATAGCTGATAAGAAATACTGGGGGAAAAAAAAATCCTGTCAGAGTCAGAATTAATATTTCAATGCATTGATTTTGGGACAGCATAACTTTATTGGGTTTTTTTTTCTTTCGGAATTTCAGCGTGTGGTTAAGGCCACAAAACCTCTAAAAAATCGCATTTGGAAGAGCTGATTTTTTTGTCTCAGCTTTCAAACAGTATTTTCCCCCTGTGTAAAAAAGTTTATACAGATTTTTGTCACAGCTAAGTTAACCTTTAGATGGGAAGGTCCTATTCATAGAATCTCGGAGTTGTGCAGGTCAGGAGGGATCTCTGGGGATGCTCGAGTCCGACCTCCCTGCTCAGAGCCACGGAGCTGGCGAGGGCAGGTTGCTCAGGATGTTTCCTGTGGGGTTTTCAGCATCTCCAACAACCTGTTGGGCAGCCTGTTCAGTGTTTTGCCACCCTCACCACGAAAAGCAATTTTTCCTTCTCCTTTTCTTGGGTTCCCTGCGCTCGTTCTTCCTGGGAGTTGCATTCCCACGGCCAGTAGAACGTTGCACAGTTCCGTGGAATCCCAAGTGCTGCAGCTCTGAGCCCGATTTTCCTCCCCTCCAGAGAGGTGATGTGGCAACAAAAAATGCACTTTATTTGCACCTGCACCGAGGTGTTTGCTGGCAGAGCTGCTGGCTGAGCCCTGGCCAGGATAACAGGGGCAGGGGGCACGAGGGGGGAACGTCCCCGACTTCACTGCACCGGGGAGTGCTGGGGCGCTCCCGGGGCCTTGCAGAACAGGGCAACGGGAGGAGAAGATTTTGGCTAATCTTAACTTTTAACCATCCTTTTTACATGCTTGGGATGGGGGGCGGGGGGAAGAAAAAAAACCCAAACCAACAGAGCTAAAAATGGAGTGTTTAGTGTAAGTTTAGGAAGGGTCAGTGTGTTCTGCCCTGTACCAGAGGTCGTGGGGCTCTGATGACACCGTGTCCCAGCTGTCTCTTAGTGATGCCTTCAGCTCTGTAGTGATGTCATAACTGGTTATGAAGAGTGTGAAGAGTGAAGAAATTGAATTTGGGACCTGACGCTTCTGCTACAAAATCTGGGGTTTTTTTAAGTATATACTTTTTAGTTCTTTCTAGAAAATGTGATTTCTTTTTTTTTTTTTTCCTTAAAAAAGGTGATACTAATGAAAAAAAAAAAATGACACCCCTTTTAAAAATTTTACTTTGAAGCTCAGTGTTTTTACTTTTAGTTCTCTACTACCTCCCTCCCTTCTCCCTCCCTTCTTTGTTCAAATGGAGAGGATATAAGGAGAAATCAGATGCTGCATGTCTTAAGAGAAAGCATTCCCAAGGTACAGTAATTGGAGATTTCCTATTTTTTTTTTAATTTGTAGTGCTCCTGGCTTAGGAAGCTTTAAATTCTAGTTTGCTTGTCTCAGTTAAATGTTAGATTTACATGCTTCAGTTCTTTGAGCTGCATCCATGCCATTTCCTTTCGAGGGGAAGGAAAGAGCATCCTAAACCTCAGAAGAAAAGTAGAAGTGTTGCGAGTTCTAGAGAGAAGTAGATGCTCGCAGTGGCACTCAGTAATTCTTACTTTAATTGTGACTGATGAAAACTGTAACCATTTGTTTCTTGCACTCTTTGTGTGTGGTTTGGCTTTTTCAATAAAATAAAAGCAACTTTTTTTTAGAATTGCAGCAGGCCTGGGATGAGATGAGTTCTGTCAGAGGAGGAACGGAGGGTTTCTGCCAGATAATGTTTTGTTTGCCGCTTTCTTTTGGATGATAATCTTTAATTTTATGTTATAATTTATTTTTGCTGCAGCTTTGGGATGAAATGAGTCTCTGGACATGGGCTGTAAAAGGGGAAGCTGTGTGGAATATAGCTAAAGGCTGCTGTGCTCAGAAAACAGCCCTGACCTTTGCAGCAGCTGATGTCGTGCAAACTTATTTCAGAAAGTGGGGGTAGATCTTAGAGGAGCCATTAATGATTGCAGAAGGCTCCAAAGTTCTTGTCACTGGGCTCTCTCTGCCACCATTAAAGCCAGTAGTGATTAAACTTTCACTGGCTGCAGTTATTGTGGAACTAGGCTTCTAAAACCTTTAACTTGAAGTGTAAATGCACGTGGTAGGTTTTAGAGTTGTTCTTGTCATGCCTTGTATTCTTGTAGCTCCTGGGGGATGTTGTGAACTCTTGAGAATTTATTTTGACGTGCATAAATGTTTGCCTTCTGACTTCCTTTAATTATTTTTTTCTGCAACTGGATCCAAATTTAAAGGCCTGAAATCAAAAAATGTTTCGTGGTAAACTTTTTCCTGCCTCTTCTCACACAAGGAGCTCAAGTCTGTTAAAGGTCAATGAGTGTAACTCGAGCAACAACAAAGGACTTCTGCCTTTTCTTTTGAATCATTTTGAAATGATGTCATGTATTTTTTTTTCCCTCAAATCATGTTCGGTTGTGGTAATGAATGTGCTGGAATTAAAAAAAAAAAAAAAAATTGAAATGAGGTGGTTGGGTAACAAATAGTGACACTGATGGATTGAGAGGTGGTGAAGCACAATATAAAAATGACAGCAACAGGAGGCATTTTTAATTAAGAGCAATGGCCTTTTTAATGGCTCTTTTTTTTTTTTTTTTAATAAGTAAGAAAAGGTTTTTAAATCTACAGGTTTATGTACCAGAACCTCAGAGTCGTTTAAGAAGGAACAACAGCAGCCAAATTATGCTCTCAGCTCCCTGTACCATGTGTCAGGCTTTTGTGTGGCGCCTGCTGCTTGCAAGACAGATTAATTTAAAAATCCTTGGGGGGAAAAAAAGAAGGCAGGAGAGGTTTTTGAGACAGTCTGTATCCCTCCTCTGGTCTCTATCCTGACTGGAATGACAGTGCCTTTGTCATTGGAGGCAGTGTCAGCCCCGAGCACTTCAAAGATGCTTTTCCCTGGATTGATTTTGACTCGAGCACCGTCAGACTCTGGGGGGAAAGATCCACCCCGTGCTTTGGTCTTGGCAGGTGGGTGAAAGCATCAAGTAGAAAAGCAGGTCCTTAGCTAAAAAAGGTGTTTAATTGTGAACAGTTGGCCCCTGGAGGGTGTTTCCATGGGCGCATCCCTGGCTGCTCCATGGGTTCCTTGCCGTGAGCAGAGACACAGTGCAGGCTTTCTGCTCCTCAGTTATTCTCCCTTTCTTTGACTCAAGATGAGTCAAAAGCCTAATTGAGATAAGGTTCTGCAAGGCTTTAGGAATATCTGTTCTGTGTTTTATGGTTGCCTCTTCGTTTTTCATATTGGAACTTTTTAAGGAGATTTTTTTCCCCTCTGTGCTCGTCTGTCTTGGTGAAACTGGAGATTTGTGTCACAGTAACCATTGATTTCTTCAGCTGAAAGAAATCCTTTCTTGATCCCATCTTCCATCTCCAGTGTGGTTGAGCCTTCCCTGTGCTCACGCTGCAGGTGTCTGCCTTGGTTTGTATGCCTGAAAAACGTTGCATTTCTAATTTCTGGCTACAGAAGAACCCAAAATTTGGCCTAATTTCCAAGGACTTGGCCTTCAATCCCAAAGTAAAATGCTAGAAAGGCTTGGGCTGGAAGGGACCCTAAATCCCATCTCATCCCACCCCTGCCAGGGGCAGGGACAACTTCCACTAGCCCAGGCTGCTCCAAGCCCCATCCAGCCTGGCCTTGGACACTTCCAGGGATCCAGGGGCAGCCACAGCTTCTCTGGGCACCCTGTGCCAGGGCCTCCCCACTCTGAGTAATGAATTTCTTCCTTACATCTAATCTAAATCTCTCTTCTTTTCGTTTAAAACCCATCCCTCCTGTCCTGTCACTATCTCCCCATGTAAAAAGTTGCTCCCCCTCTTTTAAAAGCCCCCTCCAAGTTCTGGGAGGCCGCTGTAAGGTCTCCCTGGAGCCCTCTCTTCTCCAGAAAAGTGTGCAGGGGTTTTCTGCGTCTGGGGAAGATGCACCTACGGAGAGATGTCTGCAGGAATGCTGTCGGTGTCAGGGAAGCGCCACGTGGAAACAAATCCATGAGAAGTCTGCTCCAGAGGGACATTTCTGTCCTCGTGGTTTTATGGGAGAGAGGTCCTGGGCAGTCAGATCTCCGCGAAGCTCGGCACCATCCCAGCCCGGTGCCCCGGGGAGGCTCCTAGGGTGTGGAATTTGTGCTCCCGGAGGGCCCAGCAGGCAGAGGGACGAGCACGAAGAGCTTCCCCTGTGCCTGTCCCGCTGCTCGATCTGAATTCTGCACCTGGGCTCCCTGGGCCAGGCTGTGGCACGCCTTGGTGGCCTCCTGACGGCTGTGGCACCTCTGGGCACGCACAGCCCCCGAGCTGCCAGTCCCTAAGGTCTAGGGCACTCACTGCTTGTTCTGCACGGAGAACATGAGTCCTGTTACCTCCTCATCCTCAGGAACCATCACTTTCCCTCCCTCCCTTGATGTCCTGTGCCTGCAAAGCGCAGTTTGCATATTTTCCTTTTTTTTTTTTTAGGATGTTTCCTTTCAGACTGCTGTCAAATCCTTCCCCCAGAGACGCATTTTTGCGTTCCCTGTCTCACCATTAACACCCCCCGGGGCTGTCAGCAGCCGAAGCTCCTCTTGGTTGAACTCTCAAGGGTTTTAATAATCTCTTCACTGTCAAATAGTCACAGAATCGAACCCCAGGATGGTTTGGGTTGGAAGGGACCTTAAATCTTAATCCAACCTCCTGCCATGGGCAGGGGCACCTCCCTCTAGATCAGGTTGCTCCAAGCCCCATCCAGCCTGGTGGCAAAAGGCTGGTGGACATCACATCCAGGGTCTGAGGGTGAAGAGACATTCCAATGTTTGTATCAATTAAAAAGTGGAGACAAAAGTCTTACCCCGCCTCAGTAAGAGGGTTGATCTGTGACATTGATTCTCAAGCAGTGCATCCCATGGGATTTTAACAGTGCATCCCATGGGATTTCAGAATAGAGTGCCAAGGTGGAGCACCCCAGCTTAGCTTGTTTGGCCCAGGAGATTCCTTAACTTTGAAAGGAATGTGCCTGTTCCTGGTTGGTCGGATGGACACCCTGGAAGTGTTACCCAAAATACTGTCCTGGAGCGTGTGGTGCCTTTGGAATGTCCTGCAGCCACTGCTTTTCAGTGATTGACTCTCTCTGCTGGTGGTTTGGACTTGGTGCATGGACAGGCACTCCAAAGCAGAGCAGGGAATGTGTTGGTAGGCAAAATTTACTGAGAGAATCGAAATGAAATGTAAATGTGTCAATTAAAATTGCAGAATTTATTATCTTACTGGCAGATTGGTAGATTCTCTGGGAAGCATTGTCCATATGCCTCTTCTGGATCCTGCCACTTACCTAAAAACTCCTGATAGGTTGTGGCTAAAGGAAAACTGAGAAGCAAGAACCAACACATGAAATTTGTTTTGTTTTGTTCTGTGTTTCTGTGTAGAAAGGAGGAGTTTATAGTCCAAGTGCTGTAAGAAATTTATCTGAGCCTTATGCAATGAATGTATGAATAATCCATCTCAGAGAAGTTCCTCTGCAGTCAAGGGACAAGTTTGCTTCTGCTGAAGGTCACTGACACTTTCATGTGGTGCTTTGGTAACAGTAGACCCAGTTTTTAAGGTTCTCTTTTGAAAGTGTTACTAAATATGGAGAGAAGTAGTTTTGAATATTCCCTGGAATCCCAGACTGGTTTGGTTTGGAAGCGACCTTAAAGTTCACCCCCTGCCATGGGCAGGGACACCTTCCACTGTCCCAGGTTGCTCCAAGCCCCATCCAACCTGGCTTTGGACACTTCCAGGGATCCAGGGGCAGCCACAGCTTCTCTGGGCACCCTGTGCCAGGGCCTCACCTCCCTCACAGCCAGGAATTTCTTCCCAACATCCAACTTACATCTACCCTTTTCCAGTTTAAAGCCATTCCCTGTGTCCTGTCCCTCCATCCCTTGTCCCCAGTCCATCTCCAGCTCTCCTGGAGCCCCTTTAGGCCCTGGAGGTGGCTCTGAGGTCTCCCTGGATCCTTTCCTTCTCCAGACTGAGCACCCCCAGCTCTCTGCTGGTGACGTTTCTTTGGATGCAGCCTGGGACACATTTGGGCTGGTCGCACATGGCCTGGGTCATGCTGATCTTCTCAGCCACCAGCACCCCAAAATCCTTCTCCTCGGGGATTGCTCTCAATCCATTCTCCCTCCAGCCTTAATTTGTGCTTGGGATTGCCCCGACCCAGGTGCAGGACCTTGCATTTGGCCCTGCTGAGCTTCACTTGAAGCACTTTGGTGCTTGCACATCTTGTAGTTGATGTTGATATTCCTTCGATGTCCATGTGCAGGAAGAGCAGCATAAAAGTGAGGAATTTGTTCTTTCCAAGTGGGAATAATTAGTGCAGGGTAGGGAAAAGCTACTTGTTCCTGAATATTCTTTCCAATAGAGAGGCTGGACTGGATTCCAGGAGGAGTTTGAGGATCACTCCTCCCCGAACTGCTGTTTTTCCAGTGGCAATAAGAGATCCAACCACATCTCTTCCTCTTCTTTTTTTCGGACGTTGAACCCAGCATCCTCCAAAGGCATCAAACTTTATTCTTCCTCTGCCAGCTTCCCCAGGATCATACTCCGAGAAGGGTTTTGCAGAATGCAGATGGAACAGTTCTTGAAGACCTGCTGGACAGGCCATTTCTGCTTTTCAGAAGTCTGGCTTATTTCCCTTCCTCTTTTCTTGCTCTGTCAGTGTAGAACAACGACGCAATTCCGGTTATTTTGGTGAATCAGTTGTTTGCCACAGCACAAGGGCTAATCCTCTCCTAATCCCCTTGTTCCTTACGGATTTCATTTAGTTTTTCACCAGGCCGTGTCAAGTCTGTCTGCTTTGGCAAAGAAACAAAAAATATCGCAGGAGAAAGGTCACAACATCTGGCTGAGCGTGGCTGGTTCGTGCTGCAGCAGAGTTAAAACTGGGAATTGTGATGGCTCAGGCTTTCTCAGAATGCTTTTAGAAGAGTATAAAAAATTCATCCGGGTGACTCAAGTAGGAGACAGGTTAGAGCTCTGCTTGCTGTGGAAAAAACAACGCCAAAACAACCCCTCTGGGTGTTCTCCATGACTTTAGACTTTGCAGCAAGAGCAGTGACACTTAAATAACCATTTCTCTGGTCACAGGGCTATTGCTGTTGTCAGCTCTCCAAATGTTGTGCACCCCACGTTCGAGGAGGCCTCAGCAGCGAATTTTGGTGAAATCCAAATTGCCGTAAATCAGCTGTGGCACTGCTTGGCTCCTGCAAGCTCCGAGCCTGAGATGATTTTTGATTTGCATCACAACACGCCTGTTGTTCAATCCTGACAGTCAGGCTGTGTGTCATGAGGTCGGGGCCTGGAGCTCAATCAGTTCCAAAGCTGGAAAACACAATCAGCGCACAGAAAAAGCCCCAACCACTGGAGCTCTTTAGTGGCTTTTGAAAGAGCTGAATTCTGCTCTGTGCCAGAAATTGCTCTCATTCAGAGGCTCATTGAACTGCGTTCAGATATTTCTGAAAGGGAAGAAATGCAACGGAGCCTTCTAGGCAAGGGAGCCTTGAAAGCCTCTGTGTTAGAGCAGAGCAGCCCTCACCGGAGGGAGGGAGGGCTGGAATTGCACTTTTTTTAGTGGGGAAAATACCTGGGGCAGCCACCTGATTGTCACACCCACCTCTAGCATTTCAGGATCCATTCCCCTGCCCCCTTTAAGGGAATACTTTGGAAACCTCCCACCCCAAAGTGAGGGTGGGAGGGGAATGATGTGAAACATCTTCTCGGGTGGTCTCCAAAACTGCTGCTTGTCCTGCTCAGACCAATCCCAGCTGTAAAAATTTCTTAAGGTAAGAAAATAGCACAGATTTAGCCATAATGGAGCTCCAGATTTTAACCTGTGTGTAAATCACCCTTTTCTCTCTCTCTCTGTTTAAAGAGGCTTTTTTTTCCCCCCTTCTTCCCCACCTAAATTCAACGTTGTTCCTTTTTGCTGCAGCTATTCATAGTCTAAAGCTGAGCCGCAACCATGTGGACTGGCACAGCGTGGATGAGGTGTATCTGTACAGTGATGCCACGACATCCAAAATTGCAAGGACTGTTACCCAAAAGTTGGGGTTTTCCAAAGGTAATCTTTCCCAGAGTTTGTAAAGAGTACTGTGAATGCCAGCATTTGAATTTTGTTGCTTTAACTCCAAAAGGATGCTTCAGGTTTTAATGCGAGTAGCCCGCTTTGGCCGTTGCATTTTTTTACATTATATGAGTATTCAGAGTCCTTAGGTTGTGTATGTAATTGTAACTAGATGGGAATATTTTTTATTTTGTTTATATTACACATTTGATTTGTTGTATTTTAATTTTATTCCATATTTTGGTGGGTTTGGATGCAGCAGTCAGCACTATATGACAAATACATGAAAATATTACAGTGGCAGAGTCCAGAAACGACTGTAAAATTAGAATTATTACTGTAATAATATAAATGTTACCGTTCCTTTTGCAACCTTAATTTTACTGCTGGGTACTTACATACTCAGATGCATTCCTTAAATACATGACCATACCTTCCCTCTCCTCACCTCCATCCAGCCTTTTCTTCTGTTCATGAAACAGAAGTGTGAACTGATGGGAAAGGGCATTTAGACAGAAATTATTTCCAGTAGGGATTCAGGCTTGTTTAAGCTCAAAACTCCCAGTCAGAAAGGCAGCAAAGCTGAGATGGTTGGAAGAGAGGGTGGTGTCTCTCAAGGAAAAAGCAGATTATTGCCAGCCTAGAAAATGGGAACTTGTCCTGTGCAGGACATCAAAACAAGAACCTACACATCTGGTTTGTTCCTTGAAGAGACAAGGTCAGGTGAGAGGTCTGACTTTAATCTCCATCCCCCTGCCTTGTAATTACTGCCCTCTTACCCCCCAGGGCTCCTGGGTGGATACTTAATTAATGTTTCCTAAAAAAATAATAATCACCCAGTGCTTCAGTTCCAGAAGAAATGAAGTAATTTATCCAGAACACCATGGGAATAATGTGTAATAAATAATTAAGATCTGTCCTAAACAATTTGTGGGGGAGAAATACCAAGCAGAAGCTCACTTGGTAAACAAAAGCTGTCTTGGGTAAAAAATGCCCTTCGTGGGTTTGGGGTGCTTTCCTCCTCTTTAAAACCAAGATAAGTTGTTGGTTCCAGGTTTTGAGGCCAGCACTGGTGCCTGGTGTGGTCCCCTGCGTGTCACTAGAGGGGGATGGAGGCACATTGTGCCCGTGGGTTTGTCAGCCCATCAGCACAGCAGGGAGACTGCCCACATTTACCCTGGGGAAATGATTCTTAGCTTGGCCGCTGAGCTGGAGAACGAGGTGAGAAATTTGAGGTCGGATCAGCTCAAAATAAAGCAAGTTTCCCCCCCAAAAAATTAAAAATTCTTTCAACCAGCTTTCTTAATTGGGGTGGATAAAGCGACAACACTTAATCACTTAACGTGGCCAGGTCATTTCCATGATCCTTCCATGCTGTGGGAGTAAGGTGGAGACCGAAGGAATTTTAATGACTGAGACACCCGGGAGAAGGGTGTTGTGTTGTAAAAGTGGGTGCACAGTTACACAACTGTTTTCTGAAGAGCTGTTCTTCAAAACACACCTGAAATCAGCTCCCTTCACAGTGGAGATGGGTGTTGCCATCACCTGGGCGCTCGAATCTTTCAGGGCTTTAAAAAGTGCATGTATTTAAAACCAGATGCTAATCCTTTAATTTTATGATTCTGTATTATATAATCTGATTTTCAGTGTGTTGGCCTGAGAAAAGCCGAGCTTCTGCCAGCAGATGAGACGGCTGCTCTTGGCAGAACGTCACTGACGTGGGGTAATGTTCTTTCTGCAGCTTCCAGCAGTGGGACAAGGCTACACAGAGGCTACGTAGAAGAAGCCAC
This sequence comes from Gymnorhina tibicen, assembly GCA_013399875.1. Classification (NCBI taxonomy): domain Eukaryota; kingdom Metazoa; phylum Chordata; class Aves; order Passeriformes; family Artamidae; genus Gymnorhina; species Gymnorhina tibicen. The sequence continues at coordinate 449,654 of VXAZ01002737.1, read as the reverse complement.
GTTAGAAGACAAGCCACCACAGACTAGTCACATTGTGTTTGTTGTGCATGGGATTGGGCAGAAAATGGACCAAGGAAGGATCATCAAAAACACAGCCATGTGAGTGCTTTGGAATGTTTGAAGTAGCCTCAGTGCAAGGCTGTTGTTGTGACAGCAGAGCCTTTGGTTTGGGCTGAATCTTTCCCTGTTTCCTTCTCTCTTCCCCTGAGTCATTAATCCTTGTGTTGTGGGTGCACTATTTTTTTATGTTAATTGGGATGTATGGACTTCGGGAGAGCAGCTGTGAGCAAGAAGAGCAAAGATTAAATCTGATTTTATCACCAGCGCCTGTGGCTTTTAGAGAGGACTTAGCCTCAAGTTGCACCAGGAGAGGTTCAGATTGGACATCAGGAGGAATTTCTCCAGGGAATGGGTTAAGCATTGGAAGGGGCTGCCCAGGGAGGTTTGGAGTCCCCATCCTTGGAGGTGCCCAAGGAATTCCTGGACTTGGCACTCAGTGCTCTGGGCTGGGGACAAGGTGGGGGTCGGGCACAGCTTGGACTCAGTGACCTTGGAAGTGTTTTCCAGCCTAAAGGATTTTATGTGAAATTCTGGCTCCTGTGGTCTGTGCCTTTCCTGAGCAGGGAGAGGTTTTTCATTTGGTTAAAAATTGAGGGGAGTGTTGTTTCTAAGCTGTACCCGGGTGAATTAAGTGAATAACAACTGGGAGGCGAGTAAGTGAGCAGAAAATTTTTGATTAAGTGGTTTAGGAAAGATAATCTCGGAGTGGAATCTCTGGGAGCTGGTTGTTGGGATAGTGGGCAAGCAAGAAAAGAGGGGGAATGGGGAGATACGGGAATGTTGGCATTCCTAACAGGACAGAAGCCCTTCATGAAGCTGTTGCTGTGGGACTGCTCATGGAGCTCTGTGCACAGAGCCTGGCTGAAAAGCCAAATGTGACCAAAAGGGTGCGAAATCTCTTCACTGAATGTCTTTTGTGATGGGTGGTGTGCAAATGGCTGCTGGGAATGATTTTCCCAGAGCTGTGGTTGCTCCATTCCTGGAAATGTTCAGGGCCAGGCTTGGGCCCTGAGCTGCGTGGGATGGTGAACAGCATCCTCGCTCATGCCACGGGGTTGGAACTTCATGATCTTTGAGTCCCTTCCAACCCAAACCAATCTGTGACTCTACACACCTGAAAAGATGGTTTTGAATCTTAGAAAAATCGTGAAGTCCCGATGACAGCTTTGTGGGGAGCAAGGTGGCATTGAGGAACCCCTGGTTAGCTGAAAGAAGAGGCTAAAAAGGTGTTAATTACAGACCTCTAGTGCACAAATCGCTCAGTAAGCGTGTCCCAAACAGCTCGGGGTTCCATCAGAGCTGGCAGAAACATTGGCAAACCCCGTGGCTCCTGTGAGAAGAGCTGGGATTTTGTGGTGGGAGCTTTGTCACCCTCCCTTTGCCTCCAGAGTGCCACCGTCCATCAGTGCTTGTTTGCTCCGTGCCATCAGCCTCTTGTGTCCCCTCAGCTCCTTGTTCCACTCCAGTGTCCCCTGGGGTGCCAGGGTGAACCTTCCGATGCCACTTGGGTGCCATTTGTCACCTCAAAGCACCAACCTGCAGCTCCCCACCCCACCTCTCCTGCCACTTCACTGCTCTGCTGTTTGTGTTGTTTCAGAGCCAGCAATCCAAAGCAGAGAGGAAAAAGGATCCCACAGCCTTTGGTTCAAAGTTAGTCACCAAAATAAACGTAAAAACTTTGATTTTTTTTTTGTGGGGTGGAATTCCGTTGGGAATGCAAATAGCCTCAAATATAAGCTGCTGTTTTAACAGTGACCAGAAATAAAACTTCAGCCTTGGAATCATTAAATTTTTGTGCTTTATCTTTCTCCCCCCCCTCCATTTTCCATAGATCCGGGGGTTATATGGGTGCATATAGGTCAGAGTGCAGAGATGTTCATTCCAGAAGTCCTGCTCTAATTGGCAGCCCAGCGTATGAAATATTTTTCAAAAAGGGACACAAGACTTTATGTGCTTCAGTAAATCTCACTCATCTCCTCAAGAAATACCAGACAGCATTGCATAGCCTTTTAAAGTGCTAATTATTGGCATAAATTGTGCATTCTGTACCAAATTTGCAAATTAAAGCATCATTTTAGACTGAAGCATCTTTTTTCTTTCCCTTTCCCTTTTCTTTTTTTTTTTTTTTTTTTTTAATAACAACTTAAAACTTATCCGTGAGGAACATCCCATATGTTTTAGGGAGAGATTTCAGGAGGAACGTCTGCCAAGCTCTCACAAGCCATACTGGCACTTTCTGTTAGCACCTTCACCCGTGGTATTCGTGTGGTGTTTGGGTTTTGGGGTGGTTTTTTTTACATGCTTTTCCATTAGGGACACAGTGGTGCCTTTTTATAAAATAAGTTGAATAAGGAAAAGTATTTTTTTTGACGGTTCACGCTTTAAAGTAGAAGCCAAGAAGAGAAGATGTCAGTGGGGGGTTTTTTGCCTTTTGAATGCACATTCTTTAGTAGGAAACCTGTGGCTGGACCCCACCAGAGCTCATTTGACACGTTCTGTCCTCAGGTTACCACCTTGAGAAGAAGCTGGTGCAGCTCACATGATGCTGCTGCCTCATTAGGCAGATTCTGCTGGTTACAGAGGTGAAAGCAGAACCCTTGTCCAGGGAAATTCCAAATTACCTGTGCTAATTCCATTAAGGACTGGAGCTCAATCTCCTCATTAGCGTGGCTGGATGCTGGGGTTGCAGGGTGTCCTGTGAGTAGGTACATGGAAAAGATGCATTTTGTGGATGCTTGGATGAGCAGGTCTGCGGTGGATGTGACATAATTTTGTTTCTTCTCCGTGTGGTTAAACACATTTATTATCTAAATGTAGCATGGCAGCTGGTGCAACAAGCTGCTCCTGTCAGCACTGATATTCACTGGGAGCTTGTCTGGGAAGAGACAGTCCCTCCTCCAGGCTGGAACAGTGATTCAGCTGCCCCAGCGTGAGCAGAATAACGTGCTCTGAGCTGTGTTGGTACCACAGGGATGGTTATTTAAGGGAGAAGACTTTGTAGTCTGTACTTGTGCCTAATATAAACCAAGGTATTGTGGCAGAATGGACTTAATTGGGGGGGGGTGGGGTTTGCCATCAGGTGCAGAATCCTGGCATTCCTTGGTTTGTGATAAGGTAGAGTGTCAGCTTTAAATAAATCTCTTTGGGATGTTTTATTACTGTACACACTCACTTGTTGTTATTTGGAATATTTTTTTCGCAGAAGCCAATCTCTGGTTTTGTTGAATTTGTGGGTGACTGGGAAGGAGAGATGCTGTTACACACATCGAGTATGATTTACAATCATGGAATGGTCTGGGTTGGAAGGGACCTTAAAACTCATCTCATTCCTTGGGCAGGGAGACCTCCCATCATCCCAGGCTGCTCCAAGCCCCGTCCAACCTGGCCTTGGACACTTCCAGGGATCCAGGGGCAGCCACAGCTGCTCTGGGCACCCTGTGCCAGGGCCTCCCCACTCCCACAGGGAAGAATTCCTTCCCAATATCCCATCCATCCCTGCCCTCTGGCAGTGGGAAGCCATTCCCTGTGTCCTGTCCCTCCAGGCTCTTGGAGTCCCTTTCCAGTTCTCTTATGGGTTCTGTTCAGTGCCACAATGAGGTCCCCCCAGAGCCTTCTCCAGGCTGAACAATCCCACCTCTCCCAGCCTTTCCTCACGGGAGAGGCGCTCCATCCCTCTGATCATCTTGGTGGCCTCCTCTGGACATCTGGGAGTGTTGTTATCCGTGTTTCCAACCTCCTTTTCAGAGCTCCTCGTGTTTTACCCGACACAGGTAAAGGTCAGACCTTCCACCTGCCTTAGGCAGGGCTCGGACCTTTAGGCTGAGCTAAATTTCATCAGCTCCCGTGTTTGAGGGATGAGTGCAGTAACTCTCCTGTGTTTTTCCACAACAGCTGCAGTGTTGGGTCACTTCTGGGCTGCTCTCAGCCTAGGGCTGGGCTCTGCCCCTGTCTGAATCTCCTGTTTGGATTCAGAAATCACATTTGTCTGCACTGCTGTTCATAGCCCAAAAATTGCTGTCTGCACAAGCACCAGCATCTTGGCCTAATCACCAATTACATTTTTATTGCAAGTCCCATTAGAAAGCATTTTAATTGTGGATTATCATTAGGATAATTACTTTGGAATAGCTATTTTGGTACATTTCCATTGATATGCAAGCCTGTGCAGAGCCTCTCAGAAGCCTTTCAGTGCATTAATATGTGCTGCTGGAGTGTCAAATGAAGATTTTCCTGTAAAGTCTTTTCCATAATTTTAGCTCTTCAGATATTTGGTAGCTTTTATGTTCCATTCAGATGCTTTCATTGCATTAAATACATATTAGATGCTTGGTTTTCATCCTTTGGTGCAGGTATTAATTCTGAATTAAGCACCCAGATGGTAAATATTGGCTTACAGGTTTCAACTTGAGCTTGTCTTGCAAGAGAAGTTCAGGCCAAGAGGTAAAAGGTGATAGTTAGGGCATGAAATGCTTTTGTAACAGCTTGTTTTGTGTGTATTTATTATCTAACACGTGGCTCTGTGCTGGACAGGAGCTGTAGCAGCCTGTTCAGGACTTGGGTGTATCCCCAGGGCTGTTCCCATTCCCAGCCTCCCCCCATCCCTTGTTTCTGCCCTTGCCCTGCCCACACCACCACGGCTGCATGATCTCCCTGCAAACTGGATCGCTCCAGTTGGTCTGGAAGTGTGGGATTCCATCTGGAAGTTGGGAGTGAGCGGTGTGGAGCCGGGAGATGGCAGTGGGGACAGGGAGTGCCTGCAGCGCTCCGTGCCAGCATCTCCCCACAGGGCAAGGCTTCCTGCCCTTTGGAAAGCGGTGCTGGGAGGGAGTCTGGAGCACCTGGGTCTCCCAGGATCGTCCCAGGATCCTGTGATCAACCAGCAAAGCAGCTTCTGTTGCTCTGATCACGCAAAATGCTGTTACTCTTCGAAAGGATGAAGCGTGAATCGCGGTCGCGCCTCCTTTGTTTGCATCCCAGAATTTCCATCTCTCCTCCGAAGTCAGACGAGTCTGCGTGTGTCATGGAGCAGCAATTTTCACAGAGATTTCCCAGGAGCAGCAGAGAACAGCAGTGGCAGAACATGACTTGTGTCTTGCGGGGTTGCTCTTTGAGATCCGCCCGCAGCGAGGCCGGAGCTGGCATTCCTGCAGCTCAGCTCCGGGGAACAGCCGCCCTCCCTTTTCCTCTGGCTGCAGCAGATCTCTGTTTTTATTGCTCACGGCTGCTGCTCTCGCTTCAGCTCAGCAAATGTAGCCCGAGCCAGCCCTGAGTTTCCTCCAGAAGTCGTGGTATTATTTCCTCAAAGAGGCAGTGAGGGCTGGCCTCCGTTTGAGGGAGCTCCGGGGGGGTGAGAGCAGGTGGGGAACGGTTCAGAACATCATTTACCAGTTCTGTGAGCAGAAATCCAGGAATGGAGCCACGTGGCTTTGCAGGGAATGGTGAGAGTTGAGGTGGTTTTTTCTGGGAGCATCCCATTGCCCTGTCTCGTAGAATGAGGGTGATGGGATACAGGGTTATGACTTCAAACTGACAGAGGGAGGGTTTGGATAAAATATTAGGAAGAAATTCCTCCCTGTGAGGATGGTGAGGCCCTGGGAACTGAGGAAGAGGTTGCCCAGCTGGCTGCCCCATCCCTGGAATGTCCAAGACCTGTCCAAGGTTGGACAGGGTTTGAAGCAACCTGGGACAGTGGAAGTTGTCCCTGCCCATGGCAGGGGGTGGAACTGGATGAGCTTTCAGGTCCCTTCCAACCCAAACCATTCTGGGATTCTGTGATTTCATTAAATCAAGAGTTCAGGGTAAGAAGTTGTCAGGTTTAATGCTTAAATTAAAGACCATTCCCTATTTCTCTCTCGTGGATCATCTGACTGAAGAGAGCCTGCAAAGATAACTTGAAATTAAGATGAATAGTTTCTTCGAGCTTTCAGGCATTTTGCTCTGTTAACATCAGCATCATTCTGCAAAATCCGGGAAGTAGCTGAAGCTACCTCAGTTTGCAGCTCCCCAGTTTTTAATGGAGTATTTGTAAATCCTACACAAGAGTAAAGCTAGTAGCATGAGATTAAAAAAAATCACTGTAATAATTCTAAATATGTTAACATATCTCTGGGATATACTCACTTAAGCCAGGATGTATATCTGTGAAAATATGGGGTTTTTATTTATTATTTTAATCAGAGAAAGGCAGCCAGGCACATTTTACTCACGGTGAATCTCAAAGTACCTATTTTCAGGCCATTACTTCTTGCGTGGAAAATAGCAATATGTCAAAATTCTTTCTAAGGTGTGCATTGCATCTGTGCATGAGTGGGTTTTTCTCTTGGAAAAATCATAAATTATAGTTGTTTCCTTGTGTTTCAATGCATAGATTCAAGTAATTGTTGCTCTGGCGTCAGTATTTCAATGTGCACTTGTATCAGGTGAATTCTCTGCCTGTTTAGATGAGGATTTATGACTTCAGTTGGTGTTAATTTAACAAGTGAGTAGAGGGATTTGCCGTCTAATAAAATTTTAAAAAGAAATTTATTTTTAAGAGCCAGAAGAAGAAAAAAAAAAATTAATAAACCCATCTTTATAGCAGAAGCGATAAGCAGGTGTGTGTGCTGGGGGTTTGTGTGTGACTGTAGCTCCACTGCCTGGAAATGACACCCGATTTTCTTCAGAATTTCTATCAAACTGCTGATCAGAATCAGTGGGGGATGTGGTGCACTGGGAATTTCAACGATTCCTGGGAGCAGGAGATGGATGTGCCATTGCTGCTGGGAGATAAGGAGAGGATAAGCGCAGCTCTGACAGCTTTTGGCGTCAGTGAGGTGACAGGTGACAAAAATGGGTTGAAGCAGAGCTTTTGTGCACTTGCAGCAGGACGAGTTTTGCACGGCCTAAGGAAGAAACGCACAGAGCTGGGGTTTGGGTTTCTCACGGACCTGAGTGATTGTGTTTGGCCATTCAGCATTCCAGCAGGAGAAGAGGCTCCAGGGAGAGCTCAGAGCCCTTTCCAGGGCCCAAAGGGGCTCCAGGAGAGCTGGAGAGGGACTGGGGACAAGGGCTGGAGGGACAGGACACAGGGAATGGCTTCCCACTGCCAGAGGACAGGGAGGGATGGGATATTGGGAAGGAATTCCTCCCTGTGAGGGTGGGGAGGCCCTGGCACAGGGTGCCCAGAGCAGCTGTGGCTGCCCCTGGATCCCTGGCCGTGCCCAAGGCCAGGCTGGATGGGGCTTGGAGCAGCCTGGGACAGTGGAAGGTGTCCCTGCCCCTAGCAGGGGGGGAACAGGATGAGCTTTAAGGTCCCTTCCAACCCAAACCATGCTGGGATTTTACAAGTTTGGGACTGTTCTGCTGGGGGCAGGAGTGCATCTGGACAACCTCAACTTCCCTGAAGTAAACCCCCACATGAGTAAAACCATGCTTTACATTGCCAGAGTTCTCGATAAGGACACAAAGCCAACACAGTTTTTAGGAGGGGAAACCTGAAGCTTTACCCAGAAGGTTTGGCAGAATTGCAAGGCCACACTATTTTCTCCAAACTCCTGTTCCTTGCTTTGACTTTCATTTAAATAAAACCCTTTTGAGTCAGTGTGTTTGTGAAGAGCTTTAAGAAGAACTTTTGTATTTTGAAGTACAAACAAATACATTGTTGTATTTAGAGATGGGGATGTCTAATAACTGTTCCTCCACAATATTTCCAGTTACTACTGATGTGTAAATAATTTGGATGTTTTTTCCTGATCTGTTAGGACCAGGTTATTTCCCATTTCCTTCACTTAAAAGTAATTGTTGCTCTGTAAAATTCTGTGCTTTGTTCATACAACGTTCCTATGCTTTTACTGCTTTTAAGCTGAGCAGCTTTAATTAGCTGCTGGGCTAATTTCCTGCTGAATTTAGCTGTTTCTGAATTCCTCTTTGCTGGTGTCGAGCTTTAACCCCAGCCTGCAGCTGCAGTGGGATGGGGAGGAGAATGGGGAAAAGGTAGAACCCGTGGGTTGAGATGAGAACAGTTTAATAATGAAAATAATAATAATGATGATAATAATAATAATAATAATAATAATAATAGGGGGAAAAAATCCAGGAATTAGTCTGGGTCAGCTCTCCTGGCCATGTTCCCCCCCAGCTTCTCGTGCAGCTCCTCGCAGGCAGAGCATGAGCCACTGAAAAGTCCCTGATTTAGGGTAAGCACACCCAAAACAACCAAAATATCAGTGTGTTATCAACATTGTGCTCATCCTGAATCCAAAACGTTCTGTCCCAGCTACCAGGAAGGAAATTTACTTTTTCCCAGCCAAACCCATCTCCTTCATGCAGAGAAAGCGAAGCTGACTTGGCAATACCAAGGAGTTGTGGGCATTTTCAGAGCTCTCCTTTATTTTGCTTACTCAGGGACTCCAGGAATGTTAACACACTCACTGAAATTTTACCTTCTTCATAATCTGGAAGTTCCATGCTGAAGCTGGGCTCTCACGTGTCCTGTTGTGCGTGGGGGTGGCAGGGGAGGCTTTTGTGCTTGCCAAGGATGGCTCAGCTCCGGCCTTAAATCAACCCTGATTTAAGCAGATCCTCTCGCTGGATTTTTTTTTCTTTCCTCTTATCGTGGGGAGGGTATCCTGCTTTATTTAAACCTTTGCCATCTCGTTGGACGAGAATCCAGGAGATTAGGAGTGCAATCACACCAGGCTTTAAAAATAGAGATGCTGAGCAGTTGCATTTCTTGGCTGTTTGCACAGGCCTGCAGTAACTGCTTTGGAAGAAAGGATGGAAAGGATGCTACTTCCCCTTCCCCTTTTTTTTCCTCACTTGCCTCTTTTTCTCTCTTTCTTCCTTTTTTTTCTTTTCCTGCTTTTCTTCCATTCCCCCTTTTTTTCTTTTCCCCCTTTTTTTCCCTTCCCCCTTTTTTCCCTTCTCTCTTTTTTCCCTTCCCCCTTTTTCGCTTTCCCTTTTTTCCCTTCCCCCTTCTTTCCCTTCTCCCTTTTTTCCTTCCTCCCTTTTTCCTTCCCCCCTTTTTTCCCTTCCCCCTTTTTCCCTTCCCCCCTTTTTCCCTTCCCCC
>VXAZ01002737.1:386087-440420 GCA_013399875.1 Gymnorhina tibicen | reverse complement strand
CCAAGCTCCCCCCCCAACTTTTCTTTCCCCCTTTCCCCATTTCCTTTCCCTTCCTGCCTTTTTTCCTCCCCCTTCCTCCTTTTTCTTTTCTTGCAGCAGAAAATAAGTGTCAGTGGTGGAAAAATGTTTTCACTGCTTTTTTCAAAAATGTGGTACATGATTAATCTGCCTTTTTAGTAGCATAATGAACTTTTCCTGGGGAAAAAAAACCAGACACGACAGAGAAGAGATAATTGTCTTTGTAGAAATTCTTCTGGGTTGTTTTTTTTTTTTCCAAACCATTGACTTTCATACCCCTTCCTCCCCCATCCTTCTCCTTTTCAAGACAGGATTTTGGCAGAGTTATCCAAATAGGATTTTTGGATGGCGCTGGTGCAGGAATGCCCAGCACATGCAGCAGCTGAAGCAATTCCTGCCCCAGGTGCTGGCAGTGATTTATCCTGAACTGTCTCGCTTCTCCTGAAGAACAGAGGAGCATTAACACACCCAAGGGAAGTGCCTCAGCTCAGGGATTAAAGTCACTAAGCAGCATTTGGACAGGTGGAAGTGCAGGTGGAAGATTAATGTCGTCGTGCCTTTGGTTGTAGAATTACCTAAAAGGGGGTTGCCTTGAAAATAGGGGTAAAAAAACCAAAATGAAACACTGAAAGAAATAAAAAACTTGATGCTTTGAGCTGGGAACCAAGTGCTGGAAGCCCAGAAGTGGGGTTGGATTTGGTTTGTTGTGCTCATCTTCAAAAATGGGAATACTGTTGGGGCCAGGACTCGGGTAAAGGAAAGAAAGGAAAATAAAACACTTCCTCACTTTGGGTGCTGAGTGATGCTGATAGAATGCCTGGATGTTCAATGCTGAATATGATTTCATGCTGGTTTTCCTTTTTTAACGATGGGGTTTTCACACAACACAAATAAAGTCACGTTTTTAAAAGAACATAATTTACCATTCTTCCCCTTCTCCCCCTGACAGCAGAGAGGGTCAGATAGACTTTGGGGTTTAGGTATTTTAAGTTTTTCTCATCCCTTGAGAGAGGTGCAGCAATGTTCATGTTCAGATATGCTGTAAAAATGAGAAGTCTTTTAAAAGCCTCTCCATCTGCTCCTGCAAGTTAAAACCCTCGGGAGTGATCCTGTTTCTCACCCTTGGAGCTCTCCAGCCTTCCAATTCAGTATGTAAAGTTAAAATAAAATTCTGCTCTTTCAAGCCATATTTTTAAGAGTTTTCTTTGTGTTTAAAAGCACTGAATTATCTTCCTTCTGTACTGGGCAAATGGTTGATTTCAGTGGATTGTAGATTTCAAGGCAGAGGTATAATTCTTAATTTTCTATTTCTTGATTTTCTAATTATTTTCTGATTTTCTAATCCTTACCTTTCACATTCAGCCCCAAACCCACCAGAGTTAACAGATACCTTTGAACTGAATTTAGGTGGATTATGTTAAGCCCATAGTGTGATACATTTAGACTCCTTTGAGCAAGCAATGCACAGAATCTTTTCATTATAGGAGAGTTTAAGTATTTCGTACTAAAAGCTTGAAATGGAGGGAATGACATGTTTTAGCAGGGATGGAGAAGCAGTTCATTCAGGAAATGTGTTGTGCCAAGAGCAGTCTTCACAGGAACACGTCCCTTTCTTTTCTGTAGGATGCGAGATACTGCAAGAAAGGTGGAAGAAAAGTATTTCTCCAATCTTGCGACGCACGTGGAATTCCTTCCCGTGGAGTGGAGATCAAAGCTGACCCTCGATGGAGGTACAGGACTCGCTTCTTGCGCTGCTCCAGCAGCTGCAGTCTGCAAAATTCTCCCCAGAACCTCTCTGCTCGTGCCGTGCTTGGATTTTTGTTTGGTTTTATTCGTACGGCTCTGAACGTTCCCATCCCTGGAGGTGCCCAAGGCCAGGCTGGACGGGGCTTGGAGCAACCTGGGATAGGGGAAGGTGTCCCTGCCCTTGGCAGGGGGTGGGACTGAATGATCTTTTAAGGTCCCTTCCAACCCAAACCACCCCATGGTTCCGTTTTATCGTTCTCCTGGATGTAACTTAAGCCTCCTTTGGTTTTTTTTTTCCCCAGACACTGTGGACTCCATAACCCCGGATAAAGTGCGGGGTTTACGGGATATGCTCAACAGCAGCGCCATGGACATCATGTACTACACCAGCCCTCTTTACAGGGATGAGGTAAGCATGGAAAACACATTTTTATGTACATTTTACTGGAGCAGGGCATAGAGGCCAAAACAATCTGGATTTGGGAGTGTCAGGAAAGTTCCCTTCAAAGAAAAACTGCGTAAAGGGTGTTAGCACTTCGTAGGTGCGTCGTGGTCACCACAGTAATCAGGGTTTTGGGACTGAGAGGAGAAGAAAGACAGCAAAAAGTACAATCTGTGTCGTTTACTTAGGGCAGAAATGTCTAAAATGGTTCTGTAACAACAGCTTAGAAATGGGAAGGGTTTTAACAGCGGGGGTTTTTTTGTTAAATTCTGCATATTTACAGCAATGGGAGTTCGTGGAGCTGAGGTCCTTTTCACCTCTGACAAAATCCATGGGTTTTTGTCACTCCATTTTTGCTGTTTCTGATGGGATGGCAGCACGAGCAAACGCCCAAGCCAGTCTGAATGCATTTGTGTGCACTTGCCTTGCAGGGAAACCAAAATCATCCCTGGTTACTCAGTTTATTAGGGGGCTGTTTATATCCTGGATGCTCCCATCCTACCCTGACCCATCTGCGTAGCTGTCGAGTGACCCCATTAATCAGAGGAGAAAAGCCAGGAATATGATCATAAATGAGAGTGGCCTGTAAATAATGATAAGCCCTGAATAAATGATAACAAGCTGGATAAATGATAATAACCTAAATAAATGAAGTAGCCTGTAAAACTTGGATAGTGCATCATGCCAGTAGCATCCCTTGTGTATCAAACTTCCTGGAAAACCCCTGTGGGGCTGTGTTAGGATTAATTTCTGTAGGAATTGTAGGGTTTTTTTCTGTGTTTGGCTGTGTTATGTATGGAGAAGTATTAATCCTTGGTACCCTGAGCGTGGTTAGACTGGGGCGAGGTGAGACTTTCAGATCTTACCAGGGAATTTGGTGCTACCTTTCAGTCAAATTAGGTGTGCTGAAATCCTTTAGAGTGGCAACACAATTTCACAGCCGAAATCTGTACCTCTCTTCCTGCTCAGTAATGCAGAATTCATTGATCAGGGCTCTCCACTGTCTCTCAGGTTTCCCTGTCTGTTGTGTACCTGAAGCCAACATAAACAGATGAAAATTTCTCTGGCAGCTCGAAAACAGATATTTTTAAGCTGCATTAAAGGCTTGGCATGTCTGTGGACATCTTATGGAGATGGATTAGTGAGTAAAGTTCAGGTGTGCTGGCCAGCAGTGCATGAAAATGTAATTCATTGCTCAGTAGAACTGCAGTTTTACAGGTTTCTCACCATCCCCTGGGTGTGAGAATTGACATAAAAGGAGTGTGCTTAGATCTGATTACAAAATACTAAGTTGGTTTTTTTCATCAAACCAAATGAATTCCCTGGAGATGTCTGCAGCAATACACACGAGTTGCTCTTCCTTATCCCGTTTTATTTTCTGTGACCTAACTTGGCAGAGTTCAGCACAACAGTGTCAAATGGAGCATTCTTCTGGATGATTTTCCCATCTTCAGTGTGTTTTTCTGGTGGCACTTTTGCTCCTTCCAGCTCCGGAATGAGCCTTGTCTTTGAGCAGTCACACGGTCACACATTGCTCAGAATTAATGTCCCTGCTCACTGCTTTGTCACCCCAACACAATTCTTTGTGTTCTCCAGGCACTTCTGGTGCTTTCCACCCAGAAGTCCTCAAAGAATCTCAAAAGGAGTTTATTAAATTTTCCTTTGCCCCTGGGAGATAAATTGAGGGATGTGGTGAGCTCGGCCTAGAGAAGAGCAGAGCTGCTGTTCAACTGAGGGCTCTCAGCAGCCACAGAATCCCAGAATGGATTGGGTTGGAAGGGACCTGAAAACCCATCTTGTTCCACCCCCTGCCACGGGCAGGGACACCTTCCACTAGCCCAGGTGGCTCCAAGCCCTGTCCAACCTGGCCTTGGACACTGCCAGGGATCCAGGGGCAGCCACAGCTGCTCTGGGCACCCTGTGCCAGGGCTTCCCCACCCTCACAGTCTGGAATTCCTTCCCCATATCCCATCCATCCCCGCCCTCTGGCAGTGGGAAGCCATTCCCTGTGTCCTGTCCCTCCATCCCTTGTCCCCAGTCCCTCTCCAGCTCTCCTGGAGCCCTTTGAGGCCCTGCAAGGGGCTCTGAGCTCTCCCTGGAGCCTTCTCCTCTCCAGGTGAACACCCCCAGCTCCCCAGCCTGGCTCCAGAGCAGAGGGGCTCCAGCCCTTGGAGCAGCTCCATGGCCTCCTCCGGACTCTCTCCAGCAGCTTCTTCTGCTGTTGGGAGCCCCAGAGCTGGACAGAGCATTCCAGGTGGGCTCTCCTGTGACCAGGGCAGGGAGAGAATCCTCCCTCTCTCCCTGCCCCCCGCAGTGCCAGGGATGCAGCCCAGGGACCCCGTTGGCATTTTGGGTTGTGAGCACCCAGGGCACAGTGCTTGGATAGGAATTTTATTTCCCCTTTCAAGGATTTTCCCCACACAGGAGTAGCATAACTTGTCCTTCAAAGCTCCTGGCCACTCTTTAACCAGCTCATTTAAGGGGTTTGCAGGTGGCAGCCACCCTCTCCTTCCAGGGGAAGGAGCCTTGTCCTGTCAGTGTCACAGGAGAGCACAGAGCTGTCCCAGGGGCACTGGATTGCTCATTTGATCCGTCCCAGAGCGTGGTGGGTGACCCCCTCTCTGATTTCAGGTCTTGTTTCTTCTCCGGTGTGGCAGGAGAGTATCCGAAAGGTGCCTCTGACTCGTGGCGTGTGATGTGACACCAGGCAGGCGTTAATAATTCAGCACAGCCCCCTGAGCATCCCAGGGTGGCCTCAGACTGCAGCCAGCAGGTTCAGCTGGGCTGTTTTTGTGGGAGAGAATTGTGCTGTGTCCTCCTCTGTACCAAATCCCTCTTTAAACGTTACCCGGATGTCAGAAAAAGCCATAAATTGATATTTTTACACAGGCCTATTTCTGAATGAACAGTCCTTTCACATTCTGCCTCTGACCTTGCTGGTCCTTCTGTGGTAACAGAATCTTGGGTTTTAGTGTCCTCGGTGGGTGACTTTGTTTCACATCTGTGTCACTGTAGCTTCATATTTCTTTAATAATAAATGGCCGCAACAGAGATTAAAAAGGCTAATTGTTGCATAGTAAATTCAGAGTTGTCACCTTCCTTACACTGTAAAGTGCCTTTTTTTCCTGCTCTTCACCGTGCTCACTTGAAGGCTAATTGTAATTCTGTAAAATATTGATATATGTCTTGGCAGAAAATGCCTTTAGTGCAGGATAAATATTATTTACATCCGTCATCCCACGATGTCTAAGGATTTAGTGCAAATATTGCACTATAAAAGTGGAGAAACTTCACTGTCCACCTTAGAATCATGGAATAGTTGAGGTTGGAGGGGACCTTAAGGATCATCTCGTTCCAACCCCTGCCATGGGCAGGGACAGCTTCCACTAGAACAAGCTGCTCAGAGTCCTGGCCTTGGAATGGCTTCATGGTTTGCTCTTACACACGTATTTAAAAGGAAAATTAATGACTAACCCCTGGAAATTTTGGAGAGGTATTAACTTTTACCAGCGCTTTCATCCCTCCTGGATATGAAGGTTTGCAATGGAAATACCATTCTCTTGTGCACTCCTTTCAGCAGTAAAAGGCAGCTGGTTCAGGCGTGTTTGAAAACAAGATGGGAAGGAGGAAATTTTAAGCTGAGACTATTTCAGCACTGGTTTTGCATCTCCTGTTGAACCCAATAGTGAAGGAGCTGCTTGGCAGCACTTCCGTGGCTGGTTTAATTAATTTGGTTGCCCTTGAATGTATTCTCAGCTTTGTGAAGTGATTGGTTACTGGCTCTGCCTGAACCTAAACTTCATCTCGAGCACAGTGACTTGTTAGAAATGGGTTCGACTCAGCTTTTCAACAGCAGGAGGGGTCCTGAGAGAGAGACTCAGGCAGATCCACAGATCCTTTTTCTGTGTCATCCCTGAGACACGAAGCCCTTCCCGTCTGTTCCCACAGCCACGGCTCATCCTGGCCTCTCATCTGTTGTTGTGACACTCCTCTGGCATCCGTCAGCGATTCCGTCAGGGAATGTGACAACTGTTGTCTCCTGGAGGGTCAGCAGCCTCACCAGCTCTGCTGGCACGTTCTCCTGGGCCACGTGGAGCAAAAACTCCTCATCCTCGCTTTCCCAGCCCTTCACAATCCACCCTGGAGCTGCACCTCTTCCCTTGGCTTTCAAGGACCCTCTTCCCCCTCCAGCTGGCTCACACTCCCTGTTGCCTGCTGGCTGAATTTCAAACGAGTTTGCACTTTCTCCTGAAATTCTCTTGGCATTTGGAAAGAGCTGCTTGCAGAACTCACCGTTCCTCAGATCTCCTTCATGTTCCTTCCCCACAAAGCCTGCAGAAACAGTCCTGCTGCTCAGGCTGGGGAGGGTGGTCAGGTGTCCTGCACTCCCTTCCCACAGGTAGCTGTCTGTTGTTTTATTTTTCATGGCCTTCAAACTGTTCATGTGGGGAGATTGTCCAGTGGGTGAGCATCCTGTGGAGGCGGCACGGAGAAAGGAGCAGCACTCAAGCTCTGTGTTACTGCTCTGCTCAGGTGCCAGCAGGGGTTTTCTGCTCCTTGTTTTCCTGGATATTGAGAGGAAAACATAATTTTTCTACACTGATAATTTTGGTGTGCACTGAAAAGCCCCTTCAGCCCCAGCAATCTGCCCACAAAATGGTCCAGGGGATGCAGTTCTTGCTCCTGCCTGGATCTCCTTGGTGTGGGTCCTGGGGGGTGTTTGTCCACCACACACACAGCCCAGTTTCCTTCTGCTTTGCCAGGAACGTGCTATCCATGCTTATTTATGCTGGTGTTTTCAAGGCTGCTTTTCCTCAGAGGAGGCTGAACAGCTGTTTGGGATGCTGGTGCTGGAATTTAGAGGTCTGGATTTTTCCAGCTCGGCACAGGATGCTGTTAATGCTCTGCACAAAAGGGCAGCAGCTCTGGGTGTCTCACTCCTTCCACGAGTTCTTGTTCCCATCATGATCCAGCAGCTGAGGCTTGCCCGACACCCAGGAGGTGATAAAAGCCAAGATCTTGCTGCCCTTATTATCAGCCTCCTTCAGCCTGAGGTGACAGGGATGCCTCACCTGACTCAGACTCCCCATCTCGTCTGTACAAAACACAGGCCTGTGCCCCCAGCATTCCTGAATGGATGGGATAGGCTGTTATTTTTTGATTTCTTGGAAGCCATGTGCCAGGCAGGCACATAACTGGGAAAGCAAAGGGCATTTTTGGCCTCTTCAAGTCCAGCCTCCTGCTCCTTGCTCAGTGCTCTGGTTTTTGGCTTCCCGTGGAACTGCATGGCCCTCCTGCCAGCTCTCCATGAATGTGCAGAAAGACCATTCCTTGCTCTGCCTTTAATTTGGTTTCTGAAGGGCAGAGAGCTTTTAACCTCAGTTAGTCTGAATATGAGCTGCTGCCTTCTGGGCAACTCGATCCTGCAGGCTCGAGTTTCCTGCGAGGAGGATTTATTGGCAAAACTTCAGCTGATAAAGGGAGATAATAATCCCAGAGTGGTTTGTGTTGGAAGGAATCTTAAAGCCCATCCCATCCCACGCCTGCCATGGGCAGGGACACCTCCCACCATCCCAGGGTACTCCAAGCCCCGTCCAACCTGGCCTGGGACACTGCCAGGGATCCAGGGGCAGCCACAGCTTCTCTGGGCACCTGTGCCAGGGTCTCCTCCCCCTCCCAGCCAAGAATCCCTTCCCAGTATCCCATCTATAATCCCCTCTATCAGTGGGAAGCCATTTCCCCTTGTCCTGTCCCTCCAGGCCCTTTCTTTGAAATATTTCAGTGTCCTCAGGCTGCTGCTAAAGGAGCGCTGAGGCAGGAGGGCCAGCTGGGAGGATGGGATTTGGTGCAGCTTTCCTGGAAGAAACAGGAATTGTTCCCTTTGTTGCAGTGTTTGATCTGCCCAGAAACAGGCAGGTAAACGTGCTGCATTCCCCTGCTCCCTCTGGGAGAGCTGGGGGTGATGGAGCAGAGCAGCCAGAGCAGCTGCAGAGGGAAAAAACATCAACTCAATCGACTGCTGCCTCATTTATTCTTTTGTGAGGTATTTGAGCTTGTTTTGTCTGTGGGAGAAGCCTTAGGAGGTGGTAAAATGGGTTGGGCAGAAACTCACGGAATCTTTAGGCTTTTGGGGGGGAAGAAAATTAAACCCTTGGGTGGAGAAACAGCTCCCACTGTCCCAAAATGAGCTGGGAGCTGGGAGGGAGAATGGAAGAGGGGAGTAGGGAAGTGAGAGAGGGGTCTGGTCATGCCGCATTCCACTATTCCCACAATTCCCACGGTTTTTTGGATGGTTCCTGCCCTCCTGGTTTGAGGCAGAACCAGCAGGTGCTTCCTAAGCACATCACGGACCAGCAGGTGCTGGGGTTTGGGGCTGGCAGGGGCACAAAGGAAACCAGTGGGAAAAGGGCTGATTTAAGCAGGAATTCCTTGGATGGAGGTGCAGTGAGAGCAGGAGGAGCTGTCAGCAAGCTCAGGATGAGGCACCCATCTCCTCTAACCCAGCCACGAGGTGCAGACATGGAGCAGCCACTTGGATGTTGTGGGTTTGGGAGGCTGAGGAGGGAGTTATTTTGTTGTTTGGGTTTTTTTTTAATTTAATAGTGAGCCTTTAATTAAGACCCTTTAGAGGGAGTAGAAGGACAAGCTGTGCATCAAAAAATCAGCTCTTAAAAATTGATTGTCGTGATGCCATTTAGGAGAGAAAATTTGATAGGCAGCTGTATTTTTCATGTTTTAATCCAACGAAAAAAAATCACTGATTTTAGGCAATGTAAAGCCACTTAGTGTTTTTAGAAGCTATTTTTCTTTGGATTGTTGGGATATATCAAGCTGTAACTACAAAGGATTTGAAAGCAGTTCATGTTGCATTTACTGGACTAAAACCCCATTCAAACAAAACTTTCCTTGCACAAGTTGGAATATTTTATGCTTTTTAAGACTTGAGAAAGCAAACCAGGATTAAATCATGGAATGGCTTGGATTGGAAGGGACCTTCAACATCATCTAGTTCCATCCCCCAATAAATATTACCTTAACTTCATATGCTGCTTAACCAAACAGGTTTTCAGCTGGGACTTTAAATGAATATGCTCTTTCTTTTCTCTTCCTTTTTTTTTTTTTTTCCCTTTTTTCCTTTTTTTTTTTTTTCTTACTCTGCACCAAAAAGGTTCAGTTTCTAATCTTAGGACTGGCACAGGACTGTTGGCAGGACACCAACACCCGTAAGTGCTCACTGCAGGTGGAGGGCTCCTGGTTTTGGCAGAGCAGCAAACCAGACCGTTCCCGGTGCCTGGAAATCTGGAGCCTTTCCCACAGCAGACCTTCTACTCCACAATTCCCTCCGGGATTTGGAGTTTAGCAATGATCTTCAGCAGAGGATTTGGTTCAATTCAGTGCTTGGGCTCTGGTCTGCAAAACTGCGAGTGTGCACCTGTTTGGAAATCCAGTTCTTAGTTCTGGCCACGGTTGTGCTCAGCTTCCCAGTGACAGCGAGTTTTTAAGGAGAAGGACAGTTAAAAACAGGGCTGGACTCGGTGTCCAACCGGGATTTTCCAAGGATATTCTGTTTTATGCCCTCAGATTGCAAGATCAGATCTTTATCATGGAAGTGCCGTGATGCCAGAAGGTTTTTTACCCATTCCTGGCAGGAATCCCCAAACACTTCGATTTCAGCCAATTCTTGCTATCTTGTCCTGGGTTTTAATCAAAACCTTTTTAAATGGAGAAAAGACCAGCCAGCCACAGCTCATCCTGATTGACATTTTCAGCTCCAGCTCTTGCTGAAACCTCTGCCTGTTCGTTCCTGCGTGAAAGTTCGTGCCCAACAGTCTGTGTAGACCCAAGTGGAAGAAGAGGCAGCATCACAGCCAAAAATACTTGAAAATAGGTGTTCTGATACTCCTTTCTCCAAGCTGCTGCAGGGCTCTGTTAATCATTTCACAGTGCTCCAGGCAGTGGGTTTGTTGTGTGGATTCTCACTCAGTAAAATGTGTATCAAACACTGGCACTTCTGGTGCCATTCATATTTATATTCAGTAATGACTCAGGCTCTTGAAAAATCATGCTGGAATTATATGTTCCATGGCTTTAATTTCCCACTGCTAACAAGGGAATGATTTGCACTCTCTTGTTTGTCCTCCTCCCTGCCACAGCCTGGAAGCATTGCTCAGTTTCCATGCTGAGTCTCACAGGCAAAGCTGCCCTTTTTTTGGGGTTTTTTTTTTTTTTTTTTTTTTTTTTTGCATTGGCCAGTTCCCAAATCTCATGGTTTTCAGTGTTTTCTCTCTAAAATAATTTCTGGGAAGCTGTGCCTTTTTATCCTGTGGTGTAGGATTTGGAGCAGAGAGACTCAGTGAGCAGAGGACCAGTATTTATTTATTGCTGTAGTACTATAGGATTAATCTGTGATGTTTTAGAACCATGTTGCAGTCCTGCTTTTCCCCAAAAATCCCTCCTGGAAACCTGTAACCAGCAATCTGGGTTTTTAGGCATTGTTTATGTCAAATGTTCAAATTCCAGGTTTTGTTTGCTTCATTTGTGCCTTTTCTCTTCCAGTATCATCCTTTTACTTGAGATGAGGCTTTTTATTTTTTAGCAACATCATTTCATTCCGATTCCTTGGGAATAATTTCCAGCAGGTGCAGGTGTAGGAAGGGAAGGAGGACAGAAAGCTGCATCTCCTTTTAGCCAGGCAGTGGGGAGGAGATGAAAGGCTTCATGAGTTCAAGCCTGCTTCACTGAGACCCAAAAGCAATTTGAGGATATTTTCCCAGACCCCATCCAGGCTCTCACTGCAGTGTCTGAGCACATCCATTTTAGTGGATTTCTCTCTTCCCCTTTTTTTGTTGCTCACAGTGATAAAGGAGGAGAGGGCATGGCTCGTTTAGTAGGGTGATGCCAAGGCAGAGATGTGAGTTGATTCCGGGTCATGTGTGGCTCAGGCTCCTTCCATCCTCCTTAAATTAAAAAAGGAGCTGAACCTCTTGACACAAGAGGAATGCTCAGTGCTGTGGAGAAAATGGGAGAGAATCCAGCAAAAAGGGAAACACCACGGTGCCAGCAGTCACTGTTGTGCCAGTGAAAACCAGGTGTTGCTCACCTCAGAGGGTGCTGTTCAGTGTTTCAAGCACAGCTGCCATTTACTGAATGTAGTGTTTATTTCAATTTGATGCCTTGGGCTGTGCAGTGCAGCTGTTTTAGGGTCACCACGTGTCCTGTGTGGTGGCTGCTGGTAGCTCTGGAGGGGAGGGATGAACCTCCAGAGTCAGTGACCATCAGCCAGGCAATTTCTGCTGGCTCTGGAGGGGAAGGATGAACCTCCAGAGTCAGTGACCATCAGCCAGGCAGTTTCTGCTGGCTCTGGAGGGGAAGGATGAACCTCTGGAGTCAGTGACCATCAGCCAGGCAGTTGCTGCTGGCCATGGGGTTGTGCTCATCCTCCCAGCCTGAGTGAACAGGAACGGGTCAGTGTGGGATGGGAACATTCCTGAGCATCAACTGGAGCCAACAAGATGTTGATACTAAACTCTCTCTCCTCACCCTCTTGACCCAGCTGGTGAAGGGGCTGCAGCAGGAGCTGAACCGGCTGTACTCCCTCTTCTGCTCCCGGAATCCGGAGTTTGAGGAGAAGGGAGGGAAGGTCTCCATCGTGTCCCACTCGCTGGGCTGTGTCATCACCTACGACATCATGACTGGCTGGAATCCAGTCAGGCTCTATGAACAGTTGCTGCAGAAGGAGGAGGAGGAGGAGCTGGAAGAGCGTTGGATGAGCTACGAGGAGCAGCGTTTGCTCGAGGAACTTTACATAACCAAACAACGGTAATGCCCCCGCTGCCAGGGATCGAAGGAGATAAGCACACCCTGGATAACGCCCTCCGGGTGTTTCCAGAGCCCACCAGGGCTGTTATCTTTGGTGGCTGATGTTCTTCTGCTGGGGCTGGGTGGTAAATGCTAAGCACAGCACTGGGCAGGCACGGGGAGCTCTGAATCCACCCAGACTCGTGGAACGGTTTGGACTGGAAGGGACCTTCAAGATCACCCAGTTCCAACCCCCTGCCACGGGCAGGGACACCTTCCACTATCCCAGTTTGCTCCCAAGCCTCATCCAACCTGGCCTTGGACACTTGCAGGGTTGGGGATGTTGTGCTGTGAGACACCCAACAGACAGAGAATCTAAAAATAGCAACTTCAGTCATTCAAGTGGGCCATGACAAATCATGAATCACAGTGTTCTGGTTCCTTCCTGAAACCAATCTGAGTATTGGTGGTACTTGGGAGGCATAAATATAGCAGCAGCTTTGCTCTGCTGGCAATCAGGATGTGTCTCACTAGGGATGGGTGCGGGATGTCTCTGTCAGCTGCAGGGCTGGACAAAGTGAACATTTCTGAGAAAAGGGAAGTTTAGAAACCTAATGAAGTGTTGGCAGTGATAAGATGACCTTTCAGGCATATCACAAACATCTCATCAGGGAGAAATGGCCATTTTCACACTCGTGCTCCAGCTCCTTAGGCATCCTCTGAAGTGCTTCCCCAGAAATCCCAAGTATCATTTGACACTGGCACTTCTGCACAGAAAGAGTGGCTGTCCCCTCTGTGAGCAATTCATGCTGAAATGGTGGAAAACAGACTGCTGACATCCCATAACCCCCGGAATCCTACTGGGACTGGGAACAGTTCTGCCCATCCATACGTGTGCTGTGTATTGTAGCTGCTTTTTAAATTCAGGCCAACTAGAAAAGCCTTTTTTCATGGTGGTTGGAAGGGTGGGGACAGCATCCTCCAGATATTCCGCCTCCATACAGAACTCCGTAATGCCCAGACCATTTCCTGGGGCTTTGTTGCTTTTTGGGGTTTTTAACACAAAATAAAGCAGGTGATTTGGCTGCAAAATCACCAAGGAAACGGGAGGTGAGTCAGCTACTGCTGAGGTAGGAGGGTGGGCAGATGCTTGGGGTGGTGAACAGGGGAGTTCTCATGTCTTGATTGATTCCTTCTGTGGCCAGAGAAACAGGATTTGACAGACATTGATTCTTAATCAGTTGAGCTGCTCCAGGAAATACTGACACCATCACTCTCTCTTCCCAGCAGACAAAACTGTTGGACCCCACAGGAATGCCTGTT
Organism: Gymnorhina tibicen; assembly: GCA_013399875.1. Classification (NCBI taxonomy): domain Eukaryota; kingdom Metazoa; phylum Chordata; class Aves; order Passeriformes; family Artamidae; genus Gymnorhina; species Gymnorhina tibicen. The sequence goes on along the minus strand of VXAZ01002737.1, from coordinate 427,093 downwards.
TGGATCAGAGAGGTTAAAGCTGCATTTTTTATTGGATCTCAGAAAGATCTCTATTTTCTAGGTTGAGAGAGATAGAAGAGAGGTTACATGAGTTAAAGGCATCCACCATATCAAAACCACCTGTCTTAAAATTTAAGGTATGTATGTTTAAGAGGTTTCTACTGAATTTTTCTGCTTGCTGTAAAAATACACCTGCAGTATGAGCCATTCTGCTTACTTTTGTTTTTTCCCTGTGTCCCTAGACATGATTTTGGTAGAATAATTCGGATGTTGGATGAAGTGTGTGTACATATCTGTAAACGTGTTGTTGTATTCACAGATTATTGTTATTTAGTGCAATTCTGTATTTGTAATAAATTTTGAGCAACCTGGTCTGGTGGGAGGTGTCCCTGCCCATGGCAGGGGGTTGGAATGAGCTGAGCTTTAAGGTCCCTTCCAACCCAAACCAGTCTGTGATTCTATTATTTGTGTTGATATGAAATTATGTGTAAACATCTATGTAAATATATATATTATCAACATATTTAATACATAAACCTAGTTATTGTGTTATACACACACACAGTTCTGTGGGAAGGTAAAACCCATTTGGCAGATTCCATCAATCACATATCTTAAACAGTTTCACTTCTACTCCATTGAGCAATCCATCTTCCTTGGGGACTCCTTCTAACATGTCACATCTCTGAGAAAATCTGATTGAATTTCCTCCAGGAGTGGATTTTCCTCCCAAATTATTCTGCTCTGACAGTTAGCACGCTTTCAATCTCGTGAAGCAGATTGCTTGCTAATCTGCTGTACAAATTGCTGGAATTCCTTATCTTTGGGAAAAGGCGTTTTCCAGCTCCTGGGTGGGATGTGCAACACTTTCGAGTTGCTCAACTCCATCCTGAAGTGTTAAACCATAAAAATGTGACATGATAGATGAGAATTAAATGGATTATTGTTTCTTAACTTGCCATTTTTCTTTCCTTCTGAGTTCAGAAGGGCTCCTGGAAGCCAAGGTCAATGTTGAGCCGTAAAAAAAGAGGAAAGCAGCCATAATTCATGTTGTCACAGCCTTCTCCTTTTCATCACTGCTTGAAAGCATGTGTCAGGCTATTATCTCTCCCATCAAGGAAGCTGGAGTCAGGCTGGTCCTCCCTCTGCTCTGGGAAAGATTATTCTTCACTCAGTTGTGTTTAAACTGAAGGGTTTTTGGACAGTTGCTTTTTAGATGGAGAGGAGAAAAGAAAGGGGGAAGAAACTTTAGATAAAAGAGGACTTTATCTACCTAAATAGATGAGATAGATCTGTAATCTTCAGGTGACATTTCCACTGCAGTACCTCCTTTTTCTTGCCCTTGCTGACAGGGAGATGTTTTGTTTCCGTGGAGCTTCACACTGGTGACTCCCATTGCTGGAGACAGAGCTCCAGGGAGAGAAGCTTTCCATGGAAATGATGGCAAGGGAGGATTCCAGCAGAGCGACTGAAATAGGATTGCTCATCAGCAAACCAGTCCAGCTCACCGAGGGTGACTGGTTTGTTGAAAGAGATCAGCCTTTGGCTCTTACCCATCCTTTGGCTCTTATTTCAGCTCTTACATGGACTGAAAAAAAATTAGGGTTCCCAGGATGAGACAGAGTCACTGGTGCCACGTGAAGGAGAGTGGAGCTTGATGTTGAGCCAGCACAAAGGTTGCTTTTGGCCAGACAAATGCAGGAAGAAATACAGCAGCTTACTTGGTTCGTGCTTAATATTAGAGGAAGTGAAATGATTGACTCTGTGGGGAGGAAAAACCCCACAAAACATGAGGATATGGGGTGTGCTGTGCTCTAATAAAATACTGGACATGCCACCAGAGTGGGAACTTGAGGGTGAGGGATCTTTGTCTCTCTTCCTCTGCTTCTCCTCAGCTGGGATAATGGAACAATCCCAACAGGAGCTGTGGGGGTTAAAGGCAAAGCCAACACCCCGTTGTAAATGGAAAGCTTTAGAAGCACAGCCTTCTAAGGGGAGTTGGAGTTAAAGGATGAGGGGCTGAAGACCATGGGAACATGGGGAATGGTGTGACACCAACCCCTTTGTGCCTCTGGGGTACGAAAACAGCAAATTTTTTATTGTAGGATGATTTTCAGTCACGGCAGGGAGGAGGAGAGCGGGATGTGCCTCAGTTGCTCCTTAGTACTGACATGGAATTCCACTTAAATCTGGACTTGGAATGTGCTATCCCAAAGGGCTTCAGGGTTCCCCAGCACTTCTCACTCACCCAAGGTTGCAGAAACTCTTCTGGAGGAAGGTCCAGCCTGTACTTCACGTTCCTTTGTGCCCAGCCCGTCCTCATGCACAAAAGGACTCTGCTGCCTCACTTCTGTTGACTCATTCAGCTTTTTTTTTTTTTTTTTTTTACTTAATTATGAAAATACTGCAGTGCTAAGTTGAATGGATGAGTACTTGGCTCAGCTTCTGCTTAAAATACAAATAAATTCATTAAGTCTTCTGTTTATGAATCACAACCAGGAGAGAAGTGCTGCACTGAAAGGTCATTTCATAAACACGTCTCCTGTGTTGTTGAACACTTACAGGAAAATGCCCCGCTCCAAACACCAAAATTAAGAAGTATTTTCTAGAAAGATTTTGATCTTCTATTCCCAGTAGGTTTTATAACAACAGCAGCCTGATTTTCAGCCACCTTGCAACAGAATGGCTGCAGTTTGAGGGATTTGGGGTTCAGAATCGTAGAATTACAGCTGGAAAAGACCTGTCCACCACTAAACCACGGCCCCAAGTGCCACGTCCACGTGGCTTTTAAACCCCTGCAGGGATGGGGACTCCAGCACTGTTTATCAATAGAAATGATGGGACAGCAGTGGAACAAAAGCCACACACCGTGTAACCACCGAAACCAGTCACCTTGTGGGGGTTTCCCCAGTCTCTCTCGAGTGTCCTCTGCTGAGTGCAAGCTGGCAGGCACTGTCTGATCCCTCCCTAAAGCAGGAAAACGATAATTGTGCCCTTCAGATGCTCGACACAGGAGTATCAGATGCACAGGGTTAGAGGTTACTCACTCAGTTTGAAGGATTGCGCTGGGAACGTGTGCTTCTGTTGTGTTTGAAGATGAGAAAGCTTTTTGTCCAAACTGCCAGAAGGTGAAGTCTGTGTAAAGCTTGGGTTAAGGAAAGGAAAGCAGCTTTGCAGCAGACTGCAGTGACAGTTCTAATGACAGAGCAGCGCTCTGCTGCATGTGACATGGAATAACCGTGCTGAAGGTCCTCCAGTTGTTTCATTTTCCATCAAGCTGGGACTTCTTTTGGAAGGAAGAGGTGTGGTACCAGTGCCAAGGCAGAGGAGGAGGAGAAATGTTTCGTGCAGCACTGGAATCCAAGAGGTGAAAAGGACCATTTTTCCTCACTCCATGTGCTGACATACAGGGAAGGCACGTGGCATCCAAAGGATCCTTCACGTGCACTTAGCAGGAATTCAGCAATTCCTCTTGCTGGCTGAGCATCTGATGATGGCAAAAGTAATTTTTCAAACAGGAAAACAAAGGCTAAAAGGTAATTTTGGCTTAGGGAAATATCTTTTACCACCGAGTTTTCCACTTGATGGTTTTAGGGAGGCGATGCCCGAGGGTTGGTAGTGGGGGGTCAGTGTTGAATTCTGACCTTGGGTTGGTGGTAATGACCCCTAAATGCATGTTCAGTGACCTCTCAGATGCGGCAGCTCAGATTTACTCAGTTGGTGTTGGAGGCAGGACTTGAGAGTGAGGTCACAGCAGCTTTGGGTGGCATCAGCGCCTCAGTGGGCTGCTCCTGGGACGTGGTGGCACTGGTGGCAAGCACCATTCTGTTCGCTTAACACCAGGTTAAGAAAATCATGGAGGACTTGGTTAGGGTAAGAATGAGGAGGTGTGGCAAGTTTGGGCAGCTCCAGGAGAAATCAGACTCATTTCCACAGTGTCTCCCAAACTCTCCTTGCTCCATCCTTTCCAGCGCTGGTGGACCTCTCTGAGTTCAAACACCCAGCTTGATTTTTGGTTTTCCAACTGTGTAGCACCCCAGCATGCAGCCAAGGGCAGTTCAGCCCTCATTGATGGATGTTATGGTGTTCTTCCCTGTTGGAACTGGCCAAGGGCCATGTCCAGTTCTGGGCCCCTCAGGTCAGGAAGGACGTTGAGATGCCTGAACGTGTCCAAAGGAGGGCAACAAGGCTGGTGAGGGGCTTGGAACACAAGCCCTGTGAGGAACGATTGAGGGAGCTGGGGTTGTGTAGCTTGGAGAAAAAGAGACTCAGAGGTGAACTTATCACTCCCTACAAGTCCCTGAAAGGTGGCTGTAGTCAGGTGGGGCTTGGTCTCTTTCTTCAGGGAGCAGCTGACAGAAGGAGAGGACACAGCCTTAAGCTGCGCCAAGGGAAATTTAGGTTGGATATTAGGAAAAAGTTTTTCACGGAAAGAGTGGTGAAGTACTGGAATTGTCTGCCCTGGGAGGTGGTGCAGTCACCATCCCTGGATGTGTTTAAAAAAAGATTGGATGTGGCACTCGGAGCCATGGTTTAGTTGAGGTGTTAGGGCATGGGTTGGACTCGGTGATCTCGGAGGTCTCCTCCAACCTGGTGATTCTGTGAGACTTGGAGTCCCTCCGTTGAAACCGAGAAATCAGGTGGAGAGAGAAACCAGATCCAGCCATGTTCGGAAGCATCATTTCCATCCTCATTAATGTGGATGAAATCTCTCCCCCAGGTTGAGAATTTCTTCTGTATGGGATCCCCACTGGCAGTGTTCCTGGCCTTGCGTGGGATCCGTCCCGGAACCAGCGGCAGCCAGGACCACATCCTGCCCAGAACGATTTGTAACCGATTGTTAAACATTTTTCATCCAACAGATCCCGTGGTGAGTCTCTAATTGCAGTCTCAAGCTTTTACCTTGCCTGTTTTTAAGCTCTGGGATAACGTGGGATCTTCAAAGTGTGTGAGTCAACACGAGTGTGTTCCAGCAGAAGATTGTGTGTTGATGGTTTTTATACAACGGCTTGGGGTTTGGAACTGTAGAATTACATTTCCTACAAATAATTGCCTTAAATAACACGTGTTTTGCTTCTCTTTTCATCGTAATAAGCATAAGATTTGAGATTATTCTGATTTTTTTTTTTTTTTTTTTGCAAANTGGTTTTTGTTGTGGGATTTTTTTGTTTTTTTTTTTTTTTTTTTTGCAAAGAAATAATGCTTTTTTTTAGACAAGGATTTTGTGTTTGGCTTCCTGACTTTCATTAAAACATCATCTGTCCAAAGACATTGCTGCTGTTAAAAAAGGCTTCACAAGCAGTTTACAAGATAATATAGAAAATCAAAGACTGGTTTTTTCCCCCAAAGAGTCCTAAAAGTAAAAGTTTGTTGGTTATATCTGGGAGAGGATTATTGGTGTAGCTTTGCCCTTTCCTTATTCCACAGCAGCCAGTGTCGGCTGTTACCAAATCAGGTACTGAACCTTTGATCTGCATCCCCTTGGTAACTTCTTTGATGCAAGTCTGATTTGGAATTTCATGTAGAACAGCAATTTGGGGATACTTGCCTATTTAAAGCAGCTGAATTTGAGTATATTCAGGTGTCAGTCCAAACATGCTCATCTCAAGGTCACGTTCAGCTGCTCCAGAATTTTCCTGGATTGTCAGGGACAATTGGTTCCACTCTGCAAACAGCGACTTCACTTAGATTCAAAATAAAGGAAGTGCAGGATGCTCTTCTACATCTAAGTGGACAAAGAGAAATAAATAATCAATAGGAAAATGTTTTTTAAATAAACATAATGCATGGTTTGCACAGGGATCAACGAAGAGCCATCAAAACAAAACGTTTGCACAGCCAACTCCTCCCTCTCTGTTGTGTTAGAATCAGCTTAGCTTTACATGAAGTTTGTTCTCTCAGTGCAGCCATGTGTTAGTAACCTGTGTGTTGGTAACGCCGTGTGGTACGAGTGCTGCAGAGACAAGTGCACAAGTGGCTTCACAAGCAGCTGATAAATCTTCCAGGCTGTGAAACTGAAAGTGAACCAGACCATAACACCTCTGTGTCACCTTCTAGGCTCTGCTTATTGCAGATACTCTGGATTTGAGGTTGGAGAGAGCTCTGGATGGGAAGGGAAAAGTGATTTTTTTTTCCCCCCGGTCTGGACGCCCGGGATTGACCTTTGCTCCGAATTCCCCTTCCAGGCCTACAGGTTAGAACCCCTGATCCTGAAACACTACAGCAACATCTCGCCCGTGCAGATCCACTGGTACAACACGGCCAACCCCCTCCCTTACGAGCACATGAAGCCAAGTTTCCTCAACCCCACCAAAGAACCTACCTCAGCCCCGGACACCGAGAGCGCCTCGGCGGCGCCCAGCCCCACCACGTCCCCGGTCATGGTGCGGCGCCACTACGGGGAGTCCATCACCAACATCGGCAAAGCCAGCATTTTGGGTAATTTTGGGTAACGCTCTCTGTCCCTGGGTTGTGCTGGGAGCTCCTCGGGGAGCCTCGCTGCTCCCTGGGGTCGGGGTACAGCCGGGAGGAGATGGGATGGGAGATCTGGGGGTGTTCGGCTGGAGAAGGGGAAGGCTTTGAGGAGGCCTTGGAGCTCCTTCCAGGGCCTCGAGGGGCTCCAGGAGAGCTGGAGAGGGACTGGGGACAAGGGATGGAGGAACAGGACACAGGGAATGGCTTCCCACTGCCAGAGGGCAGGGATAGATGGGATATTGGGAAGGAATTCCTGGCTGGGAGGGTGGGGAGGCCCTGGCACAGGGTACCCAGAGAAGCTGTGGCTGCCCCTGGATCCCTGGAAGCGTCCAAGGCCAGGCTGGACGGGGCTTGGAGCAGCTTGGGACAGTGGAAGGTGTCCCTGCCCATGGCAGGGGATTGGGACTGGATGAGCTTTAAGGTCCCTTCCAACCCAAACCATCCCACGATTCTATTCCTGTCCATTGCACAGAATCAGAGAGTGGCTGAGGTTGGAAGTGACCTCTGGAGATCATCTACTCCAGCCCCCAAAATTCCCGCTGGCAGAGGATGGTTTCAGTGAGTTCTGTAGATGTCTGGTTTGGTTTAATCCCAGCTGACATTTGCTCTGAAATAAAAACCAGTTTACGTGCACTGGAGTCAAAGCTTGGGGGAGATGATGTCGTTCATGCTGTTGCTGCCTTATTTTTGTCTGCCTTATTGAAGTAACATCCCGGTGATTTAATAGTTTCCGCTCTGCTTCATGGAAAAAAAATTAAATTAAAGCTTTGTTTTCTGATTCCATTTTCTGGTATTGGCAAATAGGAGAAAAATCACACCATGTAACCCATTACAGTTTCCTTGAACTCATGATTCTACAACAGGAAGTTCAGGCTGGTTTAATATAAAGTCTGTTCCTTTCTGGCTTTCTGAGTCAAAATAAGCCCTGGTTTAAGTGAGCTTAAATTCCCTTCACTGGAGCTTATACTTGAGCATGCACTTGCAGTTTTTGTTGACTCAGAGCTTTTCTTTAGCTCTCTGTGTGGGATTTGGGAGAAGCCTAGTGCCAGGAATCTTCCCAATCAAATAAGTACATAAAAGCAGTTTTTCCTCAAGTAGAAATATGTGGCATTTCAGAGCAGAGCAGCCTCTTTTTTTGGGGGGGTTTCTATAGTAACTTTAATGTCTTGTCCATGAGGTGGCAGCAGAGTCGGGATAAAACATGACATAACTGCTCTTAACTTTTATTTCCCTCTTCCTGAGCAACCAAAATAGTCCTTTTAAAGGATGATGTGACATTTTTAAATGTCTGGAAGGGCAATGGACCTTTAATAAGAGAAATGTCTCAAATGCGCTAATGGGATTTTTAAGTGCAGAAGGCACCGACGTTGTGAGAAAGCATTTTTGTCTTTAGTCTTAGGCATTTTATGAAAGAGGAATCACAACACATCCTTCAAAGTGCTGCCAGATTTCTCTCTGCAGATGTATTTCATGCTTTTTTTTTTTTCCTCCCCCCTAAATGCAGCTTCCAAATTACAGCTTTTGCTTGTACACGAGATGAGTCTGGGGATAAACACAGCACACTCCAGTCAGATGTTCCCACCCTAGGAAAGCACCAAGAGTGTTTCCCACCACTCAGCTCTAATTAACGGCTGCTGCCAGTGGCTTTAATTTGCAGTTTGATTGATGCATCTCGGGTTGGTTTCTCCCCTCTGTGCTGGGTGCAGGAGCTGCGAGCATCGGGAAGGGCCTCGGCGGGATGCTCTTCTCCAGGTTTGGCCGGTCCAGCGCCGCCCCCCAGACCATGGAGACGGGAAAAGATGGACCCGAGGGGGACGAGAAGAAGGCCACGACTGTTGGGACCCCACCTTTGCCACACAGCAGCTCGGGATTCCTCGAACCCACAGGTGAGGGATGCCCACCCTGTGGATCCAGGGGAACAAGAGTGGGGTGCGGCTGGGCGGGGTGGGGGGCTGGAAATGCCATAACTGCACATGACAGGGCTTGCTGTTGTGGGTTCGCCCTAAAGTGAGGAATGTTGAATATCAAGGCCAGCTTGGAGCAACCTGGGCTAGTGGAAGGTGTCCCTGGCCATGGCAGGGGTGGAATGGGGTGATTTTTAAAGTCCCTTCCAACCCAAACCATTCTGGGATTCTGTGAATCTGCTCCTGGGTTGGATTGGAAGGTACCTTAAATACTATCTCATTCCACCCCCTGCCATGGGCAGGGACACCTTCCTCTATCCCAGGCTGCTCCAAGTCCTGTCCAGCCTGGCCTTGGACACTTCCAGGGATCCAGGGGCAGCCCCAGCTTCTCTGGGCACCCTGTGCCAGGGCCTCCTCACCCTCACAGGGAAGAATTCCTTCCTAGTATCCCATCTAACCCTGCCCTCTGACAGTTTAAACCCTTTTTTCCACCTAAACCCCCAGTTCCCCCATGCATTTCCCATTCTGAAGCCATCTGGATTTTAGGACACGTATGACTGGAAACAGAAGCTGCCCTTGTCCTGATCTGAACTGCTCAGAACAGAAAGTGCAGTTTTAGCAGCTGGGTTTTTTGCAAAGCATAGGTACTTCCTCTCAGGAAATTCATCCTTGGATTTATTTCTGAACTCCCCCTTGGCACTGCTGCAGGACACAGGGGGGTTTTTGCAATCGAAGGAGTCACAAGTGTCCTGTGACAGCATTCACATGATGGATCTCTGTCTGTTCAGCACTAATTTCAACAGATAACCTGTCTGAGTCAGTGTTTGAGGGCGGGAAACTTTGGGTTAGACATGAGGGAAGTAGAGGAGCAGGACAGGGAACGTCAGGGAGCTGCCGAGGGAGTCCTTTTGGGGGGGGGGGTTGGCATTTTGAGGGCTTCCCGTGTGGATCCCACACCCCTCCGTGCTGGAAGCTTGTCCCTGCTCCACAGAAGGAGGACGTGGAGCAGAGGCCGGGGGGGCTGGGAGCTGAATGATGCAATCCCCACCGAAGGCTCTGCTCACCGAGGGCTCTGGTGGGGTTTGGCTCCCGCCCAAGCTCCCGTATCGGCCTCTCAGAGCCGGCCGGGGCGGCCTTCCTGCACAGCCACTGGGGCTTTTTGGATAAACTCCCCTTCTTGGAAATGACTCTGCTCGTCTGCTGGTGTTCCAAGGCCCTGGCTGCCTCTCCTCGCTGCGGAGCGGGGCGATGCTCCCGGGGAAGCAGATCCGCGCCGCGTCCGCCGGCGCTTGTGCGATGCTCCCTTTCCGGTGCTCCTCGAGCCAAGAATTAAAATTCCTTCAAACTGGCTTTGATAAATGGCTGCATTTTTGACTCAGTCTGGGGCTTTGGCTTTTGTAGCTCAGCAGGCTTTCAGGTTTTTTGGTTTTTTTTTTTTGTCCTTTTTATTTTATTGCTCCTCGTGGAGGTTTTTCTGACCGCTGAAAGCGCCTTAGCAATAGGTTAACATTGGCCCAGTTAAAATGCAGTGGTAATTGCTTTGAATGTGGCATTAATCAAAGCAGCCATTGAAATAAAAGGGTAACTGCTGAAATATACTTGGAATAATCAGGATATTAAAAGGGCAGAGCTGTGGAGGGAAGGCTTTGCGGGAAGGGCTCGTAGTATTGGGTGTAGTCTCCTTGTGTAGACACTAAAAATGCAAGAAATCCATTTATTTCAGAAAGTTTCCTGGTGGGGCCTCAGCATTTTCTGGATATTTCTCTGTAGTTATCATAACAAGTATAAGTAAATATATTTACAGAGTTACTGTAAGGAAAACAGCTGCTTGAAAAAGAGCGGTCTTTTCCCAAGTTTCCGAATCACAGAATCATTCAGGTTGGAAAAGACCTCCAAGAGCGGGTTTAGTTTCCTTTTTTGTTTTTTAACTGAACTCAGCACCACTCTGAGGTTTATGCTAAATACGCGGGCATTAAAATGTATTTCTGTATTATTAAATTTTGATTTAGTTGAGTGCCCTGTGACATGTAAACACAGAGAGATTGTTTGTTGCACAACAGCAGGATCAGAACCCGAAGCTGCCGGGGAAGCAGGCTGGCGTTTGTGCAGCTCTAACATCACTCTTGTTCCTTTTCTCGCTCGTTTTCCAGTGGAACTGGAGCACAGGATCGACTTTGAGCTCAGGGAAGGTCTCGTGGAGAGCAGATACTGGTCCGCAGTCACGTCCCACACTGCTTACTGGTCATCTCTGGATATTGCCCTTTTCCTCCTCACCTTCATGTACAAACAAGACCAAGAAGAGACTGACAAATCCAATTTAGACGCTATTTGAACTTTTGGCTGGGGACGGGAGAGGAAACTTTAAAAACCAGTGGCACAAAGCGGATGTTTTACTGCAGAGCTGCAGGACCTGTGGCATGGAGGTTTCAGGTTTAAGTGCATGTTTGGGGGTTTTTCCTATTTCTAAAGAGGAGAGGTTATTTGTATTTCAAAGCACTTTATAGTTTTCAACGTTTTGCAGTGCTGACTTAGACCTGAAAGGGTTCCAAATTCCTGTCAACGTGGACTGTACAAAGAGCCAAGACAGCGTTGTAGCATCCTGTGGGCAGCTGTGCTTGGGTGACATCCTTGTTAATGACCATAATTGCTGTTTAGTTCATTAAACTATTAAAAAAAAAAATTAGTGGCTTTAAAAAAAAAAAAAAAAAACCAACAAACCAAACCTAAATGAATTTCCATTAACAAAAAACAACAAAAAAAATACATGTTCGGTACAAACCTAAACCTGCCATGTTCTGATGTTTTATGTACCCGTGAATAACAAGCGGTGGTGTCATTTTTCCAGGACTTTATTCAGCTCCACATCCAATTATCCCCACATTGGGAAGCCCATTCTGACTGCTGGCTTCTGAGGGCCTATCCTACGTGACACATTTAGAAATTAATGCCGAAGAGAANCATCACATCGAGACAAATATAAAAAAAAAAAACAAAAAAAAAAAAAAAAAAAAAAAAAAAAAAAAAAAAAAAAGCATGAGGCAAATATTTGAAATACTGTAATTATAATTTATTATGCTCTCTAATCGTTTCATTTTATTCCAGTGTAAAAAAACATTACTTTTTTACTGGTTTCTTTTGACATAATTTAAGAACCACATTTATTTTCTACAGTGTTAAGACTTTTTCTCAGAAATACATATCTTTGTACTACTATTCAAATGAATATATGGACACTGTGGCACACTTTAAGTATTTTTTCATTAAAAATAAATATTTGTGGTTTCACACAAATGACATCAGTCACGTTCTTCTCCGAGGTAAGTAAGTGCCTTTGCTTTTTCAGGTTCCAAGTGTTTCTCAGGCGCATTAGATTGGTTTGCAAAGGATCCAGCTGTCCTTTGTTTACCATAATTAAATCCATACATGCGTGTGTTTGTATAAAAACATATGGATGTGTATATTTATGAGCAGGGGGAGAGACAGCACCATAAAATAAACTTGGTGAGGCCTGAGAATACCAACATTTAGATTAGGTTTGTATCTGAAACTAATTCAGAAGTCAAAAGGGAAGTGTTGGGATGAAAGGGAATAATCTCCAAATAAAACACTGGAGGGTCGTTGCTGAGATTTTAAAACAACGTGGAAGGCTCTGGAGCAGAAGTGTTGGATATTTGCCCTCGGAGCTGCCTCTGCCTGAGGTATTTCTGATCTGGATGGCACATGTGGGAGCTGCAGAGCCTGAACTTCAGTTAAAACAACAAAAAACTCAGGCTGGGGTGCTGGTGAATCGCTGTGTTCTCAGCGTAAACAGATGTGGCAACATCAGCCCACGGCAGCGCAGCAGTGGCTGGAGCTGTGGGAACTCCAGAGTTCCCTGTCTGGGGGGAGAGGGTGGCTCTTCTCCCAAATTTATATTTATTTGGGCTGCTCCTTCTGTGGAGGAATTGGGAGTTAGGACTCTCTGCTGGTGTTAAGGATTTAGGAATAATTCTGAAGGGGGGAAAAAACAAAGAAAAAAGGAAGGGAGGAGGGGAGGCGTGGAGGGGAACGGGAAGGGAGAACGACACAAACAGCACTGCAGTGAACCAATATCCAACATTCAGGTGGTGCAAAGGACCTTGCTGCGGTGTGGATCTGTGAAAAATTCCATCTGGCCTCAGAGAATTGGAGCTCTCCTGCCTGACCTGTTTACCCTGGTGGATGAGCAATCCCAGGAAAGGAAAATAACCCCCTGAGAGGAGGAAACCTCCGCTCCAGCGAACGGCCTCGTGTTTACAGGACTGGGCTCTCCAGATAAGTTGTTTAATCAGCTCCTCCTAATGAGGACAACTTAAACACAAAAAAAGGAGACTCTCCTTTCATATTTAGAACGTGCAAAACGTTCCCAAATGTGCGTAGTTGGTGTTGCAGGGCTTTGAGCTGGGTTGTGGCGCTGCTGCCTTCTCCCTTTCCACCGCTGGGTCCGCACTGGATCCCTTTTTAAGGGCTGTAAACAAAAGGGGTTAATTCCTGCAATTCTTGTGGTCTGTGGAAACCCTGCTGTTGTCCAGAACATGTTTCAGATTTATGGAATAGCTGTTCCCCTGGCCTCAGAACATGCTGGTACTTGCTGCCTGCTCTCCATATAAGGGATGAGATCCGACTTTTAGGTCCGTGCCCCTTGGAAAATTGGGGGGAAGGCAGAGCTGAGGAGTAAATCGTATTGCTGGGAGGAGAGGGGGTAATGAGGGCCAATACCTGATCATCCCTTTGTGTTCTTCCTGAGCTGATGGGCGTGTTTATTTATGAGTCTGTCCTAATTAGCAGCTCCCTGGACCACCTGCTAATCTCCCAAGCTAAATCCCGAGTATAAAACACACCTTGAAAGAATCGATGGAGCTTTATTCTAAATTGTATGCAGAGATGTTAAACACGCTGTGGGCAGGCTTTCATCTCTTTAATCCTCAAAAAATACCCCTCATCCTGCTGCAGAGGTAAATCCTATTTGCAAAGCAGGTGTTGAAGGTGGTGGAAGGATTGCCCCATTCCTGTTGTGTGGTGCAGCACAGAATTCAAGTCGGGTCACGTCTGCTGCTTCAAACTTCCTGATCAGATGCTCTGTGGCATAATATGGAGCTGGAATGTCCTGGCTTCCAATTACTGGCTTGTTTTTTTCTGCAAGGCCGATGTTGAGCTTTCCAAGCTGTGTTGACTGGTGGTTTTTCTTGAGAAACCAAGATAAGGGGAATGTTCCTCACTGCTGTCAGTCTTCTGCCTGATACCGACCTGTTGTCCAAACTTGGCCTTGAGGTCTTTGTCCAACTTTGTTGCTTACAGTGGTTTTGCTACAAGGTCATTTTTGCAGATAATGAGCTTGAATTTTATTATTTTTCTTAATTCTCTCCCTTTGCTCCTAATTACTCTGTCATGGTTTTGCTGCAGCTTCCTCTCCCATTTGCATTCTCTCACTCCCTGCTTCAGTGCCAGAGTTTCTGGAGTCAGACACCTTTTGCTTTATTTCACCATGCACAGTCTGGCTGGCCAACTTCAATTATTTTATCTCCTTTGCTAATTAGTACTATCAGGCTGAGCTGAAGCACATTTCACATTCCCATACATATATTTTGCCCAGTTGCCACCTCTTCTTCCCCGTTTCCAGCTGTCCTGGTGCTCCTTTCCCACGTGCGTGGATGTCAAGCTGACTCTGCCATTCCTGAATTGTTGGGAATTGATTTTTTTCCAAGCTGAGTTCATGAATCACTGTGTCAACTGTTTGCACTGAGATAGTTAATGTGTATTTGTGTGCCCTCTGCCAGGCGAGTTTATTTGGAATTCCTTGTTCCCCGTTTTTCCATTATTAGCTTGGAGATGAGATTTCTGCCTCCACACGTCTTTTTTCTGCTGAATTTGGACTGCAGGTGATTGACCTGCACAGGGGCACCTCCCCAGGCTCTGCCAAACATCTTCAGTCACCATCGGAAAGTTTTTTACACACCAAGGCCCAGTTTGATCTGCATTTAATAATAATTCTCCTCCAAAAAAAAACCCCACCGTTTCTCTTGGTTTGGCTTTTCCCTCCCTCTTCCACAGGTGGTTTTTGTGCTTTTGTCTCTCCCCCGCCGCACTCCAACCTGTTCTGAAGTGCTGGGATTTCATTCCTGCTGGATTCCTGCCTGCTGGAATTGACGTTTGGTTCGTGCTTGTCTGAGCATCCTCAAGACTTTTAGGGGAAGTCTTGGAACCCGTTTGAACCCCAAGAGGCACGTCCCGCTGTTGTGACCCCCGAGACTTCTGCCGAAAGCTCAGCATCAGCAGATCCCATCTGGATGTGTTCAGCTTGCAGGATGGCTTTGCAGAGTTCCCTCTCGCTGCGTTTGTGTCGCTCTGGCTGCTGCCGTCAGCTCGGCCCCGGCACTGACAAAGCACTTTCTGTCCTTGTCGATGAATTTTGGCACTTCAGCCAGCAGCGGAGCTGGGCTGGGCTCTCCCAAGGCTGACTCCTTGCTCCTCGTGTTTCCCCTGCATCCCTGGGGGCCCATTTGACCCCCGCTTCGCTATAGAAATCCAACGTTTTGTGTTTCCCTGCGTGCCATTGCAGAAGCTCCAAAACTGGCAGCCCAGCTCAGAGTGTGTCAACACTCCTCCTCTTCCAAGAGAAGTCCCAATCCATGGAGAGAAATACCTGGCTATGAAGTTTCAGGTCACCCCCGGGGGTCAGTGCTCTCTGGTACCACATTTGGGAAGCAAATTCCAGCACCAGCCTTTTCCCTCCTCTCCCTCTGCAGCTCTCCAGCAAACCTTGGCCAGTCCTTTCCCTTTGGGAGTGAGAAGCTCCCTGCAAACACGAGCTGTCCCAGGAGCCATCTCTTGTGGTTTTGAAATCCTCGATGATTTATCGAAAGAGAGGGGTTTCATTTGATGATTCTGCGAGCATCTGCCACGGATTAACTCCTCTCTTTGTTTCCTAAATAAAATACCAGTTCTTGCAGCTACGCTGCCCACTCCCTGGGGCCTCGCTGATTGTGGGCATGGACAGAGAATCCCAGAATGGTTTGGGAAGGGACCTTAAAGATGATCTGATTCCAACCCCCAATGGGGCTGAGATGGGAGAGGGGAAGTCCAAACTTCTGTAGCACACTCAAGCTCCGAGGACCTCACATCCAGTCTGTTGTTCTTGCTCATTTTGTGGCTCTTCCAGTATCTCCAGAAAGTCAGGCTCTCATCTCAGACTGGTCCCAGACTGTGCACTTAAAGGGCAGCTCTGTCTCACCATGTCACTGCTCCGTTCTGGTTTTCTGTTCCTATTCCTCGGCCTGAAAAGCCCAGACTGGCTGGAAACCAAAACCATGGGAAGGGGGAAAGGAGAGCAGCTCTGCTAACCTTGGATTTGTGGTCTCTTTCCTGCTGGTGTCTCTCACACCTTCCCAAAGCTGAAAATGAGGTTGAGCTGCTGCCAGAGAATCCCAGAATGGTTTGAGTTGGAAAGAACTTCAAAGACCATCCAGTTCCATCCCCCTGCCATGGGCAGGGACACCTTCCACTAGCCCAGGGTGCTCCAAGCCCCATCCAACCTGGCCTTGGACGCTTCCAGGGATCCAGGGGCAGCCACAGCTTCTCTGGGCACCCTGTGCCAGGGCCTCCCCACCCTCACAGGGAAGAATTCCTTCCCAATATCTAAACTAAACCTCCTCTTGTCAAACCTCGCCGTGGTTTGGAGCGGGGCTGCCCCAATCCCTGCCCTTTGTCGCTGTGGTCCAGCTGGGCAGGAACAGCCCCCCCGGCTCCCGGACAGGGGTTTCCTGTTGGAAACACAAAATGGCAAAAACCTCTGAAAGATGAGAAGAGCCAAAACATGCACAGATGTTTTACCTTCCCACCTTTCCATCCCACTCCTGCTGTGCTGAGCTGGAAGTCCAAATGAGGAACATCCATACTTTGAGTCTTAAAATGCCAATTTCCTGCCCTGATAACTTTCCAGGATGTTTATTACTGCAGGACTGGTCAGAAATTTTTACGTTCATTACTACTTTTAAGTGACCAATACTGAAGTTTAAAAATACCTTTATGTACTTTCAGCTCTGCTAGAAGCACTTTCAGTATGGAAATTTAAGTTAGACTAATTTGCAAAGAGGGACAGACCACTTCCAAAACAAACTCCACTTTCTAGGACAAGGGGAAAGGGTTTTAAACTGAAAGAGGAGAGATCTAGATAGGATATTAGGAAGGAATTCTTGGCTGTGAGGGTGGTGAAGCCCTGGCACAGGGTGCCCAGAGAAGCTGTGGCTGCCCCTGGATCCCTGGAAGTGTCCAAGGCCAGGTTGGACAGGGCTTGGAGCAGCCTGGGACAGTGGAAGGTGTCCTTGCCCATGGCAGGAGGGGGAACTGGATGGGATTTAAGGTCCTTCCAACCCAAACCATTCTGGAATTCTATGATTCTATGATTCCAGTTGCTTCCTTACAGCCGTTTGTTCCAGCAATCCCACCACGACATTCCACCAGTATTTTCCCCAAACAGTTTCACAGCTTCCGGGCTCCATGCTTTGGACAAGGTGAGATCCTGTTGGAAAAGCAATCCTTAAAGATCTGGGACGTGGCACCAGTGTGCAGCCCTGAGTGCTCTGCAGGGAGGGCTCACGCTGAGACAGCAGCTGAGTATTCCGTGTTTCCAAAGCCTGTTCAGATGGGATGGTTCTGCCTCTTGGCAAACTCCTTGGGAATTCTCCTTTATGCCTTCCAGGCTGCCTCTCCTCGCATGCAACTGAGTGTGGGGGGTTTATTTTCATCTAAAACTGGAGTATTAAAAGCCAGCAGGAGATCGGGAGGGACCTGAGGCTGCTGCGGTGGCTGCAGGAAAGGGAAGAGGGCAGAAATGTTCTTCCCGGCGCTGCGCGTTCCGCCGTCACGGATCCACCTTCACGCTGGAGACACCACATCTGCCCGGGGAGGCGAGGAGGGGGAGACAGCCCGGGCAGGAGAGGAGCTGATTAAATCAAGGAGAAGTTTGGCAGCGCTGGGGAACAGCCTGATGAGGATCGGCCAGCACGTGTGCAGCACATGTTGGAGCTTGACGTTCCCAGCCGGAGCCGTGGGCGCGCGCGGATGGCAGGGAGCAGGATGGGAGCCACGGGCCTCCCTCCCACGAGGGGCTCAGTCCTGCCCACAGCACCCTGTTATTCATGGATTTCCAGAATGGTTGGGTTGGAAGGGACCTTAAATCCCATCCAGTTCCACCCCCTGCCACGGGCAGGGACACCTTCCACTAGCCCAGGTTGTTCCAAGCCCTGTCCAGCCTGGCCTTGGACACTTCCAGGGATTCAGGGGCAGCCACAGCTTCTCTGGGCACCCTGTGCCAGGGCCTCCCCACCCTCACAGGGAAAAATTTCTTCCTAACATCTAATCTAAACTACTCTCCTTTTGTTCAAAACCGTCAACCTTTATCCTCCCAATTATTCTTCAGGATCCTGCTCACTCCGATGCCCTTTGTGTGAGGAATGTTGTGCCTGGGATGTCTGGGAAATGCCTGAGGGAGTTTTGAAGAGATCTCTCTTCTGGATGCTGTGCAGAACCCAGAGTTGGACTGGATGATCCTTTTGAGTCCCTTCCAGCTCAGGATATTCTGTGATGAGGTGAACTTGGCCTTTTATCTGTTTACTTTCAGGAACTCACCCAAATCGTGGCTATCTCAAGGCTTGTCCTGGTGGGATTTAACTCCTCCAGTGACCACACTCGGCCCAGGGACAGTCCTGAAAGGCAGCTCATGTCCTGTGTGCTTAGATGGGATCTCCCAGAGCTGGAGCAGGGAGCCCACAGCACAGTCTGTGTCCAGGGAACTGCTGGTCTCTGCTCCTAGGGAACAAGGGACAGCATAAGTTGCACCCAGGGAGGTTTAAATTGGATATTAGGGAAAATACCTTCATGGAAATTGTCCAGCCCTGGCACAGCTGCCCAGGGCAGTGGTGGAGTCCCCATCCCTGGAAGGATTTAAAAGCCATGTGGATGTGGCACGTGGGGACATGGGGCAGTGGTGGCCCTGGCAGTGCAGGGGGAATGGTTGCACTTGATCTTAAGAGGGGTTTTCCAACCTAAATGATTCCATGATTCCATGACTGAGCCTGTCCCAGCCCTGATGCACCATCTCCAGCCCATTTTCAGTGGGCAGCCTCTAAGGAGCAGCTGATTCCTGTCCCAGAGCCACCTAAACCCGGGCACCGAAGGATGGCCTCAGTCAGGAGGGCCTGATGTGGCAGCTCCCACCCAGCACCTCCAGGCTGCTTTCTAGGGATTATCCACTTTCCTCCCAAGTCCTGGGGATCCCTGAGAGTAACAGCTTTGACATCTGCAGCCACAGAGCCTTGGGAAAAAAACCAAAAAAACTGAGGTTTCGCTGCTTCTTCCTGCAGTGAATTTGGGTTCCGAGTGGCCTCAGCCAGCGACAGCGCCTGGGAATGCCTGGGAATGTCAGTCCCGAGCCCTGCAATGTGTCCCCAAAGAAAAGCAGAGTCAGATGGATTTTGCAGCAAATGTTTTGCCAATTTCTAGTCCTCCTTCATAATCCTGATGGCATTCTTGGCCTCCTTGGGTTCAGGATTTATGGGGACGTGTTCCCAGGCTCCTGGGGGAAGCGGGAGCTCTGGCTGCAAGCTGTTCCTGGGTAAGGATCAGGCTGCTCCTGGGTTTATCCTGTGCTCTCAGGAGAAGCTGTGCGTGGAATCTGAGCAGGGATGGATTTATTTTGTGCATCAGTTACATCTGCAGCGCTCACTTGTTACTCCCCAGCCAAAGCTGTGTTTAAATCAGGCCTTTTAAAGCCTAAAACCTGCTGCAAAATCTCCCCCTCTCCAAACAATTTAGTTAATTAACCAGCGCACTCAGCTCACTCAGCTCTGGCTGGCTCTCCCTGTGGATACCCCATCCTGAATGAGATTTTTCCTTAGATTTGGATGAGATGCAATGATTGAGTCATGATTTTTTTCCCTGGCTCCAGAGCAGGGAATGTTGTTCACAATACTGGCTGTTGCCATATGCTTTTTTCATCAAGTTAAAGGGTGCAACTTTCTTTTTTGCTTCCCCCTCCACTGACTCACTCCCCAAATATGTTTCTGGTTAGGATGCTTTGTGACTTCTTCCTGACATAAGGTTTTCTAGTTTGCAGGCAGCTTTGGGAATCGCCTCTGTGAGTTCTAAAACATCCCAGCTCTCGGGAGGCGAGTCCTGGAGAGAAGGAGCAGCAAGATGCTTACCTGGGGTTTGGGTGCTCACAGTCTTTGGGAGCTCTCCTGCTCCAGAAATGGTTTTCCAGAAGCCAGGAAGTCCCACTCCGATACCCTTTGTGTGAGGAATGTTGTGCCTGGGATGTCTGGGAAATGCCTGAGGGAGTTTTGAAGAGATCTCTCTTCTGGATGCTGTGCAGAGCCCAGAGTTGGACTGGATGATCCTTGTGAGTCCCTTCCAGCTCAGGATATTCTGTGATTCTGTGATTAGGTGAACTTGGCCTTTTATCTGTTTACTTTCAGGAATGCTGTGAGGGAAGGATGGGAGATGCTGCCTGTGAAGGACCTTGGAGGGATAGACAGAGAGACAGACAGGTCCCTCCTGGAATTCCTTTAAGGCCTTGCCCTCAGGCCACCTTCTGCTGACCCCCAGGCCTTCACCACCGATGCCAAATTCCCTTGGAAAGGGTGAGTGAGGAGCCGTCCCAGTGCTCCCAACATCCCAGCGGGCAGCTCCCAGCACGTGGCCAAGGGAAGGAAACAGCTCCCTGAAAAAAGCAGGCTACAAATCACTCCAGTGTCGCTTCCTGAACCTGACCCTGCACCTGCGAGCACGGGACTGGCTGTCAGAGCACCAGCGTCCCTCACGCTTGTGGATGTGCACCCCATCCTCGCTTCCCAAAGTCCTCGCAGCCCAGGAGATGCCAGAGGCTGGGAAGAAAATCCTGTCTCTCTTCCAGCTGCGGGAACTGAGATGCTGAGAGTTAAGTGACTGGCCCGGAGCCAGAGTGCCTGGAAACGAGCCCAACTCTTCCCTGCATTAGCTGGGATATGACCCCGCAGCGTTCCTTGCCCTGCTGGAAATGTCACCCGTGATCCCTGGAGCAGCCATCCTGCAAAGAACATCTCCGGGGTTTTTTTCCCCTTCCCTAAAATTGCTTTTCCTCACAGGACAACCCCCATCTGTTTGATCTTGTGGGATGCAGGAGGGCAGGAACGTGCCAGCCTCCCTCTTGTAGCACTTCTCATTTCCTACAGCCTTGCCTGGAAAGTTGACTCCGGGCTCCTCCACACTGGGAATGTTCCAGAGAAAGTTATTCCAGCTGAGTGACTCTCCGGCAGCGCGGCCCTGCGTGTTGGGTTGGTGGCAGAAGACACGTAAGGACACAGCAGGGTGGCCCTGCCTCATCCTGGCACCTCTCCCAGGGAAAAGAAATTGGGATTCCCATTCTCCCTGCACCTTCCCGAAGCATGGGAGCTGCTCTTCCCTCTGCCACCCGGGATGTCACCTGCCACGACCACAAGCAGTTTGGGTACGGAAGGTGGCGGCTGTGGTGTCACCTGCCAAAGCCACCTGAGATGCCAGTGCTGCTCCCAGGATTTGGGTTCTCCTGAGGAGGGGCTCGTTCTGTTGGACAACAGCTCCCACCTTTCCACTGGGGTCTCTTCCAGGAAGGACAGGTCATTTATAACCAGCCCTCGACACAGTGACCTCTCCCTGGAGACCCAGGAGTGAATCCTGTAGATGCTGCCTAATTTCCATGTGATTTGATGGAACCTTGGGGTTTTTTGCTGTGGGTTTTTTCCTTATTCTTTGCAGTGCTGCTATCATGGTTTTTTCCTGTCCTGGCTCTGTCACCATCCGGTGTCATCACTTGGGAGATGGAGGAGGAGGCAGAGGTGTTTCCTCACAAGGAACAAATGTTGGAATAACCCATCCTTGCTCAGCTGGCAGCTGCTCCAGTGTCCCAAACACACTGGGGAGCTGGAAGCAAAGCCTGGCCACTCCACAGCCCTGCAGGGAAGGACAGGGGACCGAAGGCTTGGAAAAAATACCCTGGCAGCACAACCTCATGGATTTTCCCTTAAAGAAAAAGACATCCGGATGTGTCAGGATTTTTGCTGTTGGATGGGGAATGGGGCTTCCCTGAAGCAGCCAGTGCCTGGTGCAGAGAGCTCTGGGAGCCAAGCAAGGGGATAAATCCCTGACTGTTCATCACTTGACACCCCAAGATGGGAGAGCAGCAGGAGCCTGGGTTGGGATCCCAAACCTGTCCAGTGCCCCCTGTCCACCCCTGAGAAGGTGGCACTGAACTTCCCGCTTGTTCCTTCAGTTCCTGGTCCCCAGGGCTCTCACTTGCAGATCCCATCTGAAGGCATGACATCCATGATGGGGAATAACCACCCTCCATCCTGACAGGACGAGGGGTGATGGCTTCCCACTGCCAGAGGGCAGGGTTAGATGGGATATTGGGAAGGAATTCCTGGCTGGGAGGGTGGGGAGGCCCTGGCACAGGGTGCCCAGAGAAGCTGTGGCTGCCCCTGGATCCCTGGAAGTGTCCAAGGCCAGGTTGGACGGGGGCTTGGAGCAGCCTGGGATAGTGGAAGGTTTGATCACCACACCATGGCAGGTGTGGAACGGGATGGGATTTAAGGTCCCTTCCAACCCAAACCATTCCAGGATCCCACAATTCCATGATCTCTGCCATGGTGACCTCTTCTCACCTGAACCAATTCCCCCCTCCGTGCCAGTCCCCTTCCCAAGAGCTTCCCGATGGCCTGTTAAGCCACTTCAGAACATTGACCTGATTCTCTCCTCGCCTCCAGGATGTTTCCTATCCTGCTGCCATGGGCCTTGGCTTCTCCTCCCACCCTCCCACGGCTGCACGGCCGCGTCTCGCAGCGCATTCCTCCGCGTCGGAATCTCCGCCTTGCTATCTAAGGAGTTGAAGGATATTTCCAGCCCAGCCCTGCCAGAAAATACTGGCATCCACCTCCATCTCCCGTCCTCCCGTGCACACATCCAGCTCCTCGAGCGCTCTGATTCTCTGCCATGTTTAAACAACCATCACTGACAGGCAGCTCTCGATCCAGCAGGTTATTTTCTTTCCTGGCTGGAAGGTTTTTTCCCCCCTTTTCCAAGCCCCAGCCAGTTCCTGCAGTTTCCTCTCCTAGTGACTGGGTTGGACTCTTCCTGCTGAGTGCCCGTGCTGAGATTTACCTGCAAGTGTAAGGGACTGGAGCAAGGCTGTGCCTGGCATTAACTTCAACCCGACCTTTGCAGAGAATCGCAGAATCACAGAACGGTTTAGAAGGGACCTTAAAGATCACCTGGTTCCAACCCTGCTGCCGTGGACAGGGCTGCCACGTGAAGCTGGAATGAAGCTGTTGCAGCTCCAGCATCCTCCAGTTCAAGCAATGAGCTGCCAAAAGGTTTTTGTGGCCAGAGAAGGCGGGAGAGCCCCGCTGGCACAGGCGGCACAGCGACCACCCAGGACTCCTGTTTCTGGCTCAGCTTTAAAACCCTCTGATGGTGGGGTCACTCCTTCACTCCCTCACATCTAAACAGCCTCCCCAAAGAGCCAGTCCGAGTCCTTCTCCAGGTGGTTTGTCCATTGCTTCTTGTCCATCCCTTGTGGAAAGGCAGAACAGGGCATTTCCTCCCTCTTCCATCCCCCCCTCCCTAGATAAACCCTCTTTTATCTACCTGAAGATGTTATCATCATTCTTTCCTTCTCTAGGGTAAACAGCCTGAATTCTTTCAACCTTTCCTCACTGGTCACTCTCCTGTCCAACCAGGATCTGCTGAGGAACTGGGACAGGGGTCCCCAGTGGGGCCCCATGAGCCCACCTGACCCTGTTTTGCAGGGAATGTGGGGCTGCACCAGGAGCATCACAGGACCCTCGGCTGCAGACACCGCGTGTCTTCCAGAAGCTCACAAATCACCTCCATTTCATGGGATTTGGGGGATTCCCAACATGATTTCCCATTCCTGGCCAGCTGAGAGCCCACCTGCCCTTCCTACGGGAGCTGCCGGTCGCTTCAGAGCGCTCTGCTCGGAGACGAAGCTCATCCCACCCGGCTGATTCAATAACATCGACCTTATTAAACCACTCTGCCCTGCTCTGTCTCTATTTTTCCAGCACTAACTGCATTACCATCCTGCTCGCATCCGATCTTTCCGGTGAAGGCTGGAGCTGGAAAAGCACAAAGCCATCCAGCTGTCTGGGCATCATCCGTCTCCCCCTTCCCCCGGCACAACAGGTTCCCGAATGTGCTGCAGCTTCTCGGGGCATCTCAGGTCTCTGAGGGGCAAATAAAAGGTATCAACCCCTTCCATAGATGGATTCGTTTTCTGATTATGTTCCCCAAATCCCTTTTTTCAGCCCAGAACACTTCTCCGGGAGCCAAAGCGATCCACGGTGGAGAGATGTGGGTGCGACAGGGAAATCTGAGCCCGGTGTCCACCAGGGCACAACCCCCCTGTTTCCCTGCAGCCTCCTGGTGTTAATTTCCCTTCAAAAGGAAGCGATTTGGGGTTATTTTTTAACCAGTGCTGCACACAGGGGCTGTTGTGCTTTTCCACGAAGCGAACCACACCAGCCGTCGTGGGCGGCGTGATCCCAGCTCCAGCAGGGATCTGCATCCTCAGGGGTTGTAAGTCACTGCCTTGTGTCCAGTCTGGACTTCTCCAGCTGGAAAATGGGGAGAAAACTGCTGTAATTCCCTTGGCTGCAGCCATTCACAGCAGGATGTGATCAGGGAATTTGGGTGACCTGTGCTCACACACACCCCCAACACAGCAAGAAGAGCTGGGATATAGAATCCCAAAATCCCAGGATGGTTCGGGCTGGAAGGGACCTTGAAAACCATCTCATTCCAACCCCCTGCTATGGGCAGATATCATTGGTTTTGGTTAAAAACAGGACAGCAGAGATTTTGGGGGGCTGGAGAGCCCCATGGACACCCCAGTGAAGAGGCTGTAGGGGACAAAGCTGAGTTGTTCCCCCTGGACCTGTGACTTGGGGTCTGGGGCAAATCTGGGTGCCTCACATAGGGTGAAAGGGTCCTTCTCCATCAGGGCTGTGCCCCCAAACGCCCCACGGAGCCCCGTGGTGTTGGTGCTTTGCTCAGGGACCCGTTATTACCCAGCTCTCGCAGAGCTCTGACGTGGGAATCAATAAAAACTCTCCTTCGGTGCTTTTTGGTCTCTGGCAGCACATGAGCAAAGGCGGCCCAAGCCCAGCGGCTCCGTCCTTGGTGCCTTCCTCCTCCTCCTCCTCCTCCTCCTCTCCTCCTCCTTCTCTCCTCCTCCTCCAGCCTCGCAGCTTCCCGCAGCAGGGGTGGGATTTATCGGGAGGGTGTGATTTATAGGGCAGGTGTGATTTATGGGGCTGCTGCTGTACTCGGTGGGGCTTTGCAGCCTTGGAGAATTCCCTGCACCTGCGTGGCTGCCTTCAAGTCCCTTATCCCCGAGGTTTTGGATGTTTCTGGGATCAGACAATGGGAACAAAGAGGTGGCGTTTCTGCTGCCAGCCTCTCCTTCCTTCTGGCTGGGCTTGGGGGCAGTGGATCCCCTCTGTGGGGAGCTCAAGACCATGTGGGTCCTTCTCAGGATGCCACATGAAAGGGAGGTGTGGGATTTTGGGTGATAATTGGCCCACGAGCGTGTCCCAACTGCTCTCCACATCTGGGTGTTCCCATTCCCCTCCCTGAGCTGCTGCTGTCATACCTCTGGTCATGGGAATGAAGAATAAACCCACCCCAGAGCATTTTGGGGGGCTGTGGGGTGGGGACAGGACCCTGGCACCAAGTGGGTTGGTGGTGGAGCCAGCATGGAGCATCCCAGTGCCATCCAGAGGGGATGGGTGGCCCACACTGGGGCTTCTGGGGGTTCCACAGTAGGAAAATCCCTCCCCATCCTCATGTCCCTTGAGCAGCGCTGGCCAGCCCCATCCCCAGGGCTGGATTTCCTCCTTCATTCCACAATCTGGGAATTTTTGCCAAGCTCCAGAGCAACTCCAGAGTGCATCCACAGAGCGGGAGTTGTCCAGCGTGTCTCAGGGATGCCCCAGGCCTCATTTCCCCAAAAAAGCCTGCCAGACCAGCTTCACCTCCCCCTCAGAGAGGGAAAACTGATGGGCTGGGAGCCAATTTCCCAAACGGTTGGGGAGGGAAGAGCTGGGGCTGGGGAGATAACGGGATGTGTCAGTGCCAGGGCCGGGCTGGTGCTGCAGCCGGGTGTGGGGCTGCCCCTTTGGAATCACACAGGATGGGGCTCCACAGGGTGCTGGGGACAGTTTTCCTCCCTCCCTTCATGACCTGGGAGACCTGCAGGGTGCTGGGTGCGTTCCCACAGCTCCACTTCCCATCAAGTGGCTTCCCCCGAAAGGGCCTGAAGAGCAGCTGTGAATAATTGATGGTGGAATTTGGGGATTTTTTTTCTCCCCCCTCCGCCGCTTCCCGGTAAATCACTCCCAAATAGATGTTTCCCACTATCTGGCCAGCTCTGCAGAGAAATGTCAGATCCATCAGATGAATTATTTGGGAGTTTTGGTGTTTCTACTCGCTGACTAACAGTGGATAAATGATTCCGGGTGTTACTTCTGACACCCCAGAGTCACCAGCCCCAGGGATGGCGATTGAGTGTTGCCTGACATTTGGATTTTCTTTGAGCCCCAGCTCCATGGGAGAAATCCAGCCTTCCAGCCTGGACTTGGGATCTGTAAAGGCAGAAGAATAGGAGGCCTTCTGGAGGTGGAGAAAAGCCAGAACAGGAGTGGCAAGGGCCCAAAAAATCTGATGGACAATAGAAAGTGGTTTAATAAGTTGCATATTGTGGGAGAAGAGGGGGTGTGGGAGATGTTTGAGCCTTTGGGCTGGATGGAGGCGATGGTCCAACATCCCTGAAGGTTCTGGAGATGTCTGAAAGATGGATGTGGACAGCAGCACCTGAGAGGGACAAATTCCTGCATCCCTGTGCAGGATTTACCACGGGAAGTCGCAAGGTGAGGATGATGAGTGGTACCAGACCCATCACTCAGGCACAATCTCATCAGAGGAAGCTCAGCAGGGGGAGGGATTGAGGGATTCCTGGGCATGGCTCTTGGGAGACACTCAGGCACCAGGCAGGGAGCTGCAAGGATGTTTTCTAACCCTGGGGATGAATCAGCTTTTAGGAGAATTTACCTGGGATTTATCCAAATTCTCCATCACATGGATTCAACTGTTCAGCTAACAACTCCCTTTGGCTAAAAGTGATGTTTAAGGATGCTCTAGAACCTGCCAGCCCTTCCAGAAGGACACAAAATTCAAGGACACTTCTGACACTGGGGACGAGTGAGTGGAGAATGATTTGGGGCACGTTGCCTCCTATGTGGGCCAAAGCAAGAGTCACACTCAGTGGAGGTCATCCCTGGAAGCTGGAAACGTCAGAAGGACACAGAAAAAGGCTAAAAGATAAATGACAGCACAGGAATTAATGTCAGCAGGGAACCAATGCCTGACATTGCCAGAGAACCGGCAGAGTGGTGTGTTATGAAGAGCTGCTTGCAGAGAAGAAAACCTCCCAGCCTGAGGCTTTGAGAGCTTAATTGACCCAAATTCCTGGAAAGAAGGTGAAGAGGGGACAGAGAAGAGCCCTGCAGGGGGGTTTGTCCTGCAGCACAAGCCTGGCAGGCTCCAGCGCACCGTGGCTGATTTCAGGAACTAGAGGCAGGAAAATGAGAGGGGAATTTGTAGCTGTAGGGCCTCGAAACCTCAGCTTGACTTGCCAAGGAGGAGGTACCTCAATCCAGCTTCGTGTCTCTTATCTCAGCACAGCTATCTCTTGCAGCCTAGGATTTACTCCAGATGCTGCCAGGAGAAGCTGTGGATGCCCTGGAAGTGTTCCAGGCCAGGCTGGACGGGGCTTAGAGGGACCTGGTCTATGGAAGGTCTCCCTGCAGAGGGGGAAGGAGATTATTTTTAAGGTCCCTTCCAACCCAAACTACTCCAGGAGTCTATTCTATGATTTTGTAACCTTTGGGCATGAAGGATCAGACTGGATGGTTGTGACTGTTGAATCCTGGTCCCTCTTCATCCCACGTGGCCTTGGCCATCAGACGAGGGGACACGGAGTTACAGGACAAGGGGGAATGGCTTTACATGCACAGAGAGCAGGGTCAGATGGGATATTGGGAAGGAATTCCTCCCTGTGAGGGTGGGGAGGCCCTGGCACAGGGTGCCCAGAGAAGCTGTGGCTGCCCCTGGATCCCTGGAAGCGTCCAAGGCCAGGCTGGATGGGGCTTGGAGCGACCAAATCACAATCACAACCTAGAAAGACTAAACTTCCTCATCTCCAGTGCCCCTTCAAGATCCTCATCACAAATATCCTTCATCCTTTCATTAAAAGGATACTGGATTAACTCCATGGGTGGCCCAGGTGGTGGCACATTTGTAGGACACGAAGCCACGACAAAACAGAAAAACAGAAGAGCCATGTCATGAGGACGTTTCTGAAATGACAAAATCAGGGAAGAAGGAATGTGGCCAGGAATAAACAAGGAAGCAGAGTTACCCAGCACATTTCCTTTGCCAGGAGCATGACCTTGTCCCTGCTGGGAAATGGTCATTTGTGAAAAGGGAGCCTTGGCTGCGTCCAAAAGACTTGGAGGGTGGAAGTGGATGAAGAGGCAGGGGATTGGAATAAGATGGTCTTTAAAGTCTTTTCCAACCCAGACCATTCTGTGACTCCATGATTTTGAGAAGTAAAGAGCTTGCAAACCCCACATGAAGAGTGGTACCAGTGGCAGTGGTTTGGAAGGGAGAATATGGGCTGGGAAGTGTTGGAGACATAAAAAGTGGAGGCAATAACAAGCATCTGCATTTCTCCTTTTTGGCTGGTTTTTTTTCCCTAAAACGTCATCCTTTTTAAGGAAGAAGCTGCAGACAGGGAATATCAAGACCCGGGTGAAGCAGAGAGGTGACAGGAGCCTGCTCACCACCAGGTCAGAGCACGCTGTGCTCGGAGCATTTGAGGAAACGGAGCCTTTGTTTACAGAGAGATTTGGGGAATTTCTCTACCTGTGCGTATGGAGACAGGCCGGGAGCTGGCTCTCCCAGCTCCAGCCACCCAGCGAAGGCACCCACATGCACAGGGCAGTGCTCCACGGCTGGGCACCCTGGGAAGAGCCAGTTTGACCGGCTTGCCCGGAGCAGCCAAGCAGGAACACGGGCAGGAACGCCAGCTGCTTTCAACAACTGCCCGTAACACTTTAAAAACCAAAATAGAGGTCACGGGCTACAAAAAAAAAAAGGGACAAAACAAACTGGGGACAGGGAAATTGTCACTCAGCTTCACCACTGGTTTCCCAAGGATGCCCACTGAGCCATTTCACTGGAAAAGTATCCTGGTTTCCACGGAGAAGGGGCAGGCGGGTTGGGAGCTGCGCCGCGGGCAGGTCTGGTGGGTATCATCCCAATCCCGATGGAAGCGGCCGTGCGTTTCGGCACCTTATTTGGCTATTGCTGCTCGTAGGGAGCGAGGACTTGTTGCAAACAGTGGGAAGAGCCCTGGGGATGCTTGGCTGGCTCTGACGCAAGAGCTGCGCCGGTGGATTTTTGACCTTGCTTTGCCTCTCGGCCGAGCACCGCAGCTCAGGGAGCCTCTCCCTCCGCATAGGAAAGGAGCCCCCGGGATGGAGAGGGCAGGGAGAGGGGTTTCCTCGGGGAAAGAGAAACTCTGTGAGCGGGTTTAGGAGCAGAAGGAGGCCGGCAGCCTTTCCTCAGCGTGCAGCCAGCTGTACTAAAAGGTTACCAGCTCCGCGGGGCCGTATCCAATTGCATCAGCTGGAAACCTCGTCCAACACGCCGGGCCGAGAGTAACCCTTTCTATTTATTGCCCTATTGTTTGAGGCTGGAGGAACACGGAGATACCATCTGGGAAAGCTTTGTTGTTACAGACCGGCTTTCGCCTGCGCTCCAGAGTCACCCTCTAAATCACGCTCCGGCTTCCACATTCGGGGGTGTGGAATGGGGGTTACTCTGACTAGGGATTGAGGCCCCAGGAGGGTTTGAGGGGGGAGATCACCTGCTGCGGCGTCACCCAATTTCCTTCTGGCAACATCAGCCACTTTAGCAAAAACCCTTGGATAAAACCCTAGGTCTGCCCAGCGTGACCTCAGGAAAGGTTTCATTAGTATTTAAGGTATTAAAGGTATATTAGGTATTAAAGCAGAGGAACAGCCTTTATAAATATCTCCATTATAACAGCAAAGTAAAAAGTGGGAAAATTTTACCATCCCATTAAGAGGGTTTTGTTGCCTGCGTGGTGCCAAAGCAACCAGGTCTAGCAAAAGTTGTCCCTGCCCATGGCAGGGGGCTGGAACTGGATGGTCTTTAAGGTCCCTTCCAACCCAAACCATGCCATGATTCCACGGTCCTAAAGCTCCCACCGCCATTCACCGGGAATGTGGGAATGGCGCTCATGGAGACAGCGCTGTGCTGGCAAAGCCATCCCCAAGGTTGCCAAGGCAGGCACGGCTTTGCTGGGATGTGACTTCCCATCACCTGGCACGGGGCAGCATACATCCACAGCACTGGACCTCAAACCACAAGCCCCTTCCGCATGCTGGATTTTCAGGAAGCGCGGTTGCTTAGCGGGATGTGTGTATCACTGGGTGGAGGAGCTACAGGAAGCGGATAATATTTTTTTTTCCTCCATTTGTGCCGGTTCAGACCCTTTTATTTAAAGACAGTTCCCATTTCCCATATTCACACGGACTATGAGGATGGAGGCAGCCAGCCCATCTCCCAGCCTCAACGGGGGCACGGACTACTACGCCAAGGTAGGGTTTTGCTGAATGGGAAGGGTTTTTCCTATGAATTTGGGGCCAGTGTTTAAAAAACACCCCAAAGGGTGCAGAGCTGGCACGGCTGCCATGGAACCCACGCGTGTTTGGGACGTCAAGGTTCTGCCGGCTCTAATGGATGCTCTCTGGGCTGGCTCCCGAATTTCCCACTCTGGATGCCCTGGGACCAATGGCCACGAGCCGAGCCAGGCAGGGCTGAGCAAAGCCGGGCACAGCCGGGCCGGGATGAGACGAGCTGGGATGAGCTGAGCCGGGATGAGGCAGGCCGGGCTGGGCAGAGCCAAGCCGGGATAAACCGAGCTGGGATGAGCTGGGCCGAGCCGGGGTGGGCACAGCCGAGCCGGGCTGAGCCGGGCTGAGCCGGGCCGAGCCGGGATGGGCACAGCCGAGCCGGGCTGAGCCGGGCTGAGCCGACCCGGCCCGCACCGAACCGGGACAATCCCAAGCCGGGCCGGGCCGGGCCGATCGCGGCCGGGCCGCCCCCCGGCGATTCCCGGATGTTGGAGCGGCCCCCACTTGCTCNCCATCCCGCTGCCGCTGCTGATCCCGCTCCCGCTCCGTGCCGGGCGCGGCCGGCGGCGCAGGAGGCCGGGGCCATGGCGCTGGACGGGATCCGCATGCCGGACGGCTGCTACGCCGACGGGACGTGGGAGCTGAGCGTCCATGTCACCGACCTGGGCCGCGACGTCACCCTGCGGGTCACCGGCGAGATCCACATCGGCGGCGTCATGCTGCGCCTCGTCGAGAAGCTCGGTGAGTGCCCTGGGACCCCCCGACCAGCTCGGCACCCTCCCAGTGCTCAGCACCCTCCTGCAGTATTGTGCTTTAATTCCCAGGAGCCTGCTCCAGGGCAGTCACTGCTCAGCTTCCAGCACTCTTCTCCAGTATTGTGCTCCAGCTCCCAGCACCGTGCCCAGTGCAGTGCCCAGCTCCCAGCACCCTGCCCAGTGCAGTGTCTGAGTACCCCAGTTTAGCCCCCAGCACTCTGCTCCAGTTCTGTGCTTCAGCTCCCAGCCCCCTGACCCAGTACCCTGCTTTAGTTCCCAGCACCTCTGCTCCAGCACAGTACTCCAGCATCCTGCTCCAGGACTGTACTTTTGTCTCCCAACAGCCTGCCCGAGCTCCCAGCACCCTCTCCCAGTACTGTGCTTTTAGCTCCCAGCATCCTGCCCCAGTGCAGTGCCTGAGCACCCAGTGCTGTGCTCCAGCACCCAGCACCCTGCTCCAGTATTGCGATTTAGCCCCCAGCACCTTGTCCCGGGACTGTGCTCCAGCACCATGTCCCAGTACCGTGCTTTAACTNCCTCCCTCTCTCCCTCCCTCCTCGCGCTCCCTCCGCCTCCCGCTCTGCCCGCCCGCGCTGCTCCTCCCGCGGCGGCCCCTCAGGAGCGGCGGCGGTGGCGGCGGGGCAGCGCTGCGGCCCCGATCCCGCCCCACCGCGCCCCCAGCCCTGCCCCGGGGCGCGGAGCGGGCACAGCCGGGCCCATCCCGCTGCCGCTGCTGATCCCGCTCCCGCTCCGTGCCGGGCGCGGCCGGCGGCGCAGGAGGCCGGGGCCATGGCGCTGGACGGGATCCGCATGCCGGACGGCTGCTACGCCGACGGGACGTGGGAGCTGAGCGTCCATGTCACCGACCTGGGCCGCGACGTCACCCTGCGGGTCACCGGCGAGATCCACATCGGCGGCGTCATGCTGCGCCTCGTCGAGAAGCTCGGTGAGTGCCCTGGGACCCCCCGACCAGCTCGGCACCCTCCCAGTGCTCAGCACCCTCCTGCAGTATTGTGCTTTAATTCCCAGGAGCCTGCTCCAGGGCAGTCACTGCTCAGCTTCCAGCACTCTTCTCCAGTATTGTGCTCCAGCTCCCAGCACCGTGCCCAGTGCAGTGCCCAGCTCCCAGCACCCTGCCCAGTGCAGTGTCTGAGTACCCCAGTTTAGCCCCCAGCACTCTGCTCCAGTTCTGTGCTTCAGCTCCCAGCCCCCTGACCCAGTACCCTGACCCAGTACCCTGCTTTAGTTCCCAGCACCTCTGCTCCAGCACAGTGCTCCAGCATCCTGCTCCAGGACTGTACTTTTGTCTCCCAACAGCCTGCCCGAGCTCCCAGCACCCTCTCCCAGTACTGTGCTTTTAGCTCCCAGCATCCTGCCCCAGTGCAGTGCCTGAGCAGAGCCTGCTGTGCTCCAGCACCCAGCACCCTGCTCCAGTATTGCGATTTAGCCCCCAGCACCTTGTCCCGGGACTGTGCTCCAGCACCATGTCCCAGTACCGTGCTTTAACTCCCAGCATCCTACCCCAGTACTGTGTTTTAGCTCCAGCACCATGTCCCAGTACTCTGCCTTAGCTCCCAGCACTGTGCTTTAGCTCTCAGCACCAGGGAGCACCCCAGGTCCCCACACCCTGCCCTAGCCCCCCATCCCAGCCCCCAGCAGCCCCCTTCACCCTGCACCCTTCCAGGCTCCCTTTCTCACCACCTCCACCAGCCGGACTTTACCAGCCCGGGGCCTCAGCCCCATCCGCCGGCTGCTGCACACCCAGGATTTTACACAGAGTTAGGAAGCAGCTCCATTTTCGGGATGGGGGTGGGGGTTCACGGGCGCTCCACAGTTCACAGCAAAACTTCGTCCTGAAGTCGCGGCAGGTCCCGTGCGAGGAAAGCGCTGCCGAGGGCCCGTGGGGCGATCGGTGGGGTGATGTGGGCACGGGGACCTTGGGGACACGGCGGCGTGCGGTGGCTTTGGGTGCACACCTGGACAAAGAGCCCGTTTGTCCGGGACGCGTGGGAACGCCGGGCCGTGGCCGGGGCTCGGGCCCCCGCCGAACGCGGGGAGCCCGGCCCCGCCGAACCTCCTCCACCTTGTCTCTTTATCGGCTCTTTATGGCTCGGCCGTGTTTACTCAGCGGTGCAGCCCGGGCTGATGGCTGTAATTGCTCAAATAAAATATTAATTGCGAGGTCCCGCGCGTGCCTGCGGCTGTGGGAGTAGCGGAGCTGTCAGCTGCAGGTCCCGCTCCGCTGCGGAGCCCGCGAGTGGCTTTAGAAAGCCCATCTTCCCCCGTGCTTAGCTTGTGATTTATTAATTACCTGGAGTCGCAGGAAGGAAGAGATGGATATAAATACGCTGGGTTTTGAAAGGAAGCAAGCGCTTGCATCAAAGGGTCTCGTGCTGGAGGTAGCCTGAACTCACCAAAAACTTGATTTTATTCTGGTTTTTTTTTTACTTTAACGCTGGAGGTGCAGAAAGTTTTGCTGAAGTTGAGCGCTCAGTGGCTGGGGAAAAAGCAAACCTGCTTTCTAGAGGTGGTAAAAAACCCAGCCATGAGTGAAGGAGCGATGCTCCCCTCGGTGCTGGGTGTCGGGAGATGCCGGAGCAGATCCAGGGCCGAAGCGTGTGTGGAAAGCCAGGCATGTGCGCGGGGCCGGAGCCCAGCGAGGACCTAAATTAGCTCCTGACGTAATCCATCCCCCCCCAAATGTTTGCCCGGATCCTCTCCACTTGTTAAATTAGGGATTGTATGAGAGGGAAGGAATGCGGCGGCCGCAGCGGCGTGGGGATAGGGGATGGAGCTCCCCGGGGGGCTCAGCCCCAGTGCCTCCCTCCCCGGGACGGTCAGATCCATGGATATCTCCGGCTGTTGCCTTCCCTTTCCCCTTGGCTTTTGTCGCCCGGCCAAGCTATACGTATTTGGTTCCTTTTAATCTTCTTGCATGTCAGCTCTTCCAGCCCTCTCATTATTTTTATGGCTCTTCTTTGAGCTCCTGCCAGTTGAGCGGGGTCAGATTTAGCGGAGCGGGGTGGGACGGGGCTCGTTCCTCATCCTCCCGTGCTCCTCAATGCCTCCCTTCATCCAGCCTCTGCGCTGCTTCGTCTCCACATAAATTCATTTTGCAATTTTTCCACATCGAAACCCGTTCCCTGCATTTTTAACCTTTACCTCCCTGTCATTCCTCTGTCCCTGCTGCTGTTTATTTCATTTATTTCAACAACTTTCAGTGCTAAAAAAATTATTCTTCTCCTGCCAAGCAGATTTTCTGCCGTGAGTTTTAAGGAAATTTCCTAAAAATAAAGTTTCCTTGCAGTTCTGGGTTTCCCTGTGGGATGTCCCATGGACTGTTCCGCTTGCACACTGCGGGGGGAGGAAGGAAGGCGGGTCAGTGCCTTGGGCTGGGGTTTGCCTGCTCCATCCTTTGGGACAAATCCTGCAGGCCTTGGAAAGGACATTTCTGTGGCCGGCACGGAGTTCCAGTGAAGTTTAGGACATCAGTGGGAATTTGCAGCAGATCAGCCACGCTCTGGTTGTAGGGTGCACGTAGGAGCTCTTCACCATTAGTGAACAGGGGGGGAAAATGCCTTCCCTCCTCCCAGCAGCAAGGAGAGCTTGGAAAAGGGAAAAATCGTGATTTACATGAGTATTTATTGATGCTTGTAGGAGAAAGATGGCAGTAAATGCCCTGCTGGGATGAAGCAGGAATCCAGCGGTGTCTCTCCTCCTTAACTGCAGGGCTGCAGGTACCCATAAATCCCGTGGGCTCGGTCCCTGCCTGCGCAGAGCGGCTGCAGTCGGGCTCTTTGGGAACAGGCAATTAAAATCCGTGGCTAATGCAGGCAGGGATTGGAGAAAGCCCAAGCAGCAGATAGAGATTCTGGTAACTCAAGTGAATTGCAATGACCTGTTGGCTCCCCTGTTATTCATCACCCGCCGGATTAGGCCACTCCGTTAATTGAGCTGTGCCAAGTTCTTGGCACAGGCATCCCTGAAAAATAAGCAAAAAAAAAGTGCTGAGGTTTCAAGAGCAGCAGCATTTAGTTGCTCCGTCAGGGTTGGGGTCTGTAGTGGAAACTCCTCATGCTCGCTCAGGGTTTTTTAGGACTTTTGCCACTATTGACTTACAAACAAACAAAAAAATAAATAAATAAAGCGAGGCTTAAAATCACTGGGAGCAGAGGAAGGAAGGAAATGAACGCAGGTTATTGTTGTTGTCAACTCGAGGCTGTTTTAAACACATGGAATTAAAAAAATCCTGCTTTTTTTGAAATGTGCTTGGGAGGAGCTCTGTGGGGTTTATGGAATTCTGTGGGATATACGGGGGATGCTCTGTCTGGTCGTGGGAATAAAGGAATAGCTGACAGAAACAGGGCAGGGGGGACAAGTGTTGTCTGGCAGAAGCACAGCTTGAGACAGATGACCTAAATGTGCACTGAGCAGATTCAGAAAGTCCGTGGATAGAAGTTTTGTGATGGAAATGTGGATTTCTCTCTGGGATTCTTTTACTGACAGGCTATGGGTGGCAGTCGACTCCAGCTCCCGGGGTTTGCTGGGAGCACTGAGCACCTTTTTGGGCTTGTACCTGAGGAAAATAGATAAGTGAGTGAAAAAAAAACCAGCGAGATTTGGGATTATAGCTGTCCTTCTGGACCAAAAGGGGTTATGGATGGGTAGCGTGGTGGCATCCCTATTTTATTGACCTGGGATGGGCAGGAGAGCTGACATGGATAAATGTCAGAGCAAACGCTCTGCCCTCAGACAGGCTGATAATGGCAGGCAGTGATGACATCTCCTGAAGCCTTGAGGTTTTTTGTGAATTGCAGCTGGGATGAGGGTTTGTGCAACTGGTTTAACCTCCATCATTCCCTTTGGCAGCTCCTCCACTGTGTCCTTTGCATCACCTGGGAGAAGGTGGGACGTCACCTGAGGATTGGCACAGGAGTGTTCCGTGCAAAGTTTTGGTTGTAGTGCTTTAAGCTCTTTTTTAAAGCGGTTTCAGCCTGCAAATGTGTCTGGGATTCGTGTCTGGGATTCACCCCAGGGGCTCTTTTCACCATCAAATAGACTTTGCTGTGTTATCTTCCAAGGATTTCAGCACCACTCCTTGCAAGATCAATTCTGAGTATTAGTGTCGTTCTGCCTCTGAAGTCTCCTTTCCTTAATGGGCCCCTGAAAGGTTTATGAATAAAACACCACCAAAGTGCAGCGTCATTGATTTGCCCAGGTTTGTGTTTGAGGTTTTGCACTGCTTATAAACACTCCAGGCCCTCGTGAGACTCGCTGGGGAAATTCTTGCCTTGCAACTGGAATGAACTCTTTGGAAACAGCTTAAGGCTATGGGAGAGAAATGCAGAGTCCTTGTCCCAGCTCATTTCTGTTGTAAACACAAGGCAGGATGAGGCTGCAGGGCTTGTCTTGTAGGTGCCTTGTTCTTTGTGCTTTGGACTTTGCTGGAATGCTGCACCCGGCTCTGGGATCCTCACAGGAAGGACGTGGAGCTGCTGGAGAGAGTCCAGAGGAGGTCATGGAGATGCTCCAAGGGCTGGAGCCCCTCTGCTCTGGAGCCAGGCTGGGAGAGCTGGGGGTGTTCACCTGGAGAAGGGAAGGCTCCAGGGAGAGCTCAGAGCCCCTTGCAGGGCCTAAAGGGGCTCCAGGAGAGCTGGAGAGGGACTGGGGACAAGGGGTGGAGGGACAGACAAGAAGCAATGGCTTCCCACTTCCAGCAGGCAGGGTTAGATGGGATATTGGGAAGAAATTCTTCCCTTTGAGGGTGGTGAGGGGCTGGCCCAGGTGGCCCAGAGCAGCTGTGGCTGCCCCATTCCTGGAAGTGTTCTAGGTGAGACTGGAGGGGCTTGGAGCAACGTGGGCTAGTGGAAGGTGTCCCTGCCCATGGCAGAGGGTGGAACAAGATGGTCTTTAAGGTCCCTTCCAACCCAAACCATTGTAGGATTCTCTGATTGTGGCCACACTTTCCAAAATTAGGTGTCTGAGCATCAGTGGTTGGTGCCAGGCGTGAGCTCTCGGGGTGTTCCTCCAATCTGTGTCCACGATGTCATCTGGGCACCTTCACTTGGGACATCCAGAGGTGCTCGTCTGTCCATCAGTTGTCACCTGAGATGAGAAGGATTTTTTCCTTCCATATCAGCACTGGTCACTCCTCAGTGCTGCTTTTCAAGTTCATGATGTCTATGAGAGGACTCCAAGTGCTGTTCAATCCTCCGGGAGCTGTTTGTGTTCCCTCTAGGACTGGGTGCTGAGAGTTGTCCCAAATAATATCACGGATGGGGGTGGTGCTGGGGGCAGCCTGGGCTGCTGTGGTTTGGGCAGACACTGACCTCGCTCCAGATTTCCCTGGAAAATTTCTTCCCAAGCTTTTAAACAGCAAAACTTGCGCAGCTGACAGGCGGTGGGATGGTGAGCACACAGGGGGATCTGGCACCTGCTGAGCACCAAAGTCCTCCCGCTCCAGATCCAGGCAGGATTTTGGGCTGTTCTAAGCTGGAATTGGTACCCTGGAAGCTGCTGGATGCTCCCCGTAGAGCCGCTCCCACTTCAGCAGCAGCCCAGCAGAGCTGCTCCCATTCCCTGCATTTCCATATTGCCACTTGGTTAATCCCTTTGCTCATGGCCTGGGCTGATCCTCACCCTCCAAACAGCACATTTTTGGTGACATTTAAGTGACAGCGTGCCAGTGCTGTTAACACACACTCCAGCCGTGCACATTGATCCGTGAGGGGCCGGCTCAGTCCTTTACATCCAGCTCTGGACTCCAGGAAGCTCCTACGTGGGCTCAGATCGATCGTGGCTCAAATAAAGTCCTCTTTGTGAGCCTGAGTGGAATATTCAGCTGAGCTGCCAATGACCAGAGGAATTCAGGGTGGGGGGAGCTAAAAGCCACATAGAGGCAGCTCCGAGCTGCAGTCACGGCAATTAATATTTGTACTCAGAGCGGTGACGATTCTTTAGGAGCCAAAATAATGAAGATTTTATTTGTACTTAATTTCTTTTGAAAGTTCTGTCACCCTGAGCCATCTGATTTGGCTGGAAAGAGCCCGGCCAAGCTCGCAGGTCCCAGTGGGAG
Organism: Gymnorhina tibicen; assembly: GCA_013399875.1. Classification (NCBI taxonomy): domain Eukaryota; kingdom Metazoa; phylum Chordata; class Aves; order Passeriformes; family Artamidae; genus Gymnorhina; species Gymnorhina tibicen. Next base: position 389,052 of record VXAZ01002737.1, on the reverse strand, counting down.
GGGAAGGAGCGCGGGGTGGGAGGCGGTGTCGGTGTCCCCGCAGATCCCAGAGCCTGGGTTTGTCACACCGCAGACAGGAAATTGTTGGGTTTGCTGCTCCCACCCAGCCCAAATCAGTAGTTTCCTCTTCCAGCTCCCTCAGGTTTCGATTTGACATAAGGCACATGGGGAAGCTGGTGTGGGGAACTGGAAAAATCATAGAAATCATCACATTCACACACTTCCCCTTTATTTTAATCCCTTTTATTTTTTCTTTCCCTTTTTCTTTCCTTTTCCTCTCCATCAGGGCTTGTGTTTCACCCATCTGGCTGAGTCTGTCTCAGTCATACAAAAACTCAAAGAAATTGTACTCTGAATAGAATCCCTGGAAATGTTCAAGGCCAGGTTGGACTTGGAGCACCCTGGTCCACTGGAAGGTGTCTCTTGGGATGGAATTAAATGGTTTTTAATGTCCCTTCCAACCNCAGCTCCCTCAGGTTTCGATTTGACATAAGGCACATGGGGAAGCTGGTGTGGGGAACTGGAAAAATCATAGAAATCATCACATTCACACACTTCCCCTTTATTTTAATCCCTTTTATTTTTTCTTTCCCTTTTTCTTTCCTTTTCCTCTCCATCAGGGCTTGTGTTTCACCCATCTGGCTGAGTCTGTCTCAGTCATACAAAAACTCAAAGAAATTGTACTCTGAATAGAATCCCTGGAAATGTTCAAGGCCAGGTTGGACTTGGAGCACCCTGGTCCACTGGAAGGTGTCTCTTGGGATGGAATTAAATGGTTTTTAATGTCCCTTCCAACGCCAGCCACTCTGGGACTCCATGATTCTGCGAACCAGGCACCTGGATTTTAACCCTTGGTCTTTGATGTGATTTAAAAAAAAAAGGATTGTGGATAACTGCCTGAAATTGTGGATGTGGGGAATGTTTACTGAGTTGGGAAAGATGAGGGATTATTTGCACTGCAAACTTCAGTCATTTCATTCCCACCAGGGACACCAGCACCGCCAGCTCCAGCTCCTGGTTTGGGTGTTGGGGGAGTTTTTTTAGTGGTGATTTTTCTGACGAGGGGAAGGAGATTTACAGCCCTTGTGGAGCTCACTGACTTCAGCCCAGCATCCAACCCTGGGTGTGCTTGGGGGGAAAAGTCTCACAGTGTGAAAACATCTTGGAGAAGCTGCATTTCTTCATTGTCATTCTGAAATGTGGATTAACTGTTCACTTAGAAAGGGGCAGAGAAACAAACCGGAACAAAACTCAGCTGGTGGGATTCAGTTCTGAATGTTCCAGTGGCTTTCAGGGGTTCAGGCGTGTGTAATTTGGAAAAAATGCTGATACCCCCAAATTCCTGCTGGATGGAGTTTGAGCAGAGTTGCTGTAATTTAGTTTTCTTGCCCAGGTTTGCTTTTGACACATTGCTCTCGTACAGGCTGAAGCTTCTACCAAGTAAAATTGATGGGGCAGGGTATGACGAGTGCCCAGAAAACCAGAGGAGAGCTTTTTTTATGGGTTTTTTTTTGTTTATTTCTGGAGAACTGATCTTGTTTTTTTCTTTCATTCACCCATTTTCCAGCGAGGTTTCAACACCTCTGGATGCAGCTCCCACTCTGTGGCCGTTCAGATGTGAACCTCAGCTGGGAGTTGTGTGCGTGGCATGGCCTTGTGCCAGCACCGATCGCTCTCTTCCACACCAGGTGGGGTTTGGAGGACTCCACTTTTTAGTAAAATGTGGCTGAATTTGGCCAGCGGGTTGAGAACAGCACTGGGAGGGGATGCACACAGAAAAACAGCCACACCAGCAGCTGCAGCAGCCTTCCCCTTTACGACCTCAGCTGACTTTTAGCTTGCAGAACATCCTGACAGCACCCAAAAAGTCCATCTTTGCCAATGGATTTGAAATCTCTTCCCAGCCCATTACACCTGCTTGGCTATGTGGTTGTTTTCTGTACTTTCCCCTGCTCCCTGCAGGTACATGTCCTTTGGGAAGGGTTAATTGCTGAAACTCCAATTCAATTAGAAAGTCTGGGCTGTATGAAATTGCCTGGAAGAAGCTCTGTCCCTGTCTTGCTCAGCTTCCCTTCCTGGCTGATGCTCCACAGAGCTTTGCTCGGCACCGTGTCCAGCTCCAGAGCTTCTGCAGCAGGAATTGTCCCCATCCCTCATGTCCTGCCCCAAGGCTTTAGTGCCAGGACCTGGGCCTGCGATGGGTGAGGCAGATCCAAGCTCAAGGTTGGAGGCGTTAAAGTCCCTTAAAAGTGTTTTGTGTTCGTTAATGAGCTTGGGGCAGCAAACAGAAACAAAAAAGAATCATGGAATCCCAGAATGGTCTGGGTTGGAGGGGACCTTAAAGCTCATCTCGTTCTACCCCTGCCGTGGGCAGGGACACCTTCCACTGTCCCAGGGTGCTCCAAGCCCCATCCAACCTGGTCTGGAACAATTCCAGGGATCCAAGGGCAGCCACAGCTTCTCTGGGCAGCCTGTGCCAGGGCCCTGTTCTTCAGACCACAATCCCACCTGGGTCTGCAAGAGAAGGATCAACACTTAAAATTATGGGGTGAGGTGAAGCTGCCTGAGGTATCCTCAGGACTCCAAGCCTCACTTTCCAGGGATCTAAGCTTTAACCAGAGATTCACCATCGTTAAGGCTCTTGGGGAATTGCCTGGTGAGAGGCTGGGAATTCAAGGTTGGGAATTCAGGTTGCCCATCATCCTTCTTTCCCTGCCTGATGCATCATCCATCCCAGTACACGTCCTCTGGCTCCCTTACTGGGTGTGATGTCTTTTTGGCAGGACCAGCTCCTCTGGCTTGCACATTCCTTGGGGATGAGTCAGGACTGCAGGCTGCTGTCACCCTGGGACACTTGTCCTTTTTGGAGAGGGAAGGGAGCGTGATCTGGGGCTGGAGGGTGAGGGAGGCTGGGCTGCTCCTCAGGACAGCTCCCTGGAGAAGTGCTTCTCCTTCCTTCCTTCCT
>VXAZ01002737.1:332346-386020 GCA_013399875.1 Gymnorhina tibicen | reverse complement strand
TCACCCTGGGACACTTGTGCTTTTTGGAGAGGGAAGGGAGCGTGTTCTGGGGCTGGAGGGTGAGGGAGGCTGGGCTGCTCCTCAGGACAGCTCCCTGGAGAAGTGCTTCTCCTTCCTTCCTTCCTCTGCTGCAGCATTTCTGCCCGATGCTTCCTATTTTGTGCTGGATGAATCATGGAAACCACATTCCTTAATCGAGTTTTCTGCCATTTCTCATGATTCCGTGGAGGCAGCCAGTGAAAGCCTCCTCTGGAGGGCTGCTTGATGAATGGAGGGGAACAGTTGGCAAAATCAGGTTGCAAAGATCCTGTTTCAGAAAAATCCAATTAAAAAAATAATAATCCACCCTTGCTTTTCTTTATTCCCTGCCACAGAAAAATGAGTAATCCACATTTTTCTGGGTTGCTGGTGAAGGGATTTGAAGGAATTCTGCACAGCACTGGCAAAGACCTTCCTGAGCCCATCAGTGCTGGCGGTTTTGGGGAGCTGAGGTGACCTCAGCTCCTCTGGAGAGTTTCCTGATATTCCAGCTGGGTTCAGCATCGCTGGAAAACTCTCCCTGCTCGGAGGTTTAGACGGGGTTGGGTATGGCTGTGCAAGCATTTAAATGGAACATAAAGCTACCAAATACACAAGATACAATCCAAGTTAATAAACTTTCAAGTAAGCTAATTGAACAGTCGTATTAACACTGGGAAGAGCTTCCTTCCTCGAGTTTACTTTAGAAAAACAGTGGCTTTCAGGCTTATTGGGATTTGCTCTTCTCCCTGTATCCCATGGGCTGAGCATCTTGAGCCCTGCACTGCCAGGGGATTTGGGATATTTGAGGTTGATGTATCAGCTCTTCAGGACTCCAGTTACCACCCCTGCCTCATCAAGACATGGACTTTCCATTGCAAAACTGACTTAGAATCCCAATACAAGGCAATAAAAGAATCCCACTTCTTTTTCCNCTTTCCCCTGCTCCCTGCAGGTACATGTCCTTTGGGAAGGGTTAATTGCTGAAACTCCAATTCAATTAGAAAGTCTGGGCTGTATGAAATTGCCTGGAAGAAGCTCTGTCCCTGTCTTGCTCAGCTTCCCTTCCTGGCTGATGCTCCACAGAGCTTTGCTCGGCACCGTGTCCAGCTCCAGAGCTTCTGCAGCAGGAATTGTCCCCATCCCTCATGTCCTGCCCCAAGGCTTTAGTGCCAGGACCTGGGCCTGCGATGGGTGAGGCAGATCCAAGCTCAAGGTTGGAGGCGTTAAAGTCCCTTAAAAGTGTTTTGTGTTCATTAATGAGCTTGGGGCAGCAAACAGAAACAAAAAAGAATCATGGAATCCCAGAATGGTCTGGGTTGGAGGGGACCTTAAAGCTCATCTCGTTCTACCCCTGCCACAGGCAGGGACACCTTCCACTGTCCCAGGGTGCTCCAAGCCCCATCCAACCTGGTCTGGAACAATTCCAGGGATCCAAGGGCAGCCACAGCTTCTCTGGGCAGCCTGTGCCAGGGCCCTGTTCTTCAGACCACAATCCCACCTGGGTCTGCAAGAGAAGGATCAACACTTAAAATTATGGGGTGAGGTGAAGCTGCCTGAGGTATCCTCAGGACTCCAAGCCTCACTTTCCAGGGATCTAAGCTTTAACCAGAGATTCACCATCGTTAAGGCTCTTGGGGAATTGCCTGGTGAGAGGCTGGGAATTCAAGGTTGGGAATTCAGGTTGCCCATCATCCTTCTTTCCCTGCCTGATGCATCATCCATCCCAGTACACGTCCTCTGGCTCCCTTACTGGGTGTGATGTCTTTTTGGCAGGACCAGCTCCTCTGGCTTGCACATTCCTTGGGGATGAGTCAGGACTGCAGGCTGCTGTCACCCTGGGACACTTGTCCTTTTTGGAGAGGGAAGGGAGCGTGATCTGGGGCTGGAGGGTGAGGGAGGCTGGGCTGCTCCTCAGGACAGCTCCCTGGAGAAGTGCTTCTCCTTCCTTCCTTCCTCTGCTGCAGCATTTCTGCCCGATGCTTCCTATTTTGTGCTGGATGAATCATGGAAACCACATTCCTTAATCGAGTTTTCTGCCATTTCTCATGATTCCGTGGAGGCAGCCAGTGAAAGCCTCCTCTGGAGGGCTGCTTGATGAATGGAGGGGAACAGTTGGCAAAATCAGGTTGCAAAGATCCTGTTTCAGAAAAATCCAATTAAAAAAATAATAATCCACCCTTGCTTTTCTTTATTCCCTGCCACAGAAAAATGAGTAATCCACATTTTTCTGGGTTGCTGGTGAAGGGATTTGAAGGAATTCTGCACAGCACTGGCAAAGACCTTCCTGAGCCCATCAGTGCTGGCGGTTTTGGGGAGCTGAGGTGACCTCAGCTCCTCTGGAGAGTTTCCTGATATTCCAGCTGGGTTCAGCATCGCTGGAAAACTCTCCCTGCTCGGAGGTTTAGACGGGGTTGGGTATGGCTGTGCAAGCATTTAAATGGAACATAAAGCTACCAAATACACAAGATACAATCCAAGTTAATAAACTTTCAAGTAAGCTAATTGAACAGTCCTATTAACACTGGGAAGAGCTTCCTTCCTCGAGTTTACTTTAGAAAAACAGTGGCTTTCAGGCTTATTGGGATTTGCTCTTCTCCCTGTATCCCATGGGCTGAGCATCTTGAGCCCTGCACTGCCAGGGGATTTGGGATATTTGAGGTTGATGTATCAGCTCTTCAGGACTCCAGTTACCACCCCTGCCTCATCAAGACATGGACTTTCCATTGCAAAACTGACTTAGAATCCCAATACAAGGCAATAAAAGAATCCCACTTCTTTTTCCAGCAGAGCCTTCCTTCATTAGCAGCAGACGCTCCGTAATTTCCCTGACAAGGACAGACACATGGAACATCCACATGCAGCACTGCATCCCAATGTGCTCAGTCTCCTCCACTCCCCTTTTTCCCCCTCCCTCCTCCTTTTTTTCCTTGCTCTTGAATCACTCTGTGCCACTACACGGGGGCTTTGACGTCAGGACTTTGCCATGAACGTGTGCCCTGGCACGCCGGGATAAGAGGGAGGTCTCCTGAACTGGGTCGTGCTCATGGAATCACGGAGTTGGGAACAAGGCTCCTTTTGTCCGTGTTTGTTTGGCGGTTGGTTTTTTTATTTTTATTAAGTCAAAACTGTTTTTCGTGCGAGAAATATTCTTCTCAGGCTGAAATTCCAGCACAGGTCCACCCTGTTTTGGGCACCTCCGTGGATGGGTGTGGATCTTCTCCTGAACATTTGTTTTCCTGAAAATAAAGTAGGATGAGATTTTTGCGTGAGCAGATAGTGATAGGACAAGGGGGAATGGTTAATTGGAAACAGAGGAGATTTTTAGTCCCAGCTCATTCCTGTTGTAAACTCAAGGCAGAATGAGGCTGCAGGTGACTTGTTCCTTGTGCTTTGGACTTTGCTGGAATGCTGCATCCAGCTCTGGGATCCTCACAGGAAGGAAGTGGAGCTGCTGGAGCAAATCCAGAGGAGACCATGGAGGTGCTCCAAGGGCTGGAGCCCCTCTGCTCTGGAGCCAGGCTGGGAGAGCTGGGGGTGTTCACCTGGAGAAGAGAAGGCTCCAGGGAGAGCTCAGAGCCCCTTGCAGGGCCTAAAGGGGCTCCAGGAGAGCTGGAGAGGGACTGGGGACAAGGGATGGAGGGACAGACAAGAAGCAATGGCTTCCCACTGCCAGAGGGCAGGGTTAGATGGGATACTGGGAAGGAATTCTTCCCTGTGAGGGTGGTGAGGCCCTGGCACAGGGTGCCCAGAGAAGCTGTGGCTGCCCCTGGATCCCTGGAAGTGTCCAAGGCCAGGTTGGACGGGGCTTGGAGCAGCCTGGGACAGTGGAAGGTGTCCCTGCCCATGGCAGGGGGTGGCACTGGATGAGCTTTAAGGCCCCTTCCAACCCAAACCCTTCCATGATTCCATGAGAACAATGATGGGAGTTGACCATGGTAGCAGATGCTGGAGAATTTCCTGGGTTTATCCATGGATAAAAGCCCTTCCAACCCAAACCCTTCCATGATTCCATGAGAACAATGATGGGAGTTGACCATGGTGGCAGATGCTGGAGAATTTCCTGGGTTTATCCATGGATAAAAGCCCTTCCACAGGTGGTGGCTGCTGCACAGGGCATTTCCCCACTGCATGTGTCAAATACACGTGGGAGATGTGATTAAAACCCCTCTCAAGTCCCGTTAGCTCCGGGAGCCTCAGCTCGTCCTGGTGCAGCTTTATTACATCCGTGATGATAATTTTATGGGTTATTTATCTCCCTGTTTCAGAGTATAATTTTTCAAGTGTTGTGACCAGAGGCTGGAGGGATTTTTGTTCCATTTTGAACTTTACTCTGCAATTAAATCCCCTTTGGGAGATGGAGGGGACTCTACTCCAGTGCACTCCAGAAGACTCATATTTTCCTAAAATTATAGATTTTGCCCCAAGGCAGCAACTGTGTCACCCAGTGAAACACATCAGCATTTGTGCTGGGCTTGTGATAAATGAAAATAGCTCTGTTTTTAAATTTTTTTTGCTCCATAATTATCCTGGAAGGAGTGGTTTTGGCATGCTTGAAGGAATCCGGGTTTCCAGAGGTCAGTGGGAGCAGGGAGGAGGTTGGAGGAGCCTCCCCTGGAGGGAGAAATGGGTTCAGCTACACAGATACATGAGTGTTACACTTATTTTTTTTTATCTATATATATTTATTTATATTTATGTATTTATGTAAAATNCCTTTCCTTTCCTTTCCTTTCCTTTCCTTTCCTTTCCTTTCCTTTTTTTCCCCATATTTTCCCCCTTCTTTTCCCCCTTCCCTCTTCTTTATCCTTCCCCTTTCCCAGCACTGCTCTCCTGCTCCATGCACCAAATTTGCCCCTTTTTTTCAGTCTTTCTGAATATTTTAGGAATATTTGCCCAATTCCTTGATATTTTTTTTTAGTGCCATGAAGCTGTGCCTTCCCCCCCTCACGGACACATGGAAAAGGAAAACCCAGCAGAGCAACCACATGAGGTTCTGTGCAATGATTTTCGGTGGTCGGTTGTTGGGTTTTTTTTTTTTTTCTCTTTTTTTTCACTTTTAGTCTTCAATTTCTCTCCTTCCCAAGTTTTTTAATACTTTTGCCTCATTTTCCACGCTGGGTAGCCGTGCACTGCATCCCCCATCCCCGAGCTCACCCAGGGCATTCCCAGCTCTTTGTTGCTGGAAGTCTCTGCTCCTTTGAGGGACTTCTCCTCCCCCTCCAGCTTCCCAAGAGGGGTGTGGATGCAGCCAACACCCAGCCCAGGGCTTGGAGAGCCCCTTGGAGCTGTGAGGGCTGGATTAAGGTGTTATCAGCAGGAATTTGTGTTGAAAGGTACTTTAATCAGCCGCCTGCACACCGTGCTTTGTCCACATCTGTGGTTTTTTCAATTTGGTGTGAAGTGCATATTCATTTTAAAATTCAAAAATCGCCCCCAAAAAAATGCGACCACTTTTATTTATATTTTCTCATAAAACCCCCCTGAGGAGTTTCAGCCCGTATGCACCAAACTCAGTGAAAAGCTGGAAACTTTGGGGTTGGTTTTGTGTTTTCCACGTAGATTATCAAGTACAAAAATGACTTTTTCAAGAGGAAATGCTTGGCTTGTGAGTTGGTTTCGGTACCTGCACTGTATCTTGGATATATATCTGGCATTTATATATATATGTGTGTGTGTATATATTTTATATGCATACATTTTGTGTGTTTATCTATAATTATATGTGCATATAATTTGGTTTTCTCTCTGTTTTATATATGCATTTTGAAATATATACATATGGGGTAAGTGTATATGTGTATGTTTATATGCAGAATATATATGATATATTTTTTTAAATCTCTAAAATAGATGTTTAAATATATATTTCGATTTTTTTTTTTTCCTAATAGATATAAATTTGAGATAATGGAAAGGCATTTTGCCACCTCAGCTTCCCAAGTGTGCCTAGACCAGAGCAGGGATAATCCTGATTAAACCCACCCCTGGGAAGGAGCCAGGGAAAGCTGTGGAGCCGATTCTGCTCCTATGGAAAACCCCCCCAGAGGGATGGATGGGCTTTGGCTCTGGCGTGTTTTGCTCCAGAGGATTGTTCCTGTGGGAATGCTGAAGACCTGAATCCATTGCCCTAAAAGCCATCATTTTTAATTAAGGAATGAGCTGCAGCCTCTGCTCCAGCTGCTTCCACTGCCTCTCCGAAGGTGGAGAGAATTCCAGGCAAAACAGCATCAGCTGCAAATCCTCTGTTTCCAAAAATACACCAAAAATCCATGATCCAGCCCAGGCAGGCTTGCAGAATTCCCTCTGTACCTACTGAAGCTTATGCAGGAGCTTTTTAATTATTTATTATTAACCCCCCAGAGTTGAAGTGATGGAGGCACCTGTAGGGTCTTGGCTGCCCCGTGCATTTAATCCTGGATATGTGTGTGTGAAAGGGAATCTGGTGCCACCCCGGGAAAGCCTCTCCCAGAGGTGGGAACCACCCCTGCCTTCCAAACACCCATCCAGTGGGATTTAACCGTGCACTGAGAAGGGGGGAAAAAAGAGATTTATTCAGTTATATCAGGGCTCTGTTGTCCTGAGCAGTGCACGGAAGGAGAGCCCATCTGCAATAGGGGATATCCCAAAATAACAAGGAAAATACGGTGTTTATACAGCGCTGGAGACTTGTATCCTACTGCTTGTAAGTCCTAAGCTGGCCCGGAGAAGCTGCCAAGTGACGGCAGTGCTTCTGCAGGAAGGAGCTTCAATAGCTGCTGTAGCAGGAGGGGGACTTTAAAAAGGCATGGATTGGCAGAGGGAGAGCGTTTGGGAGCAGCCAAGTCCTGGGATAAATGGGATAAATGGGATAAATGGGCTATCAGGTAGGGCTGCCTCGATTTTCTTTGCCCTTCACCCAGACTCGGCCTTGCTGCTTGAATGCTGATTGTGTCCGTGGGTCTGTGTGCGACAGCGAGCACAGAACTGAAGCACAACCCCGTGTGCATCTCAATCCAGGCTTACTGCTGCTGCTTGGATTCTAGATGGGAATTTAGTGGTGGCTGTGGGAATTAAAATCTGCAATTGTAATTCACGCTGGACAAGCTGGCGGGATGTGACTGCGGCCAGGCGCCGGCGTGGATTGAAAGCTGAGGATGTTTCAGGTTTAAAACACTTTATAGAGCAGCCCTTCACGCTTTCTCTCACTGTTGTTGCCTCACAGAGGTCCCTGCAGCCATTTGTGTGGTTTAAGATGCCTCTTGCATTCCCAGGACTGTCTGGATGGCTTTCCAAGGGGAACAGCTCCGTGGGTTTTGCTGTACAAAACGTCCTCAGCGTCCCTCGTGCACGTCGCTGCCTCTTGGCACAGTTCTGGGAGGCAAATGCAACACCAGGTTCTTCCTGGAAAAAAAAAATCCCAGCTGGGTTTGCCAGCCCTCGGAGGCTCCAGAGGTTTGGGTTTGAGCTGCAGGGGAAGGTGGGGGGAGCAGGGAGCGGGGTTTATTTTTGAGGCTGGGAAGGAAGCGCCGTGCTTCCCTTTCCCGAGGGTGTTGCTGCTGGGGTTGGGCTCCTGGAGCTCCCTGAGCCCAGCCCACGCTCCAGCTGATGCTGACAGCTCCAGCCTCCACATCCCTGCTGCCTTCACCTGGGGGATTCCTTGCCTGGAAGGGTGGCAGTGATTTCTTGTGGCCCTTACACGTGTGCAGCTCATTCAGCAGAATCCTGGAAGGGTTTGGGTTGGAAGGGACCTCAAAGCCCATCCAGTTCCACCCCTGCCGTGGGCAGGGACACCTTCCACTGTCCCAGGCTGCTCCAAGCCCCCGTCCAGCCTAGTCTGGGACAATTCCAGGGATCCAGGGGCAGCCCCAGCTTCTCTGGGCACCCTGTGCCAGGGCCTCCCCACCCTCACAGGGAAGAATTCCTTCCCAGTATCTCATCTAACCCTGCCCTCTGGCAGTGGGAAGCCATTCCCTGTGTCCTGTCACTCCATCCTTTATCAATAGTCTCTCTCCATCTTTCTTGTAGCTTCCTCAGGTACTGGAAGGTCACAGTTAGGTCAACTCAAAGCTGCTTTTCTCCAGGCTGAACAATCCCAGTTCTCCCAGCTTTTCCTCATAGCAGAGGTGCTCCATCCCTCTGATCAACTTGGTGATCCTCCCCCGGGCTCGCTCCAGCAGTTCCGTGTCCATCACATTCAGCAGCTCAGAGGAGCTGCTGGATCTACAAACACCACTGAGATTTGCAACCAGGAGTAAACTTTGAAATTCCAGGTCTGGGATCTCTAAGATGAATTCGCAGTACTTGGAGACTTACCTGAGCTCTGATAAATGAACGGCCAGTTGATAAATTGGCAATAGTTGATAAATACGAGTTAAGTTGATGAATACGATAGGTTGATAAATATGAAGTGGCCAGTGACTGATGGTAGTAGATGGGAAGAGCCTGAGCTGAAATATCAAGCCTTGTTGTGAAGCTGTAACCCCAGCAAATCAGTAACTCATGAATTGGGACTCTGATGAAGGTTTATAAACCTTTGATCAGATTTAACCAGGCTGCTGGCATTCCCTGGCCTGCAGGGATTGCTCCAGGCAATCCTGGATCCTTGCAAAGCTCCCAGGGCTCCTCGTTGTGTAAAACTCAACCCCACAAAGCAGCTGCTAAACATTTGCCAGCCTTTTTTATATATAACTACCCCGTGGGACAGGCACAGACCATCCCCTTCCTGCTAGAACCAACATCTCGCTGTTAATTGAAAGTGTTAATTACTCTCAGGCCCGAAGAGTTGTTTTTGTGCTGTGGCCTGAATGGTTAATCTGCAGTGTAAACCCAAATCCCCTTCTGTTAGGCATAAATGTTACTGGTTCCAAATGCCTTTGGTTTTTTCCTCCCCCTGATTTTTGGTGCCAATTCGTTCAGCTTTCAGCAGGGCAGAGGTTGGATTTCATTACTAGAGTCCATTGTAATGATTTCTTGGATTTTTTTCCGGGTAGACAAGGCTTGTGCAAGTTTGCATGCTTTTCTATATTTGGTTTTGTTTAATTTGATTGTACAAAGCTGTTGAAAAGTCCAGCTGAACGTTTCCACTTTCTGCAGTCCTGATTGTGCCATTAAACCAGGAGCTCAGAGGAAGAATCCAGCTCCTGCTGGGTTTTCTCAGTAACCCCGAGATCGAGATCCTGTTTTGAGATAGGGACAGACAAAAGTTCCTTTGTCACGTTGTTCTCATCTCAGTTGAATTCAGATGTGGCTCGTGGGGATAATCTTTACTTATCACAGGATCGTGGAATATCCTGAGCTGGGAGGGAACCGTGAGGATCATCCAGTCCGACTCTTGTACAGGACCTCAAGAATCCCAGCATGATGTTGGTGCTGGAGTGTGTTCCTTGGTACCTTCAGTCCCTTTGGCATTGTGGTTGCTGGGACTTCACCTAATCCTGGAAATTCTCCAGTTCTCTGGAATTGCTCCAGCTGGTGGTTTTAATTCGGGTTAAACTGGTGTTTCATGATGGAAATCCAGGATCTGGAACTGAAATCTGAATTATTATATTACTAAATATATTATTATGTTATATATTACCCAATTCTCCTCTTTTCCCTGTGTGGTGGAAGGACGTGGCGCCGTTACTGGTTGTCGGAGTGGAAGATGCTCTGCAGGAATGGAAGGGCCATGTAATAGTGAAAAATATTCCAGGTGTTAGGGAAAATACTGCACAGGGTGTGTCTTTTGGAGTTATCACCATGCTTTGGTTCCCCAAATGCTTCCCAACCTGGAGATGAGCTCCAAGAACCCCATGTTTAAACCCCTGCTGGAAGGAGATGTGGCTGTTGGGTTTTGTTGGTCCTCTGGGAGGTAACTTTTAGTTTCAGTTGGGAATTTTCAGGTTTTCTTTGGAGAAACTGGAAGTCCTGTTGAATTCTCGCAAACCTCCTCCTGGTTCTGTTTTCCGTGTGTGCCGAGGTGGCTGGGCTCACCTTTGGATAGCACAGGTATCCTGGATGGCGGGGATGGGAAAACCCAAGAACTGATAGTTAACCCCAAAACCTGTGCGAAATCCCTGCCGGGGGAGGTGTTGGGTCACTCATGACCCCTTGGCTTCGTGTTCCAGCTGGAATCACTGCCGGGATGGTGATCCACGGACACGCCGTGTCTCATCTTCATTCCCCTCGGGTTCTTCCCTGCTTTTACATCCCATCAAAATAGTATCGAACACAAGCAGTTCCTTGTATCCAAGAAGGGCTGTTGGGGTTTTTTGGATTGATAGCTCCTTCTCGGTTAAGCACATTTTAAAAACTTCTTTTGTCCTCCGAAGGCTCGTTCTGGTCCCGCTTTTTAACCGGGGGGAAAATGGGTTCTTTGTTGTAGATGTCAAGAAGGACTGGTCGGATCACGCGCTGTGGTGGGAAAAGAAGAAAACTTGGCTCCTTAAAACTCACTGGACGTTGGATAAATACGGGATACAGGCGGATGCCAAGCTCCAGTTCACCCCTCAGCACAAGCTGCTGCGCCTGCAGCTGCCCAACATGAAGTACGTCAAGGTGAAAGTCAACTTCTCCGACAGGGTCTTCAAGGCTGTTTCTGACATCTGCAAAACCTTCAGTAAGTGCTGAGAAACACCCCCCGGGGAGCTTCCCAGTCGGTTTGGCTCCTGCCTCCCCTCTGTGCACGCACTTGTCCTGTAAATTTGATAAATCCTTGGTGTTTTCTGGCTTTAAACGCCCAAGAGTCACTTGGACATCAAGCAGCCCAGATGTCCATTCTTTCTCCCTTCCAGATCTACTCTTTTGTGTGCAAATACTTAAATAGCAGGACCAATTGAGCCAAAAAAGTGATTTAAAAAAATGCATTTTTTGTGCTGAATTCTCTTCCATAGCAGGGCTGTCCTTGGGTTTGTCACAGGCAGGGCGGTACCAGCCCTGCTCGATGTTCAGGCTGCTGGGGTTGGGTTGTGATTTTTTTTTTCCCCTGCAAATTTATGAGCTGGACAAAAAGCAAACCCTGAAATGGGAAATCTGCCAGCCCTGTGAGTTCTCTTCTAGTGGAGAATCACATTAGAGATTAAGTGGTGATGCTTCACTGTAAAACTGCGTGGTGGAGGGAAGGAACCGAGTCTTGCTGTCTCCTCTTCACCCTCATTTCCTTGTGGAGGAGAAACCCAGGAGAAAGGAGGGATCATTCCCTGCCAGGCATAATTTTTTACCCCATCTTCACAAAGCCCTCATCCTAAAACCTGGTGTTTCTTCCTGCCCACCAAAAAAAAAACTCCAATGAGGAGATGGCAGTTCCACCCTGAGGAACCCCAGTGAGCGCTCCACATTGGAATTCTCCCTTCCCAAAAGAGCCTGCAACCCATCCTCAGCCATGCTAAATCTATTCCTGCTCTCAGAAGGCAGCTGAGGTTACTCTTGGCTGACCCAGTTGTTTGGGGAGGCAGGAAGAGCTCGTCCCTACGTGCCGTGTCCGGCGCATCCGTGGTTTCGGTGGTATTTATAGCTGGTTGAGGATCTTTGCTGCTCCTTTCCTGTTTTGTTGGGGTTTTTTAAAAACGTAAATATTGGGCAGTTTCTCCTTAAAATAGAAAAGGCTTAGCCAGCGTTATTTCTGAGTGGATTTTGCTTCCCCCACCCTCCCCCGTGTCCCACTGGCATTTGGGATGTCGTGCTAGACGGGGAGGTCCCAGGCTTGGACGCTGATGAATCTCTTCAGCAGTGAGTCACGTCAGGAAATTCTGATATGGTTCATCACGGGGCAGGAGATCTGTCACTGATGCTGTCAGAACCTTACATGGGCCTGAAGCAGCTTTTTCTTCCAACTGCAGAGCTTTCAGTGTATTTACGAACAAACCAGCAGAATAATCCTGGTGTTTAAAGGTTTGGAAGGGGGGAAAGCCTCTGGGATAGCAGAGCTGGGCGCTCTCTGAGCAGGCAGCAGGGACACATCCATCACGGGCAGTGCTGACTTCCCTTCTGTGGCATCTGAAGTGCTAAAATTAATGTTCCTGATTTTGGGGAAAGCAGAGCTTTTACTGGAAATTTCACTTTTCTTTGAGTGACTCTTAGCAGCCTGAGCTGTTTGAGGACAGACAGAAAGTGCAGTGATTAAGCTGTTTAGCCCTCCCAGTTGTGTTTACTGGCAGCCAGATGTTCAGCAGAGCTACTGGGAAGATGATACTTGAGCTTGGCTTCAGCTTGAGGGAAGAGGGATTGGGATGTGGGGAGACAAAAGGGCTGGAGTTGGAGGGGCTGGGATACTCTTCCCAGGACCACAGAGGTGTTTGGACACCTGTGCAGATATGTAGGTGTTCAAATAGTGCTATAGATATCTAAATACCACTCTTTACATACGTCATGTCTCATATATTTTAACTTTTATATATTTAAGATATAAAAGTCTGTATAATAATATACATTGTATTATGTATACATAATATTAGAAGAAAAATTCTTGGCTGTGAGGGTGGCCCAGAGAAGCTGGGGCTGCCCCCGGATCCCTGGAAGTGTCCAAGGCCAGGCTGGACAGGCCTTGGAGCAACCTGGGACAGTGGAAGGTGTCCCTGCCTGTGGCAGGGGGTTGGAATGGGATGATCTTCAAGGTCCTTTCCAACCCAAATTATTCTGTGATTTTGTGATTCTGCCATTCTCCTTTTTTCCCTCCCCAGTTGTGTTTATCCTGCCCCATTTTTCTTCATTACCTTTCCCTGCCCTCCTCAGCATCCCTGCACAGCTTGGCTGCAGAGAGCTCTCATATCCCATCTTAATCAAGCTAATTGTCTCTCCGAGGAAAACCAAGCAGATAGTTCAAGGTGGAAGGGAAAAGTGATCCCAGCACAGTCCTTGTCTCTGCAAATCCCTTGATTTCTGAGCTCCAGGGAAGTTGGGACAGAACTGTGCCTGGGAGTTGCTCATATTTCGGCTGTACCTGTTTGCTGTAATTGTCCCTGGATCATTTAATTACACACCTCAGTAACTCCAGCACAAAGCATCATTAATGAGTAATTGAAGTAATTCCTGATGTTCTCAGGACTCTGGCTGGTTGCATTTATAAAATCCTCGCTACACAAGCAGGAACGCCCGTGGATGGATTATTTAGGGCTGTCCTTTGCTTCTGTTCCCTTTAAATTGTTACCCAGAGGTGTCACCCTTGCAGAGTGTGGCTGATTTTTAAAGAGAGGTCTGTTCTTGTGCAGAGGGAAGTTATTCCAAAGGGCAGCTCCCCGGGGCTCCCAGGAGGTGGCTGTGGGAAGATGCTGGAGCCACTCGCACATCCCTCACTTTCCTGGAGGTCGTGTGAAGCCGGAAGAAAACCCAATCTCGTTCCCAGTGGCTGGATTGGAGCCCCTTGATTCCCACAGCAGCCACTCAGGAGGGTTAAAGGCACGGACTGACCCTGGCAGGCAGCAGGAGAGGAGCAGGCAGTGCATGGGATGGGCAGCCCTCATCCAAAGGGTGGTCTGGAATCCTGCCCAGGAGCAGCTGCTGGCAGGAGGCTCCAGCCTGAAGGGCCAGCTTTGATCTGCAATTAAAGACTGGAGAAAGAGAAAGTAAAACTTCACTTTTTTTTTTTTTTTTGGAGCGACAGGGATTTGTGCTTCCCGCCTGAGCAGCAGCAGGACATGGGGGTTGGGATGGGATGCTCCTGGGTGCCTCCCTGCTCTCAGCATCTCACTGGGGAGATAATTCCACCCAGGAAACTGCCCATCAAATATCCAACTGCGATTTGATGGGGCTGCACTTGGCACTTCATTGGTGTGAGTGGGAATATCCTCATGGGGAAGTGGGATTTGGGGAGGTAGGAGATGCTAACCCATCATCCAGCATAACAACAAATGGAAAAATCCTCTTTTCCTACACCAATAGGGAGGAATTCTTGGCTGTGAGGGAGGTGAGACACAGGGTGCCCAGAGAAGCTGGGGCTGCCCCATCCCTGGAAGTGTCCAAGGCCAGGTGGGATGAGGCTTGGAGCAACCTGGGCTAGTGGAAGGTGTCCCTGCCCATGGCAGGGGTGGAACTGGATGATCTTTAAGGTTCCTTCCAACCCAAACCATGATTCTGGGATGGCCTCACTTGATTCCAGCCCGGTGGATGCCTTGCAGCTGCTCATGCCCTTAAGCTGCTTCCTTCCAGCAGTCTGCTTGTATTTTTTTCCGTGTATCCCAGGAGCTCCAAGGGACTCCAGGCAGGCTCTGCTGCTGCTCTCTGGGCACGTGGGACAGGAAAAGCAAACAGCAAGATGCAAGTGTGAGAGTTTTTTCCCAGGCCTCGGCGTTTCCTGCCCCAGCAATGCTCCTTCTCCTGGGGACACGACTTAATGTTGGAGCTGCAGGGTGAGGGGAGATGCTGTGACAGCAGGAAAGCTCTCATCCTTCTCCTCTTCTCCTGGCTGTGAAGATTTGGGACCTCTGCTGCCCTCCAGCCTGAGAAGAGGAGCAGGCAAAATTCTGGTTGATGTTCATGGGAGCACAAAGAGGACAACTCAGTGCCAGAGCTGGGAGGAGGCAGCTCTGAGAGGAAACACTCCGAAATTCATGACCAATCCCTCCCTACCCACCCTGAGGCTGTGTAAGACAGAGAATTCCCTTCAGGCTCTTTTATTTCCCCAGAGTCTGGTGGAGCCTCACACCCAGCTCCTGCCTCCTAATCCACGTGAATTAGTCACCTGTTTTGGAAAACCGAGTCTGGGGAGCATCCTGTGCCCAGCTGTGGCAGTTTCCATTCCCACATCACATCTCACTCTCTCCCCAGCTCCCCTTCTTGCACAGGGTGAGGGTGGTCTGATCCTGAGGAGCTTGTGAAGCTGGGGATGCGGAGAGTCCCGTGGGGGTGATGGGCTGCTTCCCATCGTCCCCAAAATGAGGAGGTTCCCGAGACTCAGTGAGCGATGGGAAGGTGACAGCCAGCCTTCCCTGCCTCAGCCTCCAGCCACCAAATGCAACGTGAGCCGAGGTGGCAGTGGCATTTGGTGACAGTGGCATTTGGGAGTGGCAGGGTGCCAGCCCAGCCCAGCCCAGCCCAGGGAAGGCGACACCGTCCCGATGCCAAATGTGTCCCTACCTTTTTTTTCCCTTCCCGAACGCTCCCCGCTCCAGGACAGAACGTCCTCTGACTCCTGAAGTATTTGCAATATTTCCACTCCCTCCGTTGCCAGAAAGACTTCTATAAAAAGCCACTGTTTGTTGTTTTTTGGGTTTTTGGGTTTTTTTGCAAGGCTGAAACCCTTTGGTAGTCGATGTGCAGCATTCCCAGGGCTCTGTGACAGGCACGTGGAGCTGCACCCCTGGCCCAGTTGCTTTCCAGGAGGCAAAGCTGTCTGGAGTTTGTGGGATCATAGAATATCCTGATTGGAAGGGACGCACAAGGATCATCAAGTCCAGCTCCTGGCCCTGCACAGGACAGTGACCATGTCCCTGGCCACTGCAAACCTCCTAAACCTTCTCATCTTCCTTCACATCCTGCTGGTAAATAAAGGAGTGTTTTTCCTAAAATCATGGAGCTGAAATCATGGAGTCCTGGTAGATGCACATGAGCATCTCAGTGGGGAATTAGGGGAGCAACATCAGCATTCAGGAGGAATTTCTTCATGGAAAGGGTTGTTGAGCATTGGAAGGGGCTGCCCACGGAGGTGCTGGAGTCCCCATCTCTGGAGGTGTCCAAGGAAGGACTGGACATGGCACTCAGTGCTCTGGGCTGGGTGACGAGGTGGGGATGGGTCACAGCTTGGATTTGATGATCCTGGATGTCTTTTCCAACCTAAATGATTCTGGGATCTCGGGATACAGGCTGTGGATGCTCAGGAGCATCAGGAGGATGCTCGGGGATGACGTTCACGGCGAGACAGAGGCGGCGAAACACCGAGGACGGGTTTGCTGCCTTTCCCTGCCACGAGCAGAGAGGTTTGGCAGTGGCACAGCTATTTCTAAATATGTCCAGGGAATGGGTGTGGAAGGAAACCTTCCCATTTCGAGAGCCGGCCAAATTGCAACGTCCTCAGCTTTTTCAATTGCAGGGCCCAAGTGTTCCGCTGCCAACTGCGGCGTTTTCCCCTTTTATTGCCTGCCCGTGCTCAGCTGTCGTGCAGGATCCAGACCAACCCCGGGAACTGGGGTGAGGGAAATGACCAGATTTAATTACAAAGTGTCTGAGCTGGAAAAAAAAAAAAACCTCCTCTCCGCTCTCCCCCCTGTCCCCACCCCAGTCGTGTTCTGCGTGTGGAGGAGCATCAGGTTTTATGTCACCGTGTGAGTCAGTGAATTTTTTCATCCTTACTCTGCTGTTGACAGAGACCCTTTAAATAGACACTTCCATCCTGAAGACATTAGGACGTGCTGGCAAAGCCAGTGCTGCCGCCTGCCTTGGAATTAGTTGGATTGCTCCTTATGGGCCGATGCAGAGGGAGGGTGTGAGTGGATTGTTTTTTCTCCTGTTTGTGGGATTAAATAAATGGAGTTTAATTGGACTCGAGCCGCAGTTCAGCCACTTCAGGGGCAAGGCTTGTAGTGCTGCCTGTGCTCCGAGAGGCGTCTGGATAACGGGAGCCTGGGGATTTCGTCCCACTTATGGAAAAAAACATCCAAACATTCAAGTGTTTGTTGACTCTGCCTCTCCAATGGCCCTTTTTATTGGCCTTGCAGTAATGCTTGGCTCCACCACCACTGGCTGCATCCTCCTCCTCCTCCTCCTTTTCCTTCTCCTCCTGGGTCTCTCCTGGCTGGTGGTGCCCAATTTCGGCTCTGGGAACCACTGGCGCAAACATTCACACCCCTGCAAATCCCACTGACCCCAGTTTTGGGTGGTTTTGCATATCACTGCTCCCTTGGCAAATCCAAGGCACCATAAGTCAACAGGCACTTGGGTTTTCCACCCAGAATTTGGGAAAGCTCCAGCAAAACCTCTGCCAGGGTCAGCGCCAGCTGATTTCACACCCATAGCACTCCTTGGGCATCTCCAGAGGCTTTGTGGGATGTCCTGAGAGAGCTGCAGGGCCCCAGGCAGTGAGTGGAGAGCTTGGCTTTTGCCCAGATAAATATTTAAGTTCCTGGGCATCTGAAGAACCCATAATAAAATGTTCTGAATGTACAAACCCAGTAAACTGTGCCGGGGGGTGAGGACCTGCTCCATCAGATACTGCCCAGAGTCCAGCACAACCACAGCCTTATCTCCAGGCGCTTCTGGAGTTAT
Organism: Gymnorhina tibicen; assembly: GCA_013399875.1. Lineage (NCBI taxonomy): Eukaryota > Metazoa > Chordata > Aves > Passeriformes > Artamidae > Gymnorhina > Gymnorhina tibicen. The sequence continues at coordinate 368,848 of VXAZ01002737.1, read as the reverse complement.
GTAAGTCCTTTTTTAGTTGCTTTTTGGTTGGTTTTTTCCCTCTGGTCTGTTCTGCAGAACTTTATCTCGAGAGAATTTATGTTGCAGATAAGTCGGATACTTCATTCTGTAAACTTACACTGTGAAAAACCATCCACAGAATTCACTCATTCCAAGAAAAAAATACTTTGTTTTTGGTTTTAAGTCTGAAATGGAAGAAAAATGGGGTTTGAGGTCTCATTTTTCTAGGACTCGTCAGAGTGATGCACAAAGGCTGTAATTTTTATGAGTCATTGGTTGGAGGGAGCAATGATGGAGTGCAGAGAAATCCCACTTCCCAGAGATATCCCACTTCAGAACACATTTCCTGGAGGAGGGTGGCTGGATCAGCATTAAAGAGAGGATTTCCCCTCAATGCTGTCTGTGCTGCAAGTAAACTTAGGGAGTTTTTATGGTTCAAAAACTAAGGAGGTGAACTCTGGCCTTTAGGGGAGCCAGAAACGGGGTGGGAGGTTGGATGGTGAAAGCTTCTTTGAAACATTAATTTTCCTTCTACATCAAAATTTTCTTTGTATTTCATTATTTTCCATATATATGAGAACTGAATAGTGAAAAGTAGTGTGACTTCCCATAATTTCAGTTTTGGGGAAGTTGGTCCATACCCAGCCCTTCCAGTCAGTGATGTCGTGTTCTGTATGTGGGTGATGCAAGAAAACCATAAATCTGATTTCTTGTGGGACTGGGAGCCCCATCCCTGGAAGTGTCCCAGGCCAGGTGGGATGGGGCTTGGAGCAACGTGGGATAGTGGGAGGTGTCCCTGCCCGTGGCAGGGGCTGGAATGAGATGAGCTTTAAGCTCCCTTCCAACCCAAACCCGTCTGGGATCCCCATCACAACACACTTTGGTGGAAAAAGATGCAACAGCTTCAGGCTTCACTTGGTGGATTTAGTGCAAAAGAGCATAAATTGGGAATTTTACATCCTGTAAGGAAGATGGGGGTTTTTTTAAAGTCAGTTTGCAGGGTGCAGATGGTGCTTTGTGAAGGAAGAGGGTTTAATCCCAGCTCTGGAGTTTGTCTCAGGGCAGGAGATAAATGGACACAGCTGGGCTGGGTGAGCTGTGCAGGGCCTGGATGAGAAATGAGGGATTACACAGGGAAAAGAGGCCAAGGACTTCCCTTCAGCAGGCACAGGCAGGGTCTTGCAGGCAAATGGAAGAGAAGATGCTGCAGGCAGTAAAATGGCTTCATCCGGAAAAATTCGTCTTGGAGATTCAAAGCCGCCTTTCTGATCGTATTTTGAGCTCCAAAACTCTTCCTTCCAGGCTCAGGCCATTCTGTCTCCTTTCCATAGAATCCCAGAATGGTTTGGGTTGGAAGGGACCTCAAAGCCCATCCTGTTCCACCCTCTGCCACGGGCAGGGACCCCTTCCACTGTCCCAGGTTGCTCCAAGCCCCATCCAGCCTGGCCTTGGACACTTCCAGGGATCCAGGGGCAGCCACCGCTGTGCCAGGGCCTCCCCGCCCTCACAGCCAAGAATTCCTTCCCAAAATCTCAGTTTGAAGCCATTCCCTCAGCTGCCTTTGTAAAGTCCCGGAGTCTATGGCACATCCATCGGAATGCGGTCGGGAGGAATTTGCAGCTTATCCATAGGATCCGTGCTGGGATGCTCCGGCATCCCAAGGATGTGCTGCCTGCTCCATGCCCTGCAGCCACGTGCTCTTTGGAAGCAGCTGCTGAAAACTTGCCCTGGATCCTTCCTATCCCGCCGGGAGCATCAGGAACAACTGAGGGGCTATAAAAAGTCTCTTTGATATCAGATGGTCAAGGCCTGGGCCGATTCCAGGCGATCGCTTCCAGCATCCCAGCCTGGCCCGGAGCCCTTGTCCCGGCCTCCCTGAGTGCTTCCAGCTGAGAGGCTCCAGCAGTTGCTGTTGCACCGTAAATAAACCTCGGAGCCTTAACCTTGCTCCAAAATACCAGGGGAACTCCTCGATTTAGGCTGTGCTGCCTCTTGTCCCCCGCGCGTGGCCCCGGTTGTCCCAGCAGATTCCTGCTCCGTGAGGTGAGCTGGCTGGGAGAAATGGGAATGCGTGGAGCTGGCTGCATTCGGGCTCTAGGTATTTATTGCTAGAAATGGTCAAAAAGTTGGGCAGGGAAACTGAAAGGGTGGGTGGTGGGGGCAGGGATGGGGTTTAGTGTGTGGAGTAATAATAAATCAGGGTTAAATTAAAGCTGAAATTGGATAAAGCTGGTGTGTAAAAAGGAATAAAACAGATAAATAATATAGGAATAAATATCTATAAGTATAGAAATAAAACTAAATCGTAAGTTCAAAACATTTATCTATAAAATAAAATATAATGATATATAAATCTATATATTTTATATGTTTTTGTAGATTTAAAATCCATATAGATATATGAATCTATATCTTTTTAACCTGGATTTTTCCTAGGCCAGGTTGCACGAAGCTTGGAGCAACCTGGGATAGTGGAAGGTGTCCTTGCCTGTGGCAGGGGGTGGAACTGGCTGAGCTTTAAGGTTCCATCCAACCCAAAACCATTCTGGGATTCAATGATATGATTGAAATAAGTAAATACAAATATATAAATTTTAAAAAACCTTCAAATAAATGATGCTTTCTAAAAATAAATGCATAAAATAGATATACAGTATTTTTATACATGAATATTGTATGTAAGTAAATAACTGCAAGAAAATATTTATTTTATTTATTTTATAAATAAAAAGAAAACGAAAATTAAAACTAGATAATGGTTTGGGATGGGACACCTACATCCAGATGGTTAAATCCAGAAGTGCCTGACCTCTGGATTCAGGAATGCCAGGGCCAGTGGGGTCCCTCCCTGAAGATCACCTGGATGGGGCGAGTTCCCAGTGTGATATTTCCCAGAGTGGTATTTCCCAGTGTGATATTTCCCAGAGTGATATTTCCCAGAGTGGTATTTCCCAGAGTGGTATTTCCCAGCTTGTTTGCAGGAAGGGAAGATGCTGGTGTGGGTGGGCGGTGCGGGGGTGTGTCCCACTCCGGTCACGTGCTGGGGACCAAATTCCAGGGTTAATTATAATGCCTGGGAGTGCTCGGGGAACTCCCACTGCTGCCGGCACATGGTGAGATCCCAGCCCTGTAGCTTCTCCTCGCTGGGATAATGGCTGATTGTGTCCTTCAGCATTCCCGTGGGTGGGAAAACACAGCCTGGCTGCAGCCAGCTCCTGTCTCCTGATCTCTCCTGCAGTGGGAACAGGACTGGGGGCTGCCCTCCATAGGCCATTCCAAAGGGACGGATTTGCAGCTGAGCATTTTGGGGTGATAGGTGCAAAAAACAGAGTGAGAAACAACACAGGAGCTTCAACATGGACAACCAGCTGCAGAGGAGATTCCAGAACTCCTTCCAGGCTCAGGCGTGTTCCATGGGCTCCATAGAATCACTGGAGAATCCCATGATGGTTTGGGTTGACCTGGACTGAAAAGCTCATCCAGTGCCACCCCTGCCATGGCAGGGACACCTTCTACTATCCCAGGGTGCTCCAAGCCCCATCCAACCTGGCCTGGAACACTTCCAGGGATCCAGGGGCAGCCACAGCTTCTCTGGGCACCCTGTGCCAGCCCCTCACCCTCCCAGCCAGGAATTCCTTCCCAATATCCCATCCATCCCTGCCCTCTGGCAGTGGGAAGCCATTCCCTGTGTCCTGTCCCTCCAGCCCTTGTCCCCAGTCCCTCTCCAGCTCTCCTGGAGCCCCTTTAGGCCCTGCAAGGGGCTCTGAGCTCTCCCTGGAGCCTTCCCTTCTCCAGGTGAATACTCCCAACTCTCTCATCCTGTCTTTTCCCAATCCAAGCCATATTTTAGAGCTCTCTGAGCTTTTTGCAGCCTTTCACCAGTGCAGTTGGATGGCTCCATGCCCAGCTGAATCCTTTTCCAGGTCAATTCCCACATATTGACCGAGCACAGGGGCTCCTGGTCCTGCTCCAGTCCCTCAGTGGTTTCAGTGGTACAACGGACAGCGGGCTCTGCTTTCCCAGGAAACTCTTTCCCACTTGGAATTGACTGCAGCAGACCCAAGTACTGCCTTGGTGGGAAATGAAAATTCCCTTTTCCATTGCTCCCCATATTCCCATGGCTTGAAACACAAACACAGTGGGATGCTCCTCGTTTTAAATGGGTTTCACATGGTTCAGGTTGGTCCCGGGCAGGAAAACGGGAGGGATTTGCTATGAAAAGGAAACACTTTGGCCAAAATCTCTTTAAAAAGTGGGTAAATTATAGGCTTTAGACTTTCCAGTCTGATGTGTAAATAAATGGCTTAACTCTTGGATTGCTCCTGTGGAAGTGAGAGGACCTGGCCTGTTACCTACATGGCTAAGTAGGGGCTTGTGTGCTGATTTTCTATTTCTATTCTATTTCTGTTTCTACTATTTCTCTTTCTTTGTATTATTTATATATTATTGTGTATGACTATATTAGATATTATTTCTAATTGGATATTATTAATGTGGTTTTTTAATTCTTTTTTATGATTTATATTTATATTTAATATCTGGAAGTGTTACTAGGCTCTGTCACAGGGTCTGCCAGTGCTTACATTTACATTTGAGCGGCTGTGCCTGGGAAATTCCACATTTTATCCAAATGTTTTGTTACCTTTCCAGCCAAGGACAGTGCTTGTTTCCAACAGGCTTGCAGGGAAAATGTTCTAACTTGATTTTTAACCATTGCAGAGCAGGAAATTCATCCAAGGGAGATATTGGATGTTGCTAGATGTTGTTCCTAACGGAAGGATATTCTTCTTTTCCCCCTTTTTTCCTCTTTGTTCTCCTTTTTTCCCATCCTGCCATTATAAAAGTGGTCCGTTTTACCCCCCCAGACATCAGGCATCCGGAAGAACTCTCCCTTTTGAGGAAACCCAGAGATCCATCAAAGAAAAAAAAGAAGAAGCTGGATGATCAATGTGAAGACGACACCTTCGAGCTGGAGGGGCCGCTGATCACGCCGGGGTCCGGTGAGCTGGAAAAAAAAATGGGAGCGGGAGAAAAAACGGCACAGCAGTGTGGGGCTGATGGAATTTCTTAAGGTCTGTGCGAGAAACAGACCCCAAATCCATGGCACAAGTCCTGGCGGGCTGCAGCACTCGGTCGCACGGATGCATGCCTGGAGCTGTCACGCATTCCCGGGAGCAGAGCAACCCCAGGCTTCACAGAACAAACCAGAGCCCGAGCGTGGCCACTTGAACGCTCAGATCGTGTTGCTGAGAGCTTTTCTTGCCCTGTTAAGAAAGGAGTTAAATGGAAAATCGTTCCTAATGTCACGTTCCTGGTGTGGTTTAGGCTGTGCCACCGTTCTACTCCGTATTTACAGCCCAGCAAGGCCAGTGTTTTATTAATTGCTTTAGTGTTGCCTTACGTGAAGGGTGTAGCTGTGGATTTGTGATGCTAAATAAATCCTTTTATTGCTGGGGGGTAGTTGGCCAGTCTGAATTCCAGATCCAGAGCAGGACTGGGAAGAGAATTGCTGGTGGAGTAACATCCCTGATGAAGTAACGCCCCTGATGGAGTTACCACAGGCAGCAAATTGATGCAGGTGTTTGCAAGCAGAGGGGTTTTTCCACTTTTTTCCATGGCTGCTAGAAGTCTGGTGTCTGCAGGCAAATGGCAGGAGTTTAAACCATAATTTTGGCCAAGTGGGAGCACTTTATCCCAAATGGGTTTGTGGAGAAAGCTGTGGTGGCGAGCGGGAGAGACATGTCTGGCTGCCAGAGCTCTTGGGTTTAAATCCAGCAATCCAAGGGCAGCAGGGCAGCTTTAATTAAAAAAACTACCTTGTAATTCAGTAAAGTTGTATTAATTGATGTTAAATCAACTGAAGGGAAGGTCACAGAGTGTGGTTAATGCCAGTGGTGGCGCAGGGCTTGCAGGCAGAAATGTTTTGGCTGCACAGGGTGATGTGCACCACAGGTCTGGAACAAGGAAAAATAATCCTCCTTTTGCTCTGATCCTGCTCTTTCTCCTCTCAGCTACTTAAAAGTACTTCTGGGCTTGTGCTCTCCCACTCTTGGCTCAGAGAATTTGGGCAAGGCTCCAGTCAATTTTCATTTCCATTTGGCATTTTCATCTTTAAAGTCCATTCTAAGCCTTTCCAACAGCCAGTGTTCACAGAGAGCATCTCTGTTAGATTAATAGGAAAGACTTGGCCTGCTTTGGGTGAAATGTGTGCAAAAGCTGGGGTTTATTTTAATTATTTATGGCTCTTCCAGTGAGTCACTTGGCTGGTTTTGCTCTCCTTGTGAATGAAATCACTCGCAGCAGGTTGAATTCCTGCCTGTTCAGGTGCCATTCAATAAAAGTCGTGGGTTTCATCCGAATAAATAATTTCTAGCGTTGTTCCAACATCAGTTTGTGTTGCTGAAAGCTTCTGGAAAACTAATTAATAATTCAGGAGGTGCTGATTTCAATGTCTTGGGAGTGTTTTGTCACTGAGCACCCCAAACCTGGCAGTGAAAGCGTTTAAATCCCGGTGGGCAGAGTTGTCAATACACCCACAGGATGTGTTGCCCAACACTTTCCATTAGAAGACCTGTAGTCACTTGTTTATCTAAATTAGCCAAAGTTGTAGCTCTTTCTGCTGGCACTTTCCATGACACTGCCTGCCTGGGGCAAATTTTTTAAGGGAAGCTTCTTTTGAGATGTTTCAGGTGTTTGGAGAAGGTGATGAGGAGAACAGTGCAGGGGAAGCTTTACTCTTTTGGGGCAAACACTCAGCCAAGGAATAGGGGGGATCTTCCTGGAAAAACCTGCCCGTTTGGGGTAAAAAGTGGGATTTTCTTTTGTTGGTCCAGTTGATGCTCAGCCATATGAAGGCTGAAGCCACAGCGAGGGTGGATGGGGAGGAGGGAAGAGCTCTTTTGGGAAGTGGTTTATGGAAGTGGTGGGGGTTTATGGCTGGTTTTTGTTGGAGTTCTCTGCTCCAGTGCTGTAACAATCCATGGGGAGAGCACCTTTCTGCTCTTTTATAATCACAGAATCACAGGATAGCTCAAGTTGGAAGGGACCCTAAGGATGGTGGGGTCCCAGCTCCCAAAGTGCAAGTACCTGGTCTAAGAACCTGGAAATCATCTCTGGCCTTTTCCTTCCAAACGAAGGTGGATTTTTCCATCCCTTGACCATTCCTGCTGCTTTTTTGCTCGTGCCCGGTTTGCTGGATCTGTCTTGGTATCCACAGTGTTTACAGGTCCCCAGATGATTCATCCAGACTGAGATGCCAGCAAAACGAGCAGGAGCATCAGAAGCATCCTTGTTTGATGGTTTTCACTTTGATTTTCTGTTCTGGTGGGGTACCATGAAACCTCCCAAAAACGACTCTAGCAGAAAGCTGCTGGGCAGCCACTGCATTCACACAGACACACACACACACCCCGGAGAGCTTCTTTGGCAAGCCGACGGCAAGGAGGCAGGAAGGGTCTTTGTGCGGAATTCCACGGCTGAGGTTTATTCCAGCTCCACACCTGAAGGGCACCAGCGACCAAAGACCTCGGGGGATGGAAAGTTCCAGCCTATATACGGGGGCAGGGAAAGCATCAGGGACAGGGTGGTACATAGGTGGGACTGGGGTACAGGAGCCAATGGGAAAATCTGAGGGAGTGGCAGGGAACAATGGGAGAGTGGGGAAGGGAGAATTTTCTAGGGAAGGAACAGGTAAGGTATAAGGGGGTGGGGAGGCCAACTGGGGAAGCAGAACTGGCATACGTTTTGCATAATGAAACAGCATCCTAGGAAAGGTCTTCTCAGTTCACTCTAACCTGGAGAGGATTTCTATCCCTTGCATTATGGGCCCACTGGCCCCCGCAATTTTCCATCCTGCCGGGCAGTTTAGAATCAGGTTTGTAATTACTTGGCATTTCCTAGCCATGATGTTGGCTGTCACTGATGTCATGTTGGAACTGACTGTTCTTCCCGCTCCTTGAGATGCCCATTGTGAAAAATAAGGGTTTGGAAAGGTTTTTCCATCGGTTTGGTCTTGGACTTTTCCAGTCTAGCTCAGCTTTTTGTCATTCCTTGGCCATGAGGGTGGAGGGATGGTTTGGAGCAAGGAGCTGGAGCGTGGCCCAAGGTGGTGGCTTGGGGCAGCAGCAGGAGGTGGCACGAGAGGCCTTGTTTGTGGCATCTCAACTCTGTCACCGACTTCAACACCCTCAGCAGAGCTCTGGGAGGGAGAGTTTGGGTGCATCAAATTGCAGGCTCGTGATTTAGGAAGGACATAGCCCTTTCCCAAAAATCCAGCGTAGTGTTGGAAGTTGTGGTGCTGGTGGGCAGATTTATGGCCAGCAGGTGATGCTGAGAGAGCTCCTTGCCCGATGTGTGTACGGAGTGGAATTCCTGGCATCAGGATACGATGGTTGATCCTCCCTTACTCTGAAAATCTGGATTTTATATTAAAATTCTAAGTTCCTGTGAGATGAAGAGGGGCTGTTTCATTGGATGATTTGGAATGGAAGGGACTTAAAAGGGAGACCCATGGGCAGGGAGACCTTCCAGAGACCAGGTTGTCCAAGCCTCATCCAAGCTCTCCTGGAACAACTCCAGGGATGGAGCAGCCACAACCTCTCTGTTAAGCTCTCAGCTGTTTTGAGCTATGAGATACCGAGCTGGATTTGTTTTTTTTTTCTCTTCAAATTAATAATTTTAAAAGGTTTGGGTGGTTTTTTGTCTGCTTTGAGTTGGTACAAGCTGTGAAGCTTCAAAAGGCCTGGGAGTAACGTGTGCTTTGGGATCAGTTTGGCACCACATCGCGCCACTCGCTCAGCACATTAATACCGAATTTGTGTGGCCACCTCAGCGAGCTTTTCCATCCGGGAACGCCACATTTCCATGCCCAGCTGTCCTCGTAACATGAATAAAATAACGGGAAGTCACTTCAGTTGCTTTGCTGCCACCAGCGCTGCTGCAGATGCTCCATTTGGGTGGTTCAACCTCACCTGTGCTGTTCTGCCCTCTTCCAAAAATGCTCATTTTTGGCTTCTGTCCTTCTCCTGCTCTCCGGGTGACTTTCTCTCGCCTTCTCACTTCCCTCCTTTCTTTCCCTCTCTATAGGCACCGATATTCTTTACATCGGCCCCGTCAAAGGTGAGCTCCACCTCAATAGGACTTTTGCCCTCTGCCTCTGGTCTCTTTGGCTGCACCCTTAGTTTATTTTCCTGCTCCTCTAAAACTTTTGACTTCCAAAATCTTTAAGCAACAGGTAATACCGGTAAGTCGGGGGCCACTCACGTCCCAGGTGCCACAGAAACTCAGGGGGCAGGAGCTTCCCGGCGTGGGAGACCTGTGTCTTCTCCCATCATTTGGGCTGGAATGAGTTTTCCATCAGCTTTGCTCTCGGAGGAAGAGCCGAGAGAGAGGAGAGGGACAGGTTGTCACGGGAGAACAAGCAGCGCAGTGTTTTCCCACTGTGGAAAGATAAAAAGGGAAGGTTTTCCATCCGCCGGCTCCGGGTTTGCGCGGAGCCGGTGTGGCCGGGAGCAGGCAGGGCTTGGCCTTAGGCTAATTCCCGGCTTTTATTCCCCTCGCTGGTAGGAAATATCTATTCAAGCCCAGGACTCTATAGCAAAACGATGACGCCGACCTACGACGCCCACGACGGCAGCCCCCTGTCCCCCACGTCCGCCTGGTTCGGCGACAGCGCCCTGTCCGAGGGCAACCCGGGAATCCTGGCCGTGAGCCAGCCCGTCACCTCCCCGGAGTCCTTAGCCAAAATGTACAAGCCCCAGACGCTGCTCGATAAGGCCAAAATCAACCAAGGGTGAGTTCAGGAGCCGAGGATTTGGGGGTTTTTTGCTGATTTTTAATTGTGTTCTCGAGAGCGTCGTGGCGACTCCGCCGGAGCGTTCCGTGTGTGTTATCCCGTATTGGCAATTCACAGGTGGCTGGACTCGTCCCGATCCCTGATGGAGCAGGAGGTGAAAGAAAATGAGGCTTTGCTACTCCGGTTCAAGTACTACAGCTTTTTTGACCTGAATCCAAAGGTACAGAGCTCCTTGTCCCACTTGCATTTTGGAATTTCCATCCTTAGGGGCGAAGGATGCCTGGATCTCTGACGTGCTGTTGTGTTGGTAAATCTCCCAGAAAACGTGGAAGTTGGAAAATTGGCTGTGCAGGCATCAAACCCAGGATTTGTGCTCCTGTATACCAGGGTTTTTAGGTGTTGCTAGAGGTGCTTTAAGAGTTCTTAAAGCCACTTCGTGTCAGTGGCAGAGGATTTTCAGTGTCAGATCAAAGTGTTGCGTTGAGATGAGAATCCCAGAATAGTTTGGGTTGGAATGGGCCTTAAAGACCATCTCATTCCAGCGCCATGCCGTGGGCAAGGACAGCTTCCAGTAGATGGGGTGGTTTGTCTTGGGCTGGGCTCCTGGTTTTCCAAGCATTCCGTGTTTCTGTGCCGCAGTACGACGCGATCAGGATCAACCAGCTGTACGAGCAGTCCAAGTGGGCAATCCTGCTGGAGGAGATCGAGTGCACGGAGGAGGAGATGATGATGTTTGCAGCACTGCAGGTGAGGGACAGCCCCACGCGCTCCTGGGTTGGGTTAGACTTGATTTTGTTTGCAGACTTCTCTGCTGAGTAAACTGATAAACAAAATTATGGAATCCCAGAATGGTTTGGGTTGGAAGGGACCTCAAAGATCATCCTGTTCCAACCCCATTCCGCATCCCAGGTTTCTCCAGATTGGTCTTGGACATTTGCAGGGATGGGGCAGCCACAGCTTCTCTGGGCACCCTCTGCCAGGGCCTCACCACCCTCGCAGCCAAGAATTCCTTCCCAATATCCCATCTAAACTTCCCCTTCTTCAGTTTAAAATCATGTTTTAAGCCTCACCTTGTCTGTGGTGGGAGCTTGGCCTTCTCACACTGGTGGAAGTTGGATCATTTCCCATCTCCAGCTCCTCACTTGAGTTTATGAGATAATTTAAATATCTGCCACTGATTATCCCCCATGAAAAAGAACTTGACCTGCTTTTACCAAACATGTTTATATCTATCTTAACTTCCAGTTTTGTCCTTAACCTATCCCATATGAACAGAAGGTTACTGAACTGTGCCTTTCTGGCTCTCTGCCCCCAAACCAGCTGGGGATAATCTGTGGCTTTCCCAGAACTATTTATTTATCTGGTTTAAGAAATATTCAGTGTGATTTGGCATAAATGCTCCACCTGCTATTGACTTCCATGAGAGGGATGGCAGGCATTTGTTCCGTGTGGTCTGGCACACCTTGGAGCTGTAGGATGCAGAAATGTCCCCCTCAGGAGCAGGGCTGCCTGCTCCAAGGGCCCCTCCCAGGAAAAAAAGAGCGGAAAGCAGAAATTTAATGACTCAGTTTACATCCAAGTGCTCCAGAGTGGGTTGGGCATGGTCCTTCCTGTGAGGTTTTATGGATGTTTTGGTTTTCTGGGGTGAAAACAGATGCAAAGACATAGAATCCTACAATGATTTGGGTTGGAATGGGCTTTAAAGATCATCTTGTTCCACCCACTGCCATGAGCCAGGACACTTCCACTATCCCAGGTTGCTCCAAGCTCCGTCCAACATGACCTTGGACACTTCCAGGGATGGGGGATCTTATAAATGTCCATAAACACCTGATGGGAGGCTGGAAAGGGGAGGGACAGAGGTGCCCAGTGGCAGGAGCAGAGGCCACGGACATAGCCTGGAACACAGGAGGTTCCCTCTGCACATCAGGAGATGAGGATCAGAGCACTGGCACAGTTTGCCCAGAGAGGCTGTGGAGTCTCCATCCATGGAGTTACTCCAAAGCCAGGTGGACGTGGCCCTGGACAACAGCTCCAGGTGGCCCTGCTGGGGTGGGGAGTGNGTCTCCATCCATGGAGTTACTCCAAAGCCAGGTGGACGTGGCCCTGGACAACAGCTCCAGGTGGCCCTGCTGGGGCGGGGAGTGGGACCAGGTGACCTCCAGAGGTCCCTTCCAACCTCAGCCCAGTGGAAAGAGCAGCTCTGCCCTGTGGGGTCCAGAGATGTCCTTCATGGATCAGTGCCTGGAGACTCCATCCAAGATGGTCATTCCTGACTCAGCAAACACTCCCAATGTTTGCTGGCCTCTGCTCCTGGTTTTCCACTCCAGTTTCCCACTCCGCTTCCCAAGCACAGAGAGGCTGTCGCGATGATCCCGCGGGATCCTGTGGGATCATCCCGGCGTGACCCTGTCCTTGCCTTCCAGTACCACATCAACAAGCTGTCCATCATGTCCTCGGAAAACCACCTGAACCACAGCGACAAGGACGTGGACGAGGTGGACGCCGCGCTCTCGGACCTGGAAATCACCCTGGAAGGTGGCAAGACGTCGACGATCCTGGTAAGGGCTGCAGGGAGTTTTTCCAGGCATCCAAACCTCATTTATTTCCTTCCTCTCCCTTTTTTTTTTCCCTAATTCGGATGAGAAAGTTGCCCACGCCCCAATAATATTTTCTTTAAAATACAGGGATTTTAGATACCAGGGGATAGTTCTGGAAAGAGGGAATCCTGGGCAGCATCTGGAAGAGTCTTGGAGGAGCCAGGACCTTACTGATCCCCCCCTGCCCCAAGCCACCCTCCTGATGAAATAATGGAAAACTAAGTGGAAATGAAGTTGATTTTTATCCTCACTACTGACTTTCCCAAATAACTGAGTTTTCCACGTTCAGGTTCCTCTTCCACTGTTTCCAATTTACGTTTTACAGCACCTAAAGCAGCTGCTGCATTTTCAGAACTAATTTAGGCTTATGAAACCCTATTTTTATTAGACTGGATTTTAGCCTGGGTCTATATTTCAGAGCATTTGGGGTTTTTTTCTTGATATGCTGTTTTAACACTGGTTTTCCACCTTTAAAAATATAAAGCCTGAAAATTAAAGTGCATTAAAAGGACTCAGTCCTGTCAGCCTTGGCCCAGCACAGCTTTGCCAGGCATTTTGCACATTTAAACCGTCTCTTTCCGACCCTAAAATCTCTGAAATTTTCCACTTTTACACTTCATATAATTTTTTAAGTGTTTATGACGGGGCTTTTTGAAGCTACATCCATCCCGAGACACTTTATTGGCATTAACAACAGCAGAGCTTTGCAATATAAACCAGAAATAACAACAAATTTTTATCACCGAGACATATTTCCTAATTTCTTTCACAAAACCAGATTTGAGACACATCACTGAGGAACAGTCCCTGCCAGACAGGAGCGAAGAGGACAATGATTCATCCGAAAAAACCCATCCCTTTCCGTAGGGCTTTGGAGCAGGAGCCATTTCCAGAGTAATTGAATACGGATAATGGGCAATTACTGGATTGTTTGTTTAGATTCTGCATTTTTTTCCCTGTGGTATCTGTAAACAGTTTCTCGTTGCAGACTGAAAGTAAACTGTCCTGCTACTGGAAGCTCCTGGAGCAATCCTCCCTTTCCCTGTCCCTCAAAAACCCTTTTACTTCCAGCTCCTGGGAATTGCGAGCGCCACCCTCGTGCAAAAAAAGGGGAATTTAAACTCCATATTTAAAAATTTTTCGGGGGGGAAACAAAATCTTTCTAGACTTAGAAATCCCTTCCCCAGTCAGTTCTCTGCGGAGGTGCCTCTTTCCCTTTTGTTTGGAGCATCAGGAATAACTGAAGGGAGGAGAAAATTCCCAGTGCGAACACGAGCTGCCGTGACCGCCGGTGACCCCGCGGCTGCGAATTGGCTCCGGCAGCAGCAGGAATTCCTCAAAGGAAAATAAAGCCTTGTCCTCTGCTTTCCAAACAGCAGAGCTGGGCCCCGGGTTTTTCACCCCTTGCTTCTCCCAGGAAGCGGCCGAGGCTTCTTCAGGAGCAGTTTCACGACCCCTAAGCCCTGATGGTGCTCCCGGCTCCCTGCCCTGCACCACATCCCTTCCCTCCTGATCCCACTGCTCCGTGCAGGAGAGTGAATGGGATCATCTTTGATTTTCCAGGGTGACATCACTTCCATCCCAGAGCTCGCTGACTACATTAAAGTCTTCAAGTAAGTGCTGATGGGAAGAGCTGCTTGTGGAACTGGTAATGGCTGTGAATAATTAATGGTCCTGCCTCTTAATATCCTTTTTTTTTTTAATCTCCCAGCCTTAAGATATTCAAAATATTCAGTACCGAAGTTGATTGGGTCTGAAATACAAAATTCAGGGTGTTTTCATGCTGTGGTGCATCCCACAGCCAGCAGCATGTGCTGGGATGTTTCTTTAACACATTCGATGCCCAGGAGAGAACAAAGCATCCTAAAATGAGGAGCGAGACCTAAAAACCTCCCTCAAAGACTTCTCCTGGTCTGCAGGAGGCTGGAGGAATTCTATCCAGCCGGGATCCCGGTCTCTCCATGCCAAAAGGAGCAGCTAAAGTTGACTCTGCCCCTCTCCCAGCTTGCTCAGGCTTTAGGGGGTTTTTTGAGCTTTCTTTGACTCAGTTGGTGGTTTGTGGAAGTGGGAACAGCAGCGTCTGGGCTTGGAGGAAGATTTTTGGCAGCCACGACCGTCTTTTGCAATTTATTGCCTGTTGCAGTGAAAGTTCTGGAAGCTGGAAGCATGGATGGGATTTCACAGCAGAGCTGTAGGATAGAGGGGGTGGGAAAAAAGCTGCAGACAGTGAAGTAGCTCTGGAACAAGCCTTTATTTTATGAATTGTTTGGTTCTGGAGCCAGAACCTGGCACTCTCTGCTCTGAAAACTCCTTCTCCCTCTCCAAAGGCGAATTAACAAGAGCTCTGCCTCTGTCTGGGCTTGTGGTCTGGCTTAATTGGGGCGAAGTTTCAGGGCTGTGCCCAGCCCCTCAGTGGGTGTTTCTTCCCTCCCTTGAACAAACAAACAAACAAAAAACTTGTTCTTCCCCTTGATCTGCTGATTTGCCAATCAAATTAGGCACCACTCCGGGAGCTAATTGCCTGCAAATTGGAGCGCCAGGGGATGGAGCAGCCAGAAGCTGCTGGTTCCTCACTCAGTGCAGGCCCTGAACCCTGGGGCTGGGATTTGAGGCTGTCAGATTGAACACAGAATTCCATTTGCTCCTAAAAAATGGGGGTCAGGTGTTATTTTAGTGCCAGAAATCCAGTGTAAGTGGTGCAGTGCTCGGAGCTGTCCCAGCTGTGGATGTGCCTCTTGTCACACATCAGCTGGGGAGAACTGGGGGAGCAATGCATGTCCCTTTTATTCTGTATATTTAACTCCTGTAAACGTGTCCCTGTGTGTGCCTGGTGTTGCTGTAAAGACTTGGAAAGTTTCTCTCTCCCCTGCCAGCCAGGTTACTGCCCTTGCCAGCTAAAATCATAGAATTCCAGAATGTTTTCGGTTGGGATGGACTTCAAAGATCATCTTGTTCCAACCCCCTGCCACAGGCAGGGACACCTTCCACTGTCCCAGGCTGCTCCAAGCCCCGTCCAGCCTGGCCTTGGACACTTCCAGGGATCCAGGGGCAGCCACAGCTTCTCTGGGCAACCAGGCCAGGGCCTCCCCACCTTCACAGGGAAGGATTTCTTCCTAATATCTATTCTAAACTGAATCTGAGACAAAAATACAGGAAATGCATGCGAGGCTGCAGATCCAGCCTTAGAGTAAGGTTTAGAAAGCAGGGAAGGTTAAAATATTCCAATACTTGGAGCTCTGCGAAGGCCCTGGGCTTGTGCTGGGATGAGCTCAGGGTCCCAGGCGCTTCACTTTGCAGGGCCATCAGTTCTCCTGCAGAACCGAGCAAAATCCGTGTTTTCCATGGAAAAGAACAGAACCTCTCGTGCCGTGGAGTGTTTGAAAAGAAAACAAGGAGTGCAGTCAGGCGTGTGCGTGACTGACACGTCCTTGGAAGTGCTGCTTCCCCTCAGAGCCCGAGCAGAGTGGTTCCAGTTTCATGTGGTGGCTGGAGAGGCAGATTTTGCAGCGGTTCATGGACACGTCTGTTTTTGTAGCAGCAGTTCTCCAACTCCCCCCACCTTGCCCCAAATTATCTCCATGGGACTGAAGAGTCCAAACTTGCAATTGGAGCTCAGCTCCTTGAGCCAGCAGTGAAGGGATGGCTGAGCCCCCAGGCAGGGGTGGGAATAACCCAGGCTGCTGGCAGCAGCTTTCCAGGGCTGAAATCCTGAGGAAGCACTGAGGTTTCCTGGGGAGCAGCTTGTTTCAGGAGCTCAGGCCAAGTGAAATGTCCCTCCCCGTGTCCTGCAGGCCCAAGAAGCTGACGTTGAAAGGCTACAAGCCCTACTGGTGCACCTTCAAAGATACCTCCATCTCCTGCTACAAGAGTAAAGAGGAATCCAACGGGACTCCTGCTCACCAGATGAACCTGAGAGGTAAGAGAAGCACAAGGCAGGGTAAGAGAAGCTGCTTTTTATTCCAGGAATGGGCTGCTCCTCCTGCATCTTGTTTTCCCACTGCTTTATCGCCTCGGAATTCCATCTTGGGGTTGGGTAAAGGTGTTTAAAGGAATGAGGTGGCTGGGTTTGATATCGTGGCACAGAGTTGACTTCCAGACAGTGAAATATGTGTGATCCCGTGGGGAAGCACTGCCAGCTCCCCAGTAGCATGGGAAGAGAGCTTGGAGAACCACAGAATGGTTTGGTTTGGAAGGGACCTTCCAAACCATCTGGTTCCAACCTCCCACCCGCCCTTCTGCTTTTTGTCAGTTATCCAAAGCATTGCACTGACTCCCAGGGCAGAAACTGGAAAAAACAGACCATCCTTCTCCTCTGCTGCCTTTATTTCTCCTCCTCTCCCCGGTGCTGGTTGGGAGCAGCCTCACTCGAGAGCTGGAATTCCTGCGGTGGCTGCCGGTCCTTATGTCAAGTGAAACATTCCTGCTCCGGCAGCCTCGGAGCTGCAGCGAGCTCCTTTGTTCTCCCCGTGGAGGCAGGAGCAGGGGGGGATGCCAGGCGACCTCAGGCTGCCCGCGGGACCTTTCTGGGAGCTTTGACCAATCTGCTGTGACGGCACTTCGCAGAAATCTGGGAGGCGGCGCTGACGCAGCGCCCGCTCTGCCGGGGCTGGGTCGGTTCATCACCCCCAGGTGGTTACACGACCACTCGGAATTCTCTCCAGGCACCCGGAGCGGGATGCTCACACCTCGCTGCTGGCTGTAGCAGCCAAAATCGTGGAATCCTTGAATGGTTTGGGTTGGAAGGGGCCTTAAGGCCCATCCGGTTCCACCTTGCTCCCATGGGCAGGGACACCTTCCACTAAACCGGGGTGCTCCAAGCCCCATCCAGCCTGGCCTGGAACCCTTCCATGGCATCCCATCGTTCCTAAATAACATAGAGGGGTTTCAGAGGGAGAGTCAACACCCGTCCGGTCACCTTTTCCTATCCTTTCATGAAAATTTTGGGGTGTTTGCTATCCACTGGATCCATTCCTGATTCCAGACAGGATCCAGGAGTTCTGTGGGTGCGCATTCGCTGTGGCTTCATTGCTTTCAGATCAGGTCTTGCTTTTTCCACCCATTTTCCTGACACTTGGAAAAAGGGACATCTGACACATTTTTTTCTGTGCTGTGTGGAGTGTTCATCCCATTGGAGGTGTGGGACAAACCTTTGGCAGCACTGAGACGCCACTGCAGACTCTTGAGTCAGGGAGCTTTGCTCTTTCTCTTCCTATTTTTGCTTTCTTTGCCGCTTTTTAAATCATAGTTCCTCCCATCCCTGTAAAACACCGGCTCCCTCGTTGCAGGATGTGAAGTTACCCCTGATGTGAACATCTCTGGTCAGAAGTTCAACATCAAACTCCTGATTCCGGTGGCGGAGGGGATGAACGAGATTTGGCTGCGCTGCGACAACGTAAGTTCACCTCTTGGGCTGCCCGCCTCTTCGCCTTTTGCCCACCATCAGCTCCTGCTCAGGTGCTGTTCTTTAAAATGCAAATAGAAAATGTGCTCACCTGTCTGATCTCAGCATTCCAAAAGTGCTCCAAGTCAGTCTCCTGTGAGTCTGGAGCAGAAAATCAGCCTTGGCTTTGTTGCGTGGTTTTGGCCACACGTTGGTTGTGTTTCTGCCCGTCTTTGTGCATGTTGGAGTCTGCTGAGGCTGGGAGGGGAATGAAGGCTCCATGGAGTGTTTTTTGGGGGTCCCCCCACGGCTGTGACAGACACGTGTCCCTGTTTTGGGGGGCAGGAGACGCAGTATGCCAGCTGGATGGCCGCCTGCCGCCTGGCCTCCAAGGGCAAGACCATGGCCGACAGCTCCTACGGCATGGAAGTGCAGAACATCCTGTCCTTCCTGAAAATGCAGCATTTGAACCCAGACCCGCAGCTGATCCCGGAGCAGATCAACACCGACATCAACCCCGAGTGCCTGGTGTCCCCTCGCTACCTGAAGAAGTACAAGAACAAGCAGGTAGGTGCTGCCTTGCTGGCGTCGGTCGGACTGGACACGCGTCCCGGCGGCGGCTGGTGTTTAACACGGCGTGGTTTGGATGTTTTGGATGTCTTCACTCACTGGGATGCACGTGGTTACTAAAACGAGATGAGACTGAAGGGTGTGGTTTGGATCCAGCACCTGGGGATGGCACCCAGCACCGGGATTCTGCCGTGACGTGCATGGACACGGCGGGGAACCTTCAATTGTAAATACATTTGAAATTGGTTGATGTTAATTTTAAACGCATTCCGGGAATGGTTTGGCCCCTGCTGATAATGGTTTGGCCCCAGCTGCCCCATCTCTCCCCGGTGCTGGGGTTAAAACCCCTTCCCCTGCACAGAATCCACGGAGAAATCCCCGGGATCAGCGGAGTTGCAGTTGCTTGCAGCGCTTTATCCACGCTTGGCTGTAGCGTGGTTTGCAGATTTCTCTCTTTGCTTTTCCACTGCTTCCAAATGCCAGTCCTTGGAACATTGCTTCGTTTTTGAGTTGCTGTGACTCGTGCTTGAACTCCATCCACGCTCCATCCGATCCCTGCCTGACAGGGCTGAACTGTTCCACACTGGGGATAAATGCAAGATTCTCTCAAAGAGAATTAGATGTCAGAACAGCAGCAAAAATAAGGAAAGCATTGCTCCATGGCCTTTTGGTGACTTAAATCCTTCAGGCTGCTGGCTGGGGCTGGATGTGATTTCTCCAAGCCCAGAAGAAGGCTGCAAGTCAGAGAAGCCGGAAAAATATAACTTTTTATTGGCACAGCACGATGATTTCCTGGCAGTGGAGTTATATTTTATATAGCCCTTATTATTCTCCTGAATAAGCCTTTATATCCACTTGGATGGAGGAGAGGCTGCATAAATACACTATTTTAACATATATATATAGATACATGTATATATATATATAAAAAATACACTTTCTAGGTTTCCGGTAAAACAGAGGCACCTGGAAAAATATTAGCTTGGAAAACTTGCTTACTGTGCAGGTATCCTGGTAATAAAAATAAAATCCATGGAATTGTGGGGATGGGCACGATGAGGATGATCCCAGTCAGGACATGGCCATGGTGTGGACACTGGGTCCCTCATAGACATCAGCTAAGCAGTGGATTTAGGATTTTCCTCGGCGGCCAGAGGCAAAGCTTGGAGCAGCAGAGGATGTTTGCTGGGAGAATGAGGGATGGAGGCTGCAGGAATGTCAGGAATTCGACCGCAAGGGTCCTTCCGTGGCCCCGGCACAGGGAAGGAGGAGGAGGAGGAAGGGGGAGGAGGAGGTCGAGCAGCCCACAGGAGGTGCCGGAATGGGAATTGGCCGTGGGCCTCACTGGAGGATTTATGGAGGCGCTGGGTCCTCACCAGCCCCAAACCCACTGTTTGGGGTTTGTCTCCACGTGCCGCAGTGTGGGGTTGGCAGGTTGGGTTTGGAAGCACCAAATCCTAAATGAAAATAAACAAAAACCGACCCAAAATAAGGATTTTCAGAGCTCCCAGGTGCCCTGCCAGGGTTTGGTGTCAGAGCCAGCGAGGGCAAACACCTCCCTGGGAAGCCCAGCTGATGTTCCCTTCATCTGCTTGTTATCCCAAGCAGCATCCCAATCATTTCTCCACATATCCCAAATAGGAGGAGCTGCTGAGCTCATAGTGGGCTCCTGAGATTCCTCTCGAGCTTCCCCAGCCAGAGAGTGGCCTTGAGTTTGTGCAGAGATGTGAAGAGGAAAGTGAGGGCACAAATTCTTCTCTGAACTGGCAGCTTCATCTTCCCCTTCACCCACCAGCAGGACCACAGAACCATGGAAAATCCTGAGTGGGAAGGATCCCACAAGATCCATCCAGTCCAGCCCCTGGCCCTGCCCAGACACCCCAACAACCCCACCCTGGGCATCCCTGGCAGCGCTGTCCCAACACTCCTGGAGCTCTGGCAGCCTCGGGGCCGTGCCCATTCCCTGGGGAACTGGGCAGTGCCCAGCACCCTCTGGGGGAAGAACCTTTTCCTGAAATCCAACGTAAACCATCTCAGGACCAAAACCATCTCTCCACAACACCAGGGCCCAGCTGGGATCACTCCAGTGCTCCGGCAAGGCCGGCATGAGCGGCGAATCTCTGCTCACTTGTCCCTGCTCACATTCCCTTTGGCTGCTTTTCCACCTAAGGAATTGTGCATGTGGTTTGTTTTGGTTTTGTTTTTCTTTTTTGCTTGAACTTTGGTTTGCAGTTAATTTACACTTTTCCTTTGCTTTGTTGCCATATTTCTGATTGCTTTTTTTTCTTTCTGCCTCCTTTTCTTTTTTTTTTTCATTTCGCCTTGCCATCTTCAGCCAGGCTATGTAAGAGACTTGGTAAGTGACAGCAACAATAAAATTAAGATAAACTTAAAATAAACTTAATCTAGAACCCCTTTGGTTTAGAGAGCAGCGGTGAAAGCACTAACAAAACCTGCACCCTCCCCGTGACACTTGGGCCCTGGTTGGTTTTTATAATGGTCCCCAGTGATTTATGGGGCGAAACTGGAAACCCTACACCAGGAATTTGCCTTGTTGTTCGCTCACATCCTTAAAGTTCCCAAGAGCATGGGGGGCTCTTTGCCTCCAGACAGCTCCGATCTATATTTGCTTTCCTCTGTCTGGAGATGGGAGGCTCCACGTTTATCTGCCGCGGTCGGGGGCTCGGAACAGTTGGACCTGAAATAAAACCTCAAGGGAGGAATTACTGATTATCCGCGCTCGGATCCGCGGCGGCTCCCGAGCGCCTCCCGAGCCGCTCCCGTGCGCGTGACAGCGGAGGTGGCACCGAGGTCCCCCGTCCCCTAAACCCGCTGTGTCTCGCCGCCCGCAGATCACGGCGCGCATCCTGGAGGCTCACCAGAACGTGGCCCAGATGAGCCTCATCGAGGCCAAGATGCGCTTCATCCAAGCCTGGCAGTCGCTGCCGGAGTTCGGCATCACGCACTTCAACGCAAGGTGGGTGGGGCTGGGCTGGGCAGGGGTGTTTCCTTAATGAATACAGGGAGTGGGTTAAATATCNTTGGGTTGGGTTGGGTTGGGTTGGGTTGGGTTGAGTTGGGTTGGAAGGGCCCTCAAAGACCATCTCATTCCCACCCCCTGCCATGGGGAAGGACATCCCTGTGCACATCCTTGGCTGGGGAAGTTGAGCTGGAGCTGAAATTAAAATTGTGAGCTGCGTTGATTTATGAAAATGGTTTCACAAGTGAATTCAGCCGCTGGATTTATGTGTACCACAGGCTTGTTTTTATCAATCCCTCTCCCAGGTTCCAGGGTGGGAAGAAGGATGAGCTGATCGGCATCGCCTACAACCGGCTGATCCGGATGGACGCCAGCACGGGCGACGCCGTCAAGACCTGGCGCTTCAGCAACATGAAACAGTGGAACGTGAACTGGGAGATTAAAATGGTGAGATGGTGTCTGACACCCCCTCTTCTCCCCCTGCTCCTGCCAGTGAGACAGGCATCACTCCTGGAGTCCTGGAATCCCAAATGGGTTGGGTTGGAAGGTGTTGCTGTGCCTGGTTTCATTAAAGCTCATCCAGTGCCACCCCCTGCCATGGCACCTTCCACGATCCCAGGCTGCTCCAAGCCCCATCCAGCCTGGCCTTGGACACTCACAGGGAAGAATTCCTTCCCAATATCCCATCCATCCCTGCCCTCTGGCAGTGGGAAGCCATTCCCTATGTCCTGTCCCTCCATCCCTTGTCCCAAATCCCTCTCCAGCTCTCCTGGAGTCCCTTTAGGCACTGGTGGAGTTGAGTGTGACCCTTAAGAGAAAACCCTGAATCTTTCTCTACTGTAGCCAGGAATTATTTTCTCCATTCTCTGAACTCCACACAGTTAAATAAAATGAAACCTCAGCACCGATGCTCAGGCTCCATCCTAACCCGTAACAGAAATATACAGGACCTTATCCATACTGAAATTCCTTTCATTTGCTGTAAAACTCAGACTTTCATGTAAACAGCAAAAAAAAAACAACCAGTAGCCACTTCCCCAGGCTCTGAGATGGGCTTTTCCTCTGCTGTTACATTTGGATGCACAAATTTTTGGGCTCCTTTTTGGCAGAACACCCAATTAAAATTGCCAGGGATACGTGAGGGCTGTTCTCCTGCAGTCTGCAGCTCATTAAGAGTTGCTGGAGAAATTATTCCGCTTCCCCCTCTGCCTCAGAGTCATTGTTTAGAGTCAGTTGCAAGCCCCGGTATCCCAATTATGCAGCTTGGATACTCTGCTGGGAATCCCCATCCCTCCTGCAGAGCTGTCAGTGATGGGGGGACAAAAAGAGAATGAGCACCAATAAATGGATGGTCTGTTCAGTCACTCCAAAACGAGCTCCCCCAGCCCCCATGAAGTATTTCTGTGGCCAAAATTCAACTTAGAAAACCAGGGAAGAGTGGAAAGAAGGGCCAGACCTCAACAGGTCTGTTCCCAGTCCCTGTTTCTCTGGAAGCAGGGAAAACGTGGCCACGTGCTCACCATGGAGAGGTGGGAACAGGCTGAGTGATTGTTTCTGAGTCATGGGGAATAAAAGGGGTGATAGTAATTTAAATAAATAAATGAATAGATAAATAAATAGGAAATAATAAAAAAGGGCTATAAAAGGTATTTCAGTATCTCAGTATTTGAGTAAGAGTCATAGGATATTTAAGGGTGGAAGGAACTCATAAGGATCATCAAGGCCAAATCACCATTCACAGAATCCCAGAATGGTTTGGGTTGGGAGGGACCTTAAAGATCAACTCATCTTCCAACCCCCTGCCATGGCAGGGACACCTTCCACGATCCCAGGTTGCCCCAAGCTTGGCCTTGGACACTTCCAGGGATCCAAGGGCAGCCACAGCTTCTCTGGGCACCCTGTGCCAGGGCCTCCCCACCCTCACAGCCTGGAATTCCTTCCCACTATCCCATCCATCCCTGCCCTCTGGCAGTGGGAAGCCATTCCCTGGGTCCTGTCCCTCCAGCCCTTGTCCCCAGTCCCTCTCCAGCTCTCCTGGAGCCCCTTTAGGCTCTGCAAGGGGCTCTGAGCTCTCCCTGGAGCCTTTCCTTCTCCAGGTGAACACCCCCAGCTCTCCCAGCCTGGCTCTGGAGCAGAGGGGCTCCAGCCCTTGGCCTCCCCTGAACTCGCTCCTACATTGGCATCACAGACTTTTGCTTAGGCAGTAGAAAATCACCTGAATGCACGGAAAAACGAGGGAGAAGGGAAGAAGCTGTTCCCTTGGGCCCGGGCTGAGCTGTGTGTGCCCGTGCAGGTGACGGTGGAGTTCGCGGACGAGGTGCGGGTGTCGTTCATCTGCACGGAGGTGGATTGCAAGGTGGTGCACGAGTTCATCGGGGGCTACATCTTCCTGTCCACGCGGGCCAAGGACCAGAACGAGAGCCTGGACGAGGAGATGTTCTACAAACTGACCAGCGGCTGGGTGTGAGCCCCGCCGGCGCCGCCCCGCAGGAACCCCCACGGCCGTATTCATGTTTAACTTTCCAAAGCTGTCCTTTGAGATAATGCTGCTTAATAAAGTAAGCTTGAAATGTATCTTTTTTTTTTTTTTTTTTTTTTATTATTTGGTTTTTTGTTTGGTTTTTTTTGGGTTTTTTTTTTTTTTTGGGTNATTTTTGGTTGGTTTTTTGTGGGTTTTTTTTTGTTTGTGGGTTGTTTTTTTTTTCTTTTTTTTGCCTTACCAGACCAGTTAATCTGTGTGCACTAATGAGCACTTCTGTTAATTTGCTATAACCACGCCGTGTCTGGGCAGGGTGACGGTGCCGATGATCCAGACTCCGATGGGCAGATCAGGAGAAAGATTTAAGTGACTTAAAAAAGCCAATTTTTGAAGAGAACTCTAAGCCATCTTCTTGAAAAGCCATCCAGGGCTAACCTATATGAAGTCTATTTATCATGTTTAATGCATGAGTGTTTTATTTCCTTTTTTTTTTGTGTGTGTTTTTATTCTGTACATTTGACCTGTTTGAAGTCGTCCTGCTCCCGAGCAGAGCTGCCATCTCTCCTCTCACACTACACCAGGACTCTGAAGGTGCCTGACATGACTTTGAGGATAGTTTTGTGTGGCCTCGAAGATGATCTTCTGTTAGTCTGTTATAGCTTGGTTTTATTTGTTTAACTTGCCTTTTGATAATCATTTATATTGTCTTTTTTTTTTAATTTTATTTGTACACCGTATTGTATTATGACACTTTTTAGTATTCACCAGCATAGTCACTGTTCTGCCTCTGATATGCAAATTTTTTCATTACGATATGAAGTAAAAGGTTTATGAAGTAAAGGTTTTTGTGTAACTAATGTAAAAAACCACAAATTTTATAAAGTTGTACAGTTTTTGTAACTAGTCTCACACGCCAGCTAGGACATTGCATAGATCAGCAGTAACTCTAGGATGTCTGCAAGGGGTACGGGGACAAACCGAGGAATAAAAAACCCACCAAAAATACCATTTTCAGTCCAGTAAATTTTGATCTAAGTTAAAGGGGATTCCAGAGCTGTGCCACAACACCCTCAGCAGCTGATGCCTGGGGCCAGGACCGCCAGGTTCATTAAGCCATTCCCACATTAACGCTAATGAGGAGGGATCCCGTGCCCACCTAATGCTGAGGAGTAACCAGTGTTGCGTTCCCGTAGTCCGTGGTATCAAGACTATGTTCAAATACATTTTATTTTAAATAAAAGTCAAATCTTTTATTTAACATTCAGCTGCCGCTCCTGGTTTTTGGGATCTAACTGTGCTATGGAAAGGCCATAAACAATTCCTGTAGGATAGAGCCATCCCGTGCCAGCCCTGGGCTCCCTCCTGCTGCCTTATCCCGAGTTTGCTCAAACAAATGCCACCAAAAAGCAAAGTTATAAAATTCCGGAATGGTTTGGGTTGGAAAGGACCTTAAAGATCGTCTTGTTCCACCGCCTGCCATGGGCAGGGACACCTTCCACTGCACCAGGTTGCTCCAAGCCCTGTCCAGCCTGGCCTTGGACACTTCCAGGGATCCAGGGCCAGCACAGGGCACCCTGTACCAGGGCCTCCCCACCCTCACAGGGAACAATTCCTTCCCAATATCCCATCTAACCCCGCCCTCTGGCAGTGGGAAGCCATTCCCGCTTGTTCTGGCACTCTATCCCTTGTCCAAAGTCCGTCTCCAGCTCTCTTGGAGTCCAAGATCTAGGGTCCCCTGTAGGTCCCACTCCCTGGCCAGGCAGTGAGGAAGCAGCCCAGGGATTCAGGGAATCACAGGATCTAGGCCAAACCCACCATTAAACCATGTCCCCAAGTGCCACATCCACAAAGCTTTTACATCCCTCCGGTGACTCCACTGCTTCCCCGGGCAGCTGTTCCAGTGCCTGACCACCCTTTCCATCAAGGAATTTCCCCTAAAATCCAATCTAAGCCTCCCCTGGCACAAATTCATCTCCCCATTTCTGCACTGATTCTCTGAGCTTCGCACACCACGTGTCCCAGGACGGGCCGCACCCTCGCTCCATAAAATCCCGGAGCAGCGGTGGCCCGGTGGGGCCGGGCGATCCCTCCCTCTCCAACGGGAGCGCAGCCGGGGCGGAGCAGCGCTCGGGACGTGCCAGGGATGCTCCCGATCCTGCCCCACGCCCGCGGGCTCGTTCTTCGGGATGCGGCGAGTCCAGGCAGCTCCGAGGCACGCGAACGGAGGGCGGCGAGCACGCTCCTGGCAGGCAGCACCGGGATCTCGGCTGGATGCGGGAGCGGGCAAGGCACGGCAGCAACGCTGGAACAGCTCCAAAGCTGGGAGTGTGATGGGGATGGCTCCCTGAAAATATTTACCTCCTATGGCCCAGCCTGGGGTTAGGCAGGATGGGGAGGTGGAGAGGAAAGATGGGGGGAGAAGATGGATCAAGTCCCCTCGGTCCATCCGTCCCCAGCCACCGCCGCGGGACTCGGCCTGGACGTGCGGCCGGGGGAGGTGATGAAGGCAGGAAACGCTGAGCAGAAAAGCAGAGGAGGTCGGGGAAGGGCCATGGGAAGGCAGAGGCTGCTGTCAACCACAGCCCTTCCCCACATGGCCCCCCGAGGGTGGGAGTTGGGAGAAGCCGGGTGGGAAGCGGTGCTGGAAGGGGTCACACGGGGTTCGAGGTGACCCAAAGGAGGCCACTGGGTTTTCTAGGATCTTTCCTAGACGAGAAGGATGAAAATTTCCTTTCTCCTTGGATGAAAGGATGAAAGTGGTAATGAGATGTTGGAACGGAGGGGGGTGAAACATTATGTGGTTTTCCTAAAACCTGGAGAAACACCAGATAAAATACGGCGCAGATGGGAATGGCCGCACGCTGAGGATGGACGGGGTGAGGAGGAAGCGAGAGGAGCACACTGGAAAAGGGATGAAGGAGGGAGGTGGTAAGAGCTGGAGCCCACGGGAAGGGATGGATGATCCACCTCAGGGAGGGAGAGCAGCGAGGACAAAGAGGATCACCGTTGTTTGCTCCGTGATCCTGAGCCAAAGGAAAACCAGGACGTGGTAGGCGCAGAGGGTTTCCAGTTATGTGGGAATCACAGGCCAGGTGGGTTTGGGGTGTTTGGGCATTAAACCCCACGGCAGAGGCTGAGGAGGGTCTTGGCAAGACAAGGCCCAGCCAATCCCAGGTCCCACAGCTCCAGCTGTGGGAAGACACTGGAAGAAGACACGGAGATTTATTTTGCTGACACAGGGAAATCTGCCTGTGGTTGTTTCTTTTGGGTAATCAAAGGAGTAATCCAAATTAAAACCCAAACCAAACCCCAGGAGCAGGCAGCCCGTGGGTGTCCCCAGCCCCCGGAGTGACTCAGCCTCGGGGAGGAAGAGCTGTGACCGCCTGGCATCCACAAACCGGTGGCTGTGCTTGGGAAAGAGGAATTATTTCCAACTTCCAGTGATAAGCACATGACGGGGAGGGAGATTCAAAGCCAACAAGGCTGCTCAAACCCCTGTTTAACAAAGTAAGCGGCAGAGATGCCTGAAAATGGGACAACTCCAGGCCTCCAACAGCAGCAGGGCCAGGGGGATGATGTTCCTCCCTTGCTGACCCTGCGCCAGGACCTTGGGGAGGGGAAAAGGAAAAAATAAATCACTTTTTGGCAAGGTACTGATGCAAACCGGCTGCCAGGGTGAAAATGCACCTCTCCGAATGCTGCAGGGGATTTGGATGTCTGCGTGAGCCAGGCATGGCCTGGGGGGTCGGCTGGGATTCCTACGGCGTTTTAAGCCCCGAGTAATTTAATGCCGCGCAGATGGGCGAGTCCCGGAGCGGGTTTGGAGTGGGACCGGCGGAGTTTGGGATGGGGGAGAGGTTTGCAGACACACAGATATTTTAAAACATAGCAAAAAAGAAATACCCAGCAGGGCTGTCCCCTGGAGCAGGGAGGGGGTGGGAGCTGGGTATGCGGACATCCTGCTGGCAGGAATTGATGGGAAAGGGACGTTTGGGGAAGCTGTTGGTTTGTGGGGAGGGGGAGAGCAGTCACTCCCCATCCTTGGAAATTTTCAAGGTTAAGTGGATGGCGGTTGGAGAAACCTGGGATAGTTGAAGGCAGGGGTAGGAAAATGATCTTTAGGGTCCTTCCCAAGCCAAACCATTCCATGATTCTGTGGTTCTCTAACACACACTGATCCCCAAGCACTCCAAAAGGAGCTGGGTTATTCCCTACACCCAGGACACGAGGGTTTCCAAAAGCCCTCCTGCCATGGGATGGCCGCCCCAGGGGCTTTCCTGTGGTGGGCAGGGGCTGAAAAAAGCTCCTTAAATTAATCCCTAGTAAACCCAGGCCGGATGAGTCACGTCAGTGTCTCAGGAAGCACACTGGAGACTCTCCAGCCTTCAGGCCGGGAAGGGGCTCCTGTGTGGCCGGCACCACTTCCCTGGCTGTGTGCAAAGACATCTCCCAAATTCCCGGTGCTCACACCCAGGGGGAATGTGAGAGCTTTATCCTCGCTCTGCCTTGTCCGACCCCTCCAAGCCCCTCTCTGGGTTGAGCATCCCAGAGCCGGGATCAGCAGCACCTTTCACCCTGACCTGCCCCTTAGAGGGACCCTCTCAGGGCACTGAGGACCGCCAGGGATTTTCCTGGAATTGATCAGGGACGCAGAGAACCCAGACCCGCTGTCGCCAGAGCCAGGATCCAGCACAGAGCTGGAACCGCACACGGATGTGGATGCGCCCGGTTCCATCTGGCTCAGACAAGCCTCGCTTCCCAGGTGTATCATCCCCCATCTCCGATGCAGGAAGGGAGGGTGAGGATCCAAAGCCCTCCGGAGTGACGGCACCAGGAGTGGTTTAATGGGTCTAATTAAATTCAGACGGATCAGTGGCCGCGCTCGTGCGGCTCCAAACCTTTCTGGAGACCAGCGGGGGTTTTATTTGTTTGCTTTCAGTCTCACAAGAACCCCGGGTGCTTTGATTTGCAGCCCCGAGGCACTAAAGAGATAAAAGATCCATAAATATCTGCTGGATGTTATAGATCTGAAACAAATAAAGTGAATAAAGTGCCCCCCCACTCGCAGCTCTTCCCGTAAGCACCGGTGCACTGCGGCCCCTGCGCCTGCTCCCGTTTCCATCGGCATCCCAGCCTTCCCTTTGAAATCCCCTGCATCCTTCCAGCTGTTCCACATATTTCAGCCTTAAGTCTCCCCCCAGAAACTGCTCCTTTGGTTTCCCTTAAGCTCTCCCGTGTGGTTTTCATACTTCCAGGATGCAAACGGGGACTTTTCCCAGGCCGAAGGTCTGCGATCCCTCGGGATGCAAACCTGGATCTTCCCCGAGTGGGAGCTGAGAGCAGCCCTGCTGATGGGCTGTGGGGGGAGAGGATGGCAAACTCCAGTTCAAGAAGAGCTTGAAACCCCAACATGCCAAATGCATCCCAAAAAAGCTGCCAGGGAGCTCGCATCAGTGTGACCAGCATTTGATCTGATCCGAGGAAGAGGCTGCACTTCAGGAGTTTTTCTTTTTTTAGCTTGACACAGGAGCAGCAAAATATTTCCCAAATTCCCAAGTGACTCGGAAAGGCCAATCCCACATCTCACAGTGGCTCAAATATGCAGGAACCTGTCAGATACTGAAATCATTCAGAAAACTTTCCCTTTGATCCCCAGCTAAGACAAAGACCTGGTAACAGAGCTCCCCTGTGCTGTCAGCTCCTGGTGAAGCCGCAGATTCCCAGCTGGTGGGAAGCCTCTGCTTGGAAAACTCCCACTCCCCCTCCTCTGAGAACGCAGCAGTTTGAGCAAATAAAGCATTTGCTCTGGGTTTTATTTTTGGCTTTTGGTCAACAGCTGGTCAGTCCCTAATGAGCGAGCTGGGCTTTGATTTCCTGCCTGGAGAAGGGGGTGAGAAATGGGAGAGGATCTGGGTTAGAAATTTGACTCACACCAGTGATCCCAGCTGGGATTTACTCCTATTAGCCCTTTGCCTGGGGACATGTCCCAAAAGCCAAACCTGGAACAGCTCAGGAACAAGCATTGGGGGCCACAGGGGAACCGCAGGGGTGCCCAGGGAAAGTGGAGCTCCCTGATCCCAGGCTGTCCAAGGAAAGGCACCGTGCTGCCCTCCAGACTGGGCTTGGGGAATGGGGTGACAGTGGCTCTCTTGTTCCTCTTGTGCAATTCCTTAATCATCATCACAGAATCCCAGAATGGTTTGGGTTAGAAGTGGACTTAAAATCCCATCTTATTCCAACTCACTGCCATGGGCAGGGACACTTTCACTATGCCAGGTTGCTCCAAGTCCCCTCTGACCTGGCCTTGGACACTTCCAGGGATCCAGGGGCAGCCACAGCTTCTCTGGGCACCCTGTGCCAGGGCCTCCCCACCCCCACAGCCAGGAATTTTTTCCCAATCTCCCATCTAAACTTGCTCTCTTTTCCACATCTTCTTTTGTTTCGGAGCACTTGAGCCCACTGAGCTCAGGTTTGAGCTCTACCCCACCGGTGGGAGACGGGATGCTGGTCCCAGTGGAATGAGCCCATCTAATTCCTGCTCACCCAGGCAGCAGGGATGGCCAGACCTCACCTGGGACACTTGGGAAAAAACAGGTTCCTGGTATCCCTGATGGCTCCCAGCAGATTTAGGCAGGAGGGCAGAGAGCTGCTGCGACCCTGAGGAAAGAGTTTTGTGAGTTTTGCCCTGACGAGGCAGCGAGGGCGAGGAGAGCTCTTGGGAATGGCAAACCCGGGAAGGAGCCTGCCCATCCTTCCAGAGGGACAGGGTTACCCCGAGGCCACCTCCAGCCCCCATCCACGCTGTGTCCCACCCTGGGTGGCCCTCTGGAGGGACCACATCTGATTCACATCATCTCCCAGCTGAAAATCACGTGTCAGGCGCTTCCAAGGATGCGGCCTTACAGCCAGGGGCTCCCTGGAACTCAGGATGAGCCGCAGGGCCCGGCTGACGGCCGTGGGCAGCTGCTTCATCTCCTGAGTGATTTTCCCTTCCCATAAACAGGAGGAGAGGGTGGGAATGTGTCTGAGGCAGACAGGGAAATGACGGCAGGGAGGGAGAGGGGTGGTGGTAAATCTTTCAAAGCACTGAAGTGCCGGATCCTGGAAAAGAACTGGAGTGAGAACAGGGAATGTCACGGGTGGGGGAATGTGGAGGAGTCGAAGAGCCAGGATGCCCCAGCAAGGGTGGATGTGCCCCTGGCACAGCGTGAGGCACAGGGCAGAGCCCAGCCCCAACTGCTCCCCAGCACCCACAGTGTCCCAGATGTCCACAGGGGCTGCGAATGAGAGCACCTGGAACCTACGAGTCCCAAATTGTCCTTCAAGCCCTCTGTGACCAAGCCAATCCAAACGATGCCGATAATTAGGCAGAGCTCCAAAATAACCCCGCAGGATTTCCTGCCTCCTCTTCCTCCCCTCCAACTGCGCCACGAGGTAAGAGAAAGGAGGAAAAGCTCACAAAGCAGAATTCGGGGAAGGTGCTCCATGGAGCCCACAGTACATCCCTGATTAATCATTTTCCTTTCATTTTGAGGGACCCCCATCCTGCCCTTGCCCACACACCCCCAAAGCACAGCTCACCTTTCCCATCCCACGCACGCAACACGTGTAAGCTCTCCAAGGCACACTGGGCTTCATTAAATTCAGGTCACTAAATTCCAGGGAAGCACCCGCGCAGTGGGGCTGCAGGCAGTGGCAGGGATCTCTCACTGCCTGAGCGGCTGCAGGAGCAGATCCAGACACGGAAGGAGCTGAAATCTGGTGTGTAATAACTCCACCTAGAGGGAAAAGGGACGGCCGGGAGAGAAGGGCCACGGGTGAGCAGAGCAGGGCTGAGCACGTCCCCGATCCCGGCACCCAGGAGGGATCGCTGCCTGGACAGAGGGATGGCCACTGGGACACCAGGGGCATGATCACAGAATTGTGGTGTCACAGAATGGTTTGGGGTGGAAGGGACCTTAAGGAACACCCATTCCCACCCCCTGCCATGGGCAGGGACACCTTCCACTATCCCAGGCTGCTCCAAGCCCCGTCCAACCTGGCCTTGGACACTTCCAGGGATCCAGGGGCAGCCCCAGCTTCTCTGGGCACCCTGTGCCAGGGCCTCCCCACCCTCACAGGGAAGAGTTTCTTCCTAATCTCTACTCTAAACCTCCCTTATTTCAGTTTAAATGCTCCATCCCTTGGGTGTAGCTGAGACCATCAGTTCCCAGTGATCCCACAGCTGGCTCAGATCCCAAAGCCCACCTGTCCCTTTCCACCCCCAGGAACAGCTGCCCCTCACTGCTCTCACACACAGGATTCTTCAAGTCCTTCACCTGGGACACTTAAATATATCCCCCAATGCCCATGGAACAGGAGGGCAAGAGATCAGGGCTGTACTTCCTTTGGAGAAGCTTCCTGAATTTAACGGAGCTCATGGAAATACAAACTTTGGGAAATACAGCGCCCCTTAAGTGTCCCACTGATGGGACATGAGGTGGCAGCGTGTCTGCAGAGACAGTCACCGGGCAAATGCCATCTTGGTGCCACCTTGGTGGAAGGGAAGAAGCAAAAGCTGCCATTTGCTCACTAATCCATCCAGGAAAACAGCTTATGGAATCCACAGCGTGCTCGTTTTGCACGGGAAGATCCATCATCCCGAGTGCTCTGCCTGTGGCTGATGAGAAAATGTCCTTTTACCTGCAGGAACCCCGAATCTCCAGAGCCACCTGCAGTGTGCACACCCCTGCACCCGCAGCACTCTGGGATCAGCAGCACCATTTGGCCTTCACCCCCCATTTCTCACCCTGAGGCCAGGTTCGTGCTGGACCTGATCCCAGCTCCAATTTTTTGGGATGAGCCAAGGCTGTTTTACTTCCCATAAAACAGCCACATCCAAAGGAGGGTGAGAGCCATAATTAAGTTTCTTGTTGGAGCTTTTTTTGTGTATTTTTTAAGCTTTGACTTGCACTCTGAGCTGGGATATTGGAGCATTATTAAGGTGAGATGTTGCCAGCCTTAGGCAGGGATTTTAGGGATTAAAAAAAAAATGGTTTTGGGACACGGGCAGGAAAGACGGGAAAACCTGAAGACACTGACCACTTCCAGCCTCCATAGATGGCAGCCCGGGGCTGCAACACCCCTGTGGCTCCCAACACTTTCTGGGCAGTTAAATTACATTTGGCTGCTTGGTTAAAGATGGGATAATTATTTCCAGCAAGGCAGACACGGTCCAGATGCACTTCTCCTTCCATAACTGCACTAACACTATCCCAAAGCCCAAGGAAATGCCATTTCCCAGTCCCAGAAGGCCATCTGGATGGCGGCAGAGCTTTGCCAGGTTTCCTCTTGACTTTATTAAGCTGGAGCAGGTATTTAGTTGCTCATTATCCGTCTGCAGGAAACACTTGGGGAGACACAGCAGCATCTTTCTTTCCAAAGACAAACAGGCACCGGGTGCTCTGCAAAATCCAGGTGCCTGGAGCTGGTTTGTGCAGCTCCTCAGACATTTCCACCCCTCAGGGTTTATTCGTGGCTGGATACAGCCCTGTCTGTGAAAGGTTAAAAGAGGCTGGTCCCTGGGTATTCCAAGCCCTGAGCATGTTTCCAAAACAGAATGTAAACACTTTTATTGTGGCAAGGATTCCTCCGTTCTTCCTGCCTCGTGTCACGCGGCCGAAGGAAAAGGAGAGTGCTTTTCCTCTCCTGAATAAGCAGGGCGTGTTCAGGCTCCGACATTTACATCAAACAAGTGCATGGCTCCCTTCCCATCTTTCTGGCTGTCCCGCGGTCATGGATTTGCAGTTTCCCTGCCGGCAAACCCGGAGCAGCCGAAGGATTTCGCTCTGCTGGAGTTTTCTTCTTTTCCCCTCTGCAACAGAAAATGCCACAGCAGAACCGGCGGAGAGGAGATGTGGAAATGAGGCGACCAGTGGAAAGGCATTATTTCAATTTTCCCCTTGGTCTTCAGCGGCCAATCCTGGCCTCGGAGATACCAGGGAGCTGTGGCCTTCTTGTTGGCCTTGGAAAGAATTACAGAATATCCTGAGCTGGAAGGGACCCCCGAGGATCAGAGCCCAGCTCAGGCCCTGCCCAGACACCCCAACAACCCCACCCTGGGCATCCCTGGCAGCGCTGTCCCAACGCTCCTGGAGCTCTGGCAGCCTCAGGGCCGTGCCCATTCCCTGGGGAGCCTGGGCAGTGCCCAGCACCCTCTGGGGGAAGAACCTTTCCCTGAGATCCAATTAAACTCCCCTGGCACAGCTCCAGCCGTTCCCTCAGGCCCTGACACTGGTCAGCAGAGAAGCAAAGCCCATCTCAAGTGTGGACTCAGCAAAGTGGCTGATCCCTGATCCAGATTTTTCCGTTCTGGGAACACTAATCAATGTAATTGAGCTGTTGGAGCGAGTCCAGAGGAGGCCACCAAGATGACCAGAGGGATGGAGCAGCTCTCCTCCAAGGAAAGGCTGGGAGAGTTGGGATTGTTCAGCCTGGAAAAGACTTCAGGATGACTTAATTGCAGCCTCCAGTACCTGAAGGGAGCCTGTGAAAAACATGGAGAAAGACTATTTACAAGGGCCTGGAAAGACAAGGAAAGTTTTCCCATCCAGATCGTTCCCCTGCTCTGGCTTAGACTCCTCTTGCTACAAAATCCACACGCAGAAAGGTTTGTCAGCACCTGTGGTGGGAAACACCCCTGGCCTGCAGGACTGACAAACTCAGAGCAAGAGTTTGAACCAAAACAAAGCATTTTTCCCCCTCATTTTCCAACGTTCCACTGCCGCACAGGAGCGCTGGGAATCGGAAGCTGAGTGCACACACACACGGAGGACAGCACTGCTCAGCTGTTAAACCCCACAGACCACAGGCACCTTCTGGGTAAGGATTGTCCAAAAGCTGCTGCAGGTCCAGGACCTCTGCTCTGCGCCTCAGGGGCTGACCCCGCGTGGCCATAGCCTTGCTATGGCACGATTATGGTTTTAAAAAAGCGTTGACTCGCCACGCTTACTTACACAAAATGTGAAATCTACCTCAAATCCATCAAATCTTTCCATCAAGGAGAAGGCGTCATGGTGGGAGTTAAGAGAAACCTCTGTCTGTCATTTTTCACGTGGTGGAAATGTGTCCACGCTCCCAGCTTCCCCGTTCAACCAGGCAAAGCAGCGTGATATAATATTCATTTTTAGCGTGAATGGGACGTTCCCAGTCCTCTGAATCCCTCAGAACAAAAGAGAAGGGATGGGAGGGGAAACTCACACCCAGTTTGTGCCTTTCCCTTGCAATAAGAGGTTAAATATTGCAGCAGTTCATCTGGCTGCAGTCTGGGAGCTTCGCCCCCAGATTTTGGGTGTGCCTGGAGTGAGGGAGGTCGGTGTGTGTCATCTGGTCACTCTGGGCCTGAAGAAGTCAAAAATAAGGAATGTTGATTGTTTCCACGGTTACAGAATGATTCATTCCGATGGTAAAATAACAGGGGAGACACACGGAAAATGGAAATCATGTCTCAGAAGCGTTTTGTGTAATTATTGCGTTCACAAGTTCTCCTGCTCCAGGCTACATGTGTGCCCTGACCTCAGCTATTCATAAAACTGTCTCTTGAGATGAGCTCGAAGTTGGTTTATTTATTGAAAAGGAATTAAAACCCTCGCTCATGACGTCTGTCAGCCTTGGAGGCTGAACAAGGCCCGTCCCAGCACAGGTCTTGTCCAAGCAGAGCAATGGAGCTTCCAAAAACAATCCCGAGATATAAACTATCAAAAGTGACAGCCTGGAGTGACAGGACAAGGGGCAATGGTTTTAAACTGGAAAAGGGTGGGGTTAGATGGGATATTAGGAAGGAACTCTTCCCGGAGAGGGTACTGAGGCACAGGGTGCCCAGAGCAGCTGTGGCTGCCCCTGGATCCCTGGCAGTGCCCAAGGCCAGGTTGGACGGGGCTTGGAGCACCCTGGGACAGTGGAAGGTGTCCCTACCCATGGCAGGAACTGGAACGAGATGATCTTTAAGGTCATTTCTCGCTCAACCCAGTTTGGAATTCCGTGGTTCTACTGATTTCCAACCCAGCAAACGCCTCAGCCTTGGCGCCCCAGAGGTGGGGCTGTGTGTGTGGGAGCTGAGGTCTGTCGTGCCTCGCTGCCCTAACCCTTCCCCTCGCCCAGCCCAGTGGGGCTTCTGTGGGGGTGAAAAGACCCTTCAGGCGGCGGGAACAGCGGCAGGACCACCGCCACCACCACCACCACCACCACAACCCATCATCCGCCATCTTGGCGGAGCCCTGGGGGCGGGGCACGGCGGGAGGGGCGTGGCCTCCCGGGGAGGGGGCGCGTCCACCCCGCCCCCCGCCCAACCCGCGCGAGGGGGCGGGGCGAGCCCCGGAAGGTCACGAGGCCGGCGGGGGGCCGAGGNGGTCCCACCCCCGAGGGGCTGCTTCGGCTCAGGGGCGCTGTGGGGACCCCACGGAGGGGCTGCGTGTGTGTGTGGGGGGGGGGATGGGACCGCCCCGAAGGTCTGTGTGTAGGGCAACAGGATGCGCCCCCCACCGAGGGGCTGCGGATGAACTGAGGGGGTGCCGTCAGTAGGCCATGTATGAGGTGAGGGGACCCCTCTGAGAGGTTGGTTTGGGGGAGGGTCTCAACCCCAAGGAGCAGCTTCAGCTGGGGGGAGCTGTGGGGACTCTCCGAGAGACCGTGTGTGGGGTGAAGGGGTGTGGGACCCCCCCCC
>VXAZ01002737.1:271415-332323 GCA_013399875.1 Gymnorhina tibicen | reverse complement strand
CCCCCCCCCCCCGAGGTTCTGTGTGTGAGTGGGGGACGTGAGGGGACTCCCCCAAAAAGCTGCATGTGAGGTGAGGGTTTGAGGGGATCCCCTGAAGGGGCCGCGTGGGAGGTGGGGAGACCCCCTCGAGGGCTTGGTTGTGAGGGAGGTTCTGCCCCCAGGGGCTGCTTCGGCTGAAGAAGCCGCGGGGTCCCTCGGAGGGCAGAGCTGGGCTCTGTCACCCCGTTCCCCAAAACTGGGGGGGCTGGCAGAGGTCTGGCCAAGCACCCGCTGACCCTCCCGGGGGTTTGGGGGTGTCCCCCGGGATGGCAGCGCAGCTCAGGGGGTCCCTGGGCGTACCCTGCTCCCAACACACGTGGGGATCCCGGGATGCTCCAGGGAAACTTGAGCCGTGCACCGGGACGACCCACAGGCCAGAGCTCTTCTCCTTCCCTGTACCTTAATCCTTTCATTTTTATTTTTAATTGGCATTACCCTAAGTCATATTCCTGCCTCCAGAAACTGAGTGTAGCTTTCAACTCCATCCTGCTCCAGCTGTGCCGGAAGTAGTTGGGAAAATGACTCTTAGTTGGTCACTAATTGCTCAAAGAGCATCGAAAATTTTATTTCCTTCCTGTGCTTTTCCCCTGCCGTGTGAGCTTGGTGTGCTGTACCCCTGAGCTGGAGTTCCCAAGGTTTGCTTTATTCCGTACAGACACTGTTTGAATGTCGATATGGACACTTGGGAATTCTGTGGGACGTTGGAATAGTTGAGCTGTAGGAACAGAGAAATGTGTGGAAATGTTTCTCTTCGCAGTTCCTCTTTCCCGCTGTTTCATTTTGAAAAGTCACACGGGATGAGAGTTTGTTGTTTAATTGCTGTAACAGCAAATTCCTTTTACTTTTATATGCAAAATTAGGATGGTGAGAACTGGGATTTAAAGGCCAGTGTGTACCGGCAGGTGGCATAAAAAAAGATTTTGTGTTGGTTTTTTTTTTATTTTAAGAAATTTCAGTTGGGTTTGTGGAGCCACTTTCACTTTTGAGGCTCATTATGCTGTGATGCTTCACGTTCTGTTCTGTTCTTTCTCTGGGCCCTGAGGTGTCTTGTTTTAAAAGGTGTCATCCCAAACAGCTTTTTCTTCCTGCTGTTTATTTGGCCTGGCCACTGGTGTGTGACTGCTCTATCATTCATGGTGCAGCTAAGGTAATCTGAAGATCTATAAAGAAATTAGAAATTTTCATGAGCTCTGCTCATACCAGAACCTGGACCAGGTATTCCACAGGGGACAGAGTAAGAATTATTTTCCTTTATCATAGAATTTCAGGTTGGAAGGGACCTTAAAGCCCATCTCATTCCACCCCCTGCCATGGACAGGGACACCTTCCACTATCCCAGGTTGCTCCAAGCCCCATCCAACCTTGAATGCAGTAAGGCAAATACATCCCTTTGGCATCCAGCATAACCCCCAGTTCCCCCATCTCTTTAATCATTAACAGGTGTCTCACTGTCACCTTGGCACTGGTGTTTTCCCTGTTCATGGACCCTGTGGGGCTGTGCTTGGCAGCTGGGCTCTGCAAACACACAGAGCAAACAGGGCAGCCCAGGAGAGGCAGTTTGGGCCGTAGCTGTGGCATCAGCTGCTGTGGGAAGTGGTGCCTTGTGCCTGAGAGATTTAAGTATTTATGGGATGGGACTGGTTGGGAAAAAGTGCATTGTTCCCACTGCAGGTTTTAAATTGAACAGGAGTGCAAATGATGTCTAGACAGGTCGTTGGGAGGTTTCTTGAGAGTGATGCTTTCCTTTCCAGCGGGCTGTAAAGGTTAAACACCCTCCTCAAAGCCTTATCAGGCTGGATTTCTCCAAGATAAACACAAAGCTCCGCGTGCTGACTGTGGCTGACGTGCGCCGCATCCGGGTGCACGCGCTCTGTTAACCCAGCGGCCTCGGCGGGTGAAGGCCGAGCAGCTTCGGCTGCAGATAAAGTGAACAGCAGCGTATTCACCTTTCGTGAAATCCCTGAGGAAATGAGTGCTACAGCCTTCGAAATAAACAACTTGTTTAGGGATGAAACCGTGCCTTAGCCGTGTGGTTCTGTTCCAGATCTCCGGCTGCAGCCATGATGCCCGTGGCCACCGTGATGCCCGACGACACGCCCATGTTTGACCCCAGAATCCTGCAGGAACTCGACTGGAGTGAGAACACCGTGACCTTTTCTCCTGCTATTTCTCCCCTGGATCCGGGGGACGGGCTGGTCCTGAGACCACTTTGCACAGCTGATTTAAATCGAGGTAGAATCCTGGTTTATCATCGCCAGAAATGACAGTTGGAGGCTGAGTTGATAACATGTATTTCTGCATGAGCTCTCAGTAGATCGGGATTGCTCATTTTTCCTGATTTGGGTTCTTTTTATCAGTAAACAATTTGATGGAATGACAGAACATCCTGAGTTGGAAGGGACCCCCAGGGATCATTAAGTCCAGCTGCTGAACCTGCACAGGACACCCCAAAAATCCCACCCTGTGCCTTGTCCAGATGCTTCCTGAGCTCTTGGGGCTGTGACAACTGCCCTGAATGTGAGCACTTGGCAGCATGGATTGGTGCTGTATTGGGTGACCCTGAAAATTTGGTTTACTGTTTTAATCCTAAAATTCAAGTAAAATCTTCCAAATACTCCACACCTTCTCGTTCACCATGGTTTTGGAGAGGGAGCACGGTTGTTCACACTGTTCCCTTTAATACCAAAGCAACGTGAACAAGCATCTCGGTGTGTGAACTCTCCTTCAGTTCTGGAATTTGGATAAAAAGGTTGGTTTGGACTCATTGTTTCAGGCTTACTCGAGCTTTAGCCAGTCCTTCAGCATTGCTCAATCCCGTTGTGGTGGGCTGGTGCTGTGGCGATGGTCCCTCTCCAAACAGCTGTGTTGAGTTGTTCTGTGCTATTTGCAGCTGATTGTGTGTCTGTCCCTCACTGAGAGTTGTTTTCTCCTCTCCTTTCCTACCAGGCTTTTTTAAGGTTCTGGGTCAGCTGACGGAAACTGGAGTTGTGAGCCCGGAGCAGTTCATCAGTGAGTGCATCATTATTCCTTGGCATTTCCATAGAGCTTGCAGGGAAGCAGAGGATACTGATGCTGACAGCAAAGCTGCTTGGGTGTGAGGCTCCCGAGTGCCTGATGCCAGAGGGAGTGATTAGTTCAGCTCCCCTGAGGCAGCCCTTGGCACTCAGCCTTTGGATCCAGTTGCAGTTATCCCCAAGGGCTGCTTGGCTGGGACGGGCCTAAATTGTGAAACTGGTTTTCTAACTGAGCTTTAGATACCCGGTAGGATGGATTACTTGGGCTGAATTTGGGTTGCTCCAAGCTCTGTCCAACCTGGCCTGGAACACTCCCAAGGATCCAGGGGCAGCCACAGCTTCTCTGGGCACCCTGTGCCAGCCCTCATCACCCTCTCAGGGAAGAATTCCTTCCCAACATCCCATCTAACCCTGCCCTCTGGCAGTGGGAAGCCATTGCCCCTGGTGCTGTCCCTCCAGGCCCTTGTCCAAAGTCACTTTCCAGCTCTCTTGGAGCCTACTTTAAGTCCCCTTTAGATCCCACTCCTGGGCCAGACAGGCAGGGGGGAAGCAGCCCAGGGATTCAGGGAATCTAAGCCAAACCCACCACTAATCCATGTCCCCAGGTGTCACATCCACACAGCTTTTCAATCCCCCCAGGAATGGGGATTCCACCACTGCCCTGGGCAGCTGTGCCAGGGCTGGACAACCCTTTCCATGAAATTCTTCCCTGTGAGGGTGGGGAGGCCCTGGCACAGGGTGCCCAGAGAAGCTGTGGCTGCCCCTGGATCCCTGGAAGTGTCCAAGGCCAGGCTGGATGGGGCTTGGAGCAGCCTGGGCTACTGGAATGTGTCCCTGCCCATGGCAGGGGGTGGGATGGGATGAGCTTTAAGGTCCCTCCCAACCCAAACCATTCCATGATTCCATGTGGTAGTGTCTGTGTGCAGAGGTGCTCAGCAAGGAGGGTTCTCTGGGCAGCTAAGGAAAAGGAATTTGTGTCATTCCTGCTTTTTCCTGGGTTAGTCTGACTCTGGGGCTTTCATTTTCTGGGGTGTTGGGTGCATCTTCCTTGTGATCCCACAGTGATTTGCAGTCAGAGACTGCTGCAAGTATCAGACTGCACTGAAATTTAACTTGAGCCTGAATTGCCTGTTCCACTCTGTGCCTGCTCCCACAGAAACCTTTGAGCACATGAAGAGGTCTGGAGATTACTACGTTACCGTGGTGGAGGACACAAACCTGGGGCAGATCGTTGCCACGGCAACGCTGGTTATAGAACATAAATTCACTCACTCCTGTGCCAAGGTAAATCCTGCAGCTGGGAAGGGAGGAAAAGATCCTGACCCTGGGCATGTTGGTTTTATGGTGTTACTGTGTGGTGACAACCTCAAGTTGTATCAGGGGAGCTTTAGGTTGGATATTGGGGAAAATTTCCTCATGGAAAGGGTTGTCCAGCCCTGTACAGGCTGCCCAGGGCAGTGGTGGAGCCCCCATCCCTGAGGAATTTAAAAGCCACGTGGATGTGGCACTTGGGGACATGGGGCAGTGGTGGTGGCCTTGGCAGTGCTGGGGAATGGATGGGCTTGATGGTCTTAGAGGGCTTTTCCAACCTTAAAAATTTCAAAAATATATTATTAAAAAGATCAAATATTTTTTTGCGTTTAAAAAATCTATCACATCCTTGAGTGCCAAGCTAACAGTAAAAGGAAATTGGCTTTTCCTAAGGAAAAGGATCACTTGGAGGTGTGTCCCATTGTCCCAGTGAGCTGCTGAAGGAGTCAGACGTGGCCCTGAGGGAGGAGATGGCTGAGGATCCCCGTGCTGGGAGTCCCAGCCAGGCTGGGAAAACAGGGAGCTGGAAAGGCGACTGCCCGGCTGACAAACACTTGCCTGTGTTTTCAGAGAGGCAGGATAGAAGATGTGGTGGTCAGCGGGGAGTGCAGAGGGAAGCAGCTTGGAAAACTGTGAGTATTCCCCACCTTTGCCATTCAGCAGTGGCTGGGCACCAAGCCCTTACCCCTTCCACCTTCCTGCCAAGCACCTGGGAAGAACTGAGCCAGCAGGGATCACCAGCTGGGAATAAAATGATCTGTAGGAAAACACAGAGGGTGCTGCCAGCCCTCGGTGTTGTGGCTGTGATAATTTAACTAATTAAATCTTCACTGACCCAGCATTTAACTGCTGATTTCTTTTGTCTTTTCCAGATTAACGTCCACCCTCACCTTGCTAAGTAAGAGACTGAACTGTTACAAAATCACACTCGAGTGTCTGCCCAAAAATGTGGATTTCTACAAGAAGTTTGGCTATTTGGTATCTGAAGAAAACTACATGTTTCAACGGTTCTTTAATTAACAACTTTTAGGTGTTTTAGGCTTTTTTTTTTTTCCTTGGAAAGACTGTTGGTGGAGGAGCTTGTGCTACAAACATTCTCTCCGTGGAAAATTTATATAGTTTATTGCTGCAAATATAACAATCCCTATGAATAATGAACATCAAATGTGTAAATCTTGGGAAAAAAAAAATTACTGAGGTTTTAGAAAGGGTCCTCTGGGTTAGAAAATAAGTTCAGAACTAATTTTTACTACTGTTGAGCTGAGGTGAAGCTTTTCTGTTCTAGCTGAGTTACAAAGGACTCGTTAAAGGGATGGTTTTTAACCAAAGGTATATATTTTTATCTCAAATTTTTTCTTGCATTGTATTTTTCTAAAGGTTTGTGCTTCTTAGCAGCCAAAGGACAGCCCCTGGGACTGTCCTGCTGGCTGTGCTGATGGAAGGATGATGTAGCTGGGGAAGGGATGAGGCTTCTCTTATGCAGAATTAGTGACACAGAACAGGCCTTTGTTCTGGTTTTTTCCATGACACCTCATGGAAGTGCTGGTGGTGCATCAGAGGTTTTATAGGCACTCTTTTCCAAGACTGGATTTGTTACTGTTGGTGCAGGTTGGGGAGAATCCTTACAGGCTGTGCCGAATTCCCAGTCTAAAAATGGGTGTGTGCTTCTCACTGCAGGGCTCCTGCACTTTAGCTGATAACTTGGTTTTCAGGATAATTAACTTTTTTCTGACGTAAAAACCCCAAACGTGGTTTGCAACGGGGCAGAGGTGACTGGGAAAACTGGAATGTCTGAAGGAATAGATCCCATCTCCAGAGCAGGGTTCTGGCTAGCACTCAGTGGGAAGGGGATTGGGATTGGCAGATTCAGCTTCACCTGAGAGAGCTGGGGGTGTTCAGCCCAGAGAAGCTTCAGAGCCACTTCCAGTACCTAAAAAGGAGGGAGAGGGACTTTTTATATGGGCAGATAGTGCCAGGACAAGGGGGAATGGCTTCCCATTGTCAGAGGGCACAGATAGATGGGATATTGGGAAGGAATCCCTGGCTGGGAGGGTGGGGAGACCCTGGCACAGGGTGCCCAGAGCAGCTGTGGCTGCCCCTGGATCCCTGGAAGTGTCCAAGGCCAGGCTGGATGAGGCTTGGAGCAGCCTGGGATGTGTCCCTGTTGGAATGAGATGAGTTTAAGGTCCCTTCCAACCCAAACCATTCTGGGATTCACTGAACACACCTGGCTCAGTCACCGGACTCCAGAGGGGCCAGGTGGGCTCTGGTTTTGCCAGCAGGGATTTACAGCACAGCAAACCAGGAGAGAAATCCCCGCCTCTGCTCCCCAGGGAGTGGTGCTGCTGTGGAGCTTCCCTCTTGCTGTAAATTGGATAAATGATTTTAGCACTTTTGCCAGGGGTGGCAAGCAAATACCGTCCAAAGCCCCGCTGCCAACAGTGGTGTTTTGTGTGGGGAGTGACAAATCCCACATCCATGAATAGGGCATTATACCCAGCCGGGGTTGTTTGTGGGCAGCCAGGCCTTCCACACTGTCCTGCTTTGTGCTCTGGAGAGCGACTCTACAGTGCTGGGGCCTCTGCTTGATCTTCCTGAGGGTTCTCCACTCCATACAGTGTCTCCTTGGTGATGTCTGGTTTATTTATTGATTATTTTTTTAAGGAATATCTTTGTTTAAGATGAATAAATGATTGCCACCTGTATCTGGACTGTTTTTCATGGAGTGAGGATGTACTTGTTGAGCAGCACCACGTGCTGCAGGTACCCCTTCCCCTTTCCTTAGGTCAAAAAGAACACTTTTAGCAATTCCACGTGGATTTGTCTCCCAAGAGAAAGCAGATGTGCTCCTCTGACAGCATCTGCATGGCTTCAGCCCTGACTCTAAACGCATTCTGTAAAGCAGCTCCTGCTTTCTGCTGGCCCAAGTGACTGAGGTGGATTTTCTTGCCTTCCACAGTTTTAATTAATTCGGAATTTCCACTGATTTAAAGTGGATTATTTGAATTCCGTGATATCTACGCCATCTAAACAGCCCCAGGCCCTCCTTAAGAGTTAAAGAGAAGATCAGAGTGAGGAGCAGGTGCCGTGGCCCCGCTCAGATCATTGTAAAACATGAATGGGGTTGAAAGCTGGGATTTGTGGCTGCATCACAATGGCTCTGCCGGGCACAGCCCCCTCAGAGCAGCGCTCAAGAGCTCTTTGTTCATCCCAGAGGTGCCATTCCCACCCCTCGGGACAAACAGCAGCTGGAGAGCTCAGAGTGCCCGGGCTGGGGACTTGGAGGTGCCACGGTGGGGTCAGGTGTGCCCCAGGGACACCACGGGGACAGGGACAACGCCACAAGTGCCAGCACCGCACGGCCCCAGGGGAGGGAGGCAGGAACTGCAGCAGCCCTGACATTCACCCACACAACAATGGGCTGAGGGGGAAAAAGCAAGGGCCCCTATATACACATATTATGTATATATAACAATAGATCTAAAATAAAGACATAAATATGTATATTGTGTATGTGTATATAAAATCTGTATATTTTATGTATATATAAAATCTATATATGACACATTTATAATGTATACATATTTTTAATATACACATACACATATATAGAGAGACTATCTATCTATATATAATATATATAAAATCAACCATGACCCCCTTGAGGCAAAAACTAAGTTTTTCATGAATGTCTTCCCCCTGGGAAGCTCTTCCCTGGACCACAGAGGCATCTGGGTACCTCTGTTTTATATATATCATTATATATAGCTATACCTATATATATATATAATATGGTGTGTGTAGATATATATATATATCAAAATAGCAGTATTTGGACACACAGTTGATTAATACCAGAGACTCCCAGACTGGGCTGGAAGGGACCTTTTAAAGCCCATCTCATTCTACCCCTTGCCCCAGGCAGGGCCACTTCCACTATCCCAGGTTGCTCCAAGCCCTGTCCACCCTGGCCTGGAACACCTTTTCGTCAGAAACCAGCCCTGACAGCAGCACCAGCTTC
This sequence comes from Gymnorhina tibicen, assembly GCA_013399875.1. Classification (NCBI taxonomy): domain Eukaryota; kingdom Metazoa; phylum Chordata; class Aves; order Passeriformes; family Artamidae; genus Gymnorhina; species Gymnorhina tibicen. The sequence continues at coordinate 323,938 of VXAZ01002737.1, read as the reverse complement.
TCCAGAGGTTGAATGCTACCTCCTCCTTGGGATTTACTGTTTTGGCTGACTTTTCCCACCCTGAGGAAGAGATCTCCATCTCCTTCACTCCGCCTCCCCTAAGCTGGAAAAGGGAACTTCAGCACCTCAATGTAGAGCTGTGGATTCCCGAAGATTTGGGTGTTGCGGTTTTGTGTTTGAACTTGGGGAAATAAAAAACAATCATTCATCCTCTACTTCTCTTTCAAGCCCACAGTGAGGGAACCCTGCTTCCAGTTCCTGCCTTTAGTTCAACCCCCAAAACCAAATATTGAAACACCTACTGGCAGTGAAACTCCGGGAGACAGACACAGGAAGTTTTAAACAGATGGCTTAGTAATAGATCTGAGGAAAATTAAATCTCAGAATCCCTTAGGATCTGACAGCCAGACAGACCAGAATGACTGTAAGAGGCACCAGGAGGGGGTAATGCCATGAAAAAAACTGGACTGATGAAAAATCCTTAGTCATGGAGCTTGTCAGTAGTGAGTGAGTGTTCCCAGGACCCCAGGGAGAGCAGCCCCAGCCACGGACGAGCCTGGAGAGATCAATCAGTGCCTTCCATCTGTGTTTCATCCCTCCCCTTCCCCAGGGACCTGAAATAGAGAGGGAGTTGATGCTTCCCAGCCCAGCTCCAGCAGAAGCTCGTGGCTGGCAGTGTCCGGGAGCTGTGCAGGGCCAGGCCCAGCCCCGCTGCTGCCATGTGGGAGCCTCATGCTCCAAGGGCCGGGAATGCTTTTCCCAACAGCCCCGGAGCATTCCTTTCTGGGGAGTCAGTTCAGAGCAGGAACAAACCCTCTACGACTGCACAACCAGCACTGCCCCCTGAGCCAGGCAGCTGGACACTGACACAGTGCAGTTCTCCAGGAGATAAATCACTTCCTTTTTTCCAGCTGAAAAGTTCCTAACTAAAGCATCACACTATTTATTGCATATTGGGTTTTTTTTTCCCCTGAAGGAATTACACACTGCTCCATTGCTGCTGTAGGTGGCTGAGGGTATCAGCAGGAACAGGAATGTGCTGCTGAACCCTGGTTCAGCACTCCAGGGCCTTCACATTCCACAGGAGCAGAGGTCATGAGGCTGGAAAGCCCTGGAAAGCCTTACCCTCTCACCCTGTGCCCTGGCTCAGCTACCAGCCCTGATTCCCCACAGATTTCCCCCCCAGCTGTCACCCCCATCTGTTCCAGAGCAGCTCTAACCCAGGCAGGGATTTCCAAACCAGGTTCTAACTCCCTGCGTGGGCCCTGACAGAGACCAAGAGCTCCACATGCTCCAGAGGGATCATCCCTCCCCAGGCCTTCCCAGGAGATGCAAGGCCAGGCAAAACAGATCCTTCAACTGCCTTCAACTTGCCAGAGCTCTGCCCTCAGGGACCCCCCAGCACAGGCTGTCCCTTCTGAGGTGACACAGGACAAGTGGCCAGGCACACAGAGAGCATCCAAGTGCAGGGGGACAGCTGGATGCTCTGATCCCCAAATCCTGAGCCCATTTTTTCCCTGGTAAAACACAGTCTGGTTACCAAGCTCGGGTGCCCTGAATACAGAAGTTTTTCTACCAGCTTTGTAATGTGCTCAGTCACCACAGTGCTCCCAAGGAGCCATCATTCCATCCCTGGCTTTTAGGCAACAAACATTGGGAAATAAAGCAGATGCAGACTGAGCTTGCACAACCTCTGCGCTGCTGAGACACGAGAGTTACAGCTGCACAAACCTCCCTGGTAATTCCCAATCTTAAAACCTTAAAGCACCAAGAAGGGTTTCCTTAGCTGAGTCTAATGTTTTACAAGACCTGAGGTGAATCCTTTTAAGTCTTGATCCCATTATGGGCAGTGCTCTGGGCCTCAGTTTTCAAAGAGAAATCCAATTTTTACCTCAAGTGATGCAACTACTGCCTTGTGACAGCAACTACTCCTTGGAAACCAGTTTGAGGATGCCCTGCTCTAGGTTGTTCAACTCGAATTAACCTCTGTGTTTATGTTCCTAAAGCATGAGTCTGCCATAATATATACTGAGAACAAGGTGAATTTTAGCAAACTTTTTCTTTACTAAAGTCTCTTGTTATAAATTACACAAATAACTTTATAAACAAATCCCCCCCCGCTTGCATTTTGTTTAAAGTAATAACTTTATATCATACAAATAAAGAAATTTCAAGTATGAAAAGTGCATTATTGCAATAATACCTCTTTGCAAGTCCAAAAATCTTGGTTTAGAATAAAACTGTAAAGTGTAAAAAAGGAGTAAAACAATCAGTGCCATCTATTCATTCAAGAAGTCCAACATCTTAAAAATGATGCTTAGTGTGTTGCAGAGGCAGATTTACATCTGAAAGCAACATGTAATTGAAAAGAAGCTATGTGTGTTCATCTGTTTTGCATTAATTCTCGGGTTTGTTTCTTTTTCCCTAGTTTTCTTCACCTTTCTTGGCAGGAATTCTCACGACAACCAGCGCTCGTCCTCAGCCATCACCCGTTCTGTGCTGCTGCCACCTGCATGGTGCCAAGGTCTTCGTCCTCCTCGTGCATCCGCTTCAAACTTCCTGCAGGAGGCAAGAGGCAACTTCAGCCACGGGGAACCAGGATGTTTAAGCACTTCACGCTCAAGTTTGAACTCAGCTTGCCCAGCAAAAGGCATCCCCCCTCCCCAGAGTTTGGGATTCCGCTGCTAAAGGTTTATTTGGGGAGCGTGAAAATCCCCTCGCACCCCCAAGGAGGAGAAGCTTCTCACCTGTGCTGCCAGGTGGGACTGAGAGGGATCTCTCCAGCTGCAGAGGTGACATCATCTGGATGGTTAATTTTGCTAGGTAGATGGCTTCATATTCCTGGGAAAGTTCAAGAATGTACATTGCAATCACTCTGGCACGAAGTTTTGTAAGGATGAGCAGGAGAGGAGCTCAGATTAAGGCACAGATTTGAGAGGAGGAGAATTCTCTGCTGCTTTGACAGGAATGACAAAAACCATCAGGAAGTCAGAGGGAAAGGAAAGTTCAAGGATGACTAAAGAAATGGCTTTAAGGAACAAACAGCGTTCCCTCAGCAGCTCCCCCAGCACCAACCAAGACATTTCAGAGCCTCTGAATCACAGCACAAACCAGGATTTTTATTTCTCCTCCATTCCTGGGTCTGCTTTGTCCAAAGCTTAAGTCTAAGGAAGTGAGGTGCCCACTCACCTTCCTCCCAAAGCTTTACTACAGCTCCTGACATTTCCTTGAAGGGTATTTGTGTAGTTAATGTTCAGCCTAAGCAGAAGTGTCTGTTTGGCAGGAAGAATGATTCATTAAATGGCTTTTCAGTTATGATCAGGAATTTTTAAAAGTCACCTGAAGTTGATGGACAAATCCAGCATTAGGATTAATACAGAATCTTCTTTCTTGGACATAAGTAAACGCATCCCTTAAAAAGAGAAGGAGAAAACACTTCAGTGAAAAATGGAGTCTTCCTTCAGATAATCACTTTTTTCAGAACTACAGAACCCCTAAACTGTCCCCAGAGCTGCTCTGCACAACTGAAATCACTTGGCCAAAGCAGGAAGCAGCTGCTGCACAATTCTGTTTGCCCACCCCAGTGCTCAGCTCACTTTCCAGTTCAACACAGGCTTGGAACAGGCCCTGGGGGCCTCTCCCATGGTTTTATCCATGGATGGGGGCTGGTGCCTTGCTTCTCTCAGCAGCAGGTGCCTAATTCTTGAAAAAACAGGATGCAAACACACCTGCAGTGAAGTGAAATGGAATTATCAGCCCCTGGTAAAGTCTTGGGTAAGGCAGGTGTTACCTACTGAGACTGAGTGAAAACACCACTGTTTCTGTTCCCTCCAAAATCATTATTCCCTCACACCACCTGAATTAAAACCTGAATACCTCTTCTTACCTGTACTTCACCCCAAATGTTTCCATTATGTATGCAATAACTAAGGCAGCACTGGAAAAAAAAACCACAAATAAAAATTAGTTAAATAGATTTCAATTGTTTAAAAATATTAAAATCAGGATGGGGCATTTCCTACCTTCGAGAAATCCCTGCGTTTCCATGGACAAGAACTTTTCCTGAGAAGGGAAAAAAAAAAAAAAAACAACAACCCCAAATCAACCATATTCGTATAAACAGAATAAAATTCTTTGAAATGTGGTTTTTCCCTCGTTCTGGAGAACAAGGCAGCAGCAAGGCACGTCCATGAACAGCAGGTGTTGTCTTCCTTCAGCCTGAATTTCTAACTGCACTCTGAACACTGGGGTGCAGGAACAGGGATTCCTGCTCCACTGAGGGTTCTCAGTGACACAATGGCCACAAGGCAGATTTCGGGTTAGAGAGGGGATGAGAAAACTTCATGCACAGAACTCAGCTGTGTTTCAACTGAAAAAACCCCAAAGCCCAGAGGTTCATTTTCCAGTTAAGAGGCAAAAGGAAAGAACATTTTGCTCTGAATTTGTCTAATGTAGTTCAAATCGAGCAGAATAAACCCCCAAAGTTAAGAAAAGCTCATACTTAAAGAGTCTCTAGTACATTGCCCTGAGCTGGTTTTTAAAGCTTTAACAACACCTTAATAAAGGAAGGAAAAGTGAACAGAATTTTACCTCCACTTTGTAAACTTCCATCAATAAACTCTTTAGTCTGAAAAGAAAAACAAATACAAGACTCAAACTCTCAGATTACTTTAAATCCAAGTGGCAGTACCACCTAAATTGGGTATGATTTTTATATCAGTCTTTATTTACAGTGACAATAATGCACCTTTATGCAGACTTAAGCCTCACTTCAACTGGACATTTGTATTTCTTTTGTACTTTAAACTGTTCCTAAAACTGTCAGTGCAAAACCAGTGGGGAGGCACCGTTGGGTTTTCTGGTGGAAGAAGGAACAAAATGCTTTTGCAAACTAAACTAAAATCAAGAGACAAACCCACAGCTCAAAACCAAGGGTTTGTTCTAGCAATGGGCATTGTTTAATTTACAAGTTCCTTTTTAATTCCTCTGCAGTAAACATCTTTTAAGACACTGTAAAACTTAGTTACTATTTTGAATTTGGTTTAGAATCCGGTGCAAGAAATGTAAATACTCTTGGGCTCAAACAGAAGTTTCCCCCAGGTCAAGGTCCCCAGAATTCCCAAATCTTTCTGTTTTGAGCCAGTCTTTTTAAATTCTCTCTTTTTTTAAATACCAGAACAAGAAGCAGCTCTTACAACTCCACCTGTTTCCATACTTGTAAAAAGGAGTTCATGACACTTATTAAAGTGTCAATAATAAGGTCAAGAGCTGTGGCAGCACTTCCAGGTGCCTCGGGCTGAGCATCCCAAATGTGAAACTGCTATCTGTTAGTTCAGAGAACTCCTGGGCAACTCCCTTCCCAACCCCTGCACTCACCGTAGGGAAAAATCGGATTATGTTCTCCACTGGATTATCTGCAATATCCAACACTAAATACCTGCAATGGAAGCAGTCACTGTGAGTACACAACACCACTGAGCTGCTGCTGCTGGGCCACACAGAGCTGCTGCAACCCCTCCTCTGCACTCACGCCTGCAGGAGGAACCCAGCACAACCCCCTGGCTTTAATTCCCGGTCTGAACTCCAGAACTTCTACAATCCAGGACCTCTGGAGCTGTCCTCGTGAGGAAGGGAGTGGGGAATCTCCTCCAGCATCCCCCGACAGATCTCCCCTCTCAGAAATCACTTCAAACTGACGACAGTTACTGCAAATTATGGGTAATTCTAATTTGCAGACTCGTTCAGGATGAATAAAATTCATGGTTTGGATTTCAAGTCTTCCTGCACCTCAGCACATTTTTCAAATAGTTCTGACAACGTGAAAATATTTGGAAAGAACACACACATACACAGAAAGGAATCTTGAGCATTCCTCACCTAAATAACTGCTGGAAGTTTGGTTTAATAAAATTTGCTTCAATGTTTTGCCGTATGCATATTACATGGGTTATTCCATGTTTCTGGAGTATAGGTAGCTGTGGAGAAAGAGAAGAAAACATCTTTTTTAAACTGCAGATCCATCTATTACCCAGTAATAGAAAGAAAAGCCGTACGTAGATACAAACTAGGGAGAGATCAAGGAAAATCTGAGCTGGTTTTCTAGAATTTCAGAGTGTGAAAATGTTTCAAAAAGGAAAAATTCCTAACAATGACAAAAAAAGGAAGGCACTCAATAAATTTGTTTTGTCTCTGCCCACCTTTCACTTCGCCTGAAATTGCAAGTCCCTACACGAGGGAGGAATTTGCAGCCAGCACTGGATTCTTGCTGGAATCAGACCGTGAAAATAAGATCCTTTAAACCACGAGGCAAATTTGCAGGACCAAGCTGTGCCTTAGCAGTGTTTGCCTTTATTGCAGATTTAATTTTCCTTGGCTTAATATCTACGTGTGAGTTCCCCGTTCTTCAGCAAAGGAAGTAGGCACTGGTCAAGTGTCTCAAATGGTTTAAATTTTCTAAGAAAAATTATATTTAAGACTCAATTTTCATACAAACAGCTGAGAGCATCCCACAAATGCACCACGTATTCCTTCCACTCTGGCATTTTTCACGTTCCAGTTCGGAACTGCAACCGAATTTACACCTCTATAGATACGCTCGAGCAGATCTCCACAGTAACAAATCCAACCACCACAAGCAAAGCTTCCCTACGAGAGAATATTCTGAAAAATCATACCTTGCTTTTCATAGCTGAAGAATACGGGCCTAAAAATAGCCCAGGTAAGATTTCCTAGGAGGCAGAAGGAGAACAGACATTTAACACCAACTCTGAATGATTCCAAATACCACATTTCACTCACCTCGGGCCGCGGCCAGGGACACAAATAATTCACATATCACTGAGATGTGTAATCGATGTCATTTGTGGCAGGACAAGGGAAAAAAAATCGGTTTGGCAGGATAAAAGAAACATGATCTTGGTGCAGGAGATCTTGTTTTGGACCAGGAACAAAGTCCTTGATTTGGACTAAGTTCCAGGTTGATTCCTGCATCTCACCCGGCCCCAGATCAAGTGAAGGGAACTCTTAACTTGGTTTATAACCCTGTCTTGTAATTAACTCCAAATTGCTCTAAAGGAAAGAGATACACATGTGGAAATTCTCTAGCAGAGGGAAAATACCAGTTTTTAACCACTTTATCTCCCCCATCAGTGAAGATATGCAGGTGTGTGGATCTTGTGCAAAGGTTTGGCTGACACCACAGTAGGAGAATTTTAATTGTCCTTCCCACTGGAGAACACTCCCAAGTTTGAGGCAGAAGGCAAAGCCCTGATACATTTTTAGTAATCATCTAAAAATGTTCCAAAAGACAAAAATGGAATATTTGGGGGATTTCTGTTTTAGTATTTGCACAACAGGGATGCAAATACACCTGTATTGCAAGCTGGTAAATCCTCACCTTAATTAACTAATTAATTCTGCCTCCCATGGTGCTGCCTGACACTTGACAGGTAAAGACTGATTTTGATACCTGCTCTTTTTTCTCCTCATTAAATGCTCACAGTAAATCAAAGTGTCCTACCTGCATCTCTCTCCTCATGGGATAGGTCCAATCCTTAAAAAAAAAAATTCAAAATAATTATATATACAAGAGAGAAAAACATTCAGGCAGAGATGTGTACATGCATTTTACAGAAAATAATCACCCTCTAAGTTCTGTACAAGCTCCCTGCTGCACATCAGGCACGTCCCTGCTACCTTCCCACGTGGATGCCAGCACCACCCAAGTGCAAGGAATTCTATTTGGAAAGTTAATGTGAAGAAACCCCAAGTATTCTACAAAGAATCCCTCAATCTGGAGAAGATCCTTATCAGCTGTACATCCACACCTCAGCTTTCTGCTGAGAAACTTCCCTCTGAAGCGAGGAGGGGGAAAAAAGAGAAAGGAAAAAAGCTTTAGAACATTCTGTACTAGGCAGAGAAGCAGAAGAATTCCTTTGGCTGGTGCATTCCTGCAGCCACTGAAATAACAGCAGATAACAAGTGGAGCAGGTAACTCCCTTAAAGTCCACACTGCCTCACCTAATGCACTCTGACTCCGAATATTCCGGATTCAGCTGGAACAGCTCCAGGAGTTTGTGCTCTCCGTGACCACAGCGAGCCACTACAGCGAGTCCCCACCGCTCCCCACCCTACAGCAAACTGGGAAGGCTCCTCCCACAGTAAATAAACACTTGTGTCCCTGATCCTGCCGGAGATTTACAGCCCAACACCCCCTTCCACAGAATCCCAGACCCCCAGGATTGGGAGGGTTCAGCTCCCATTCCCAGCTGTCCATTTACCACCAGCACTGTCCAGAGCAAACGCCAGGAGCAACATTTCCATCCTTTGCTCCATTCTGCAGCTCTGCCAAAGCTGAACAGAAAAACTGCTCAGGCAGAGACTATTCCTGTCTTTCCTTCCCTACAACTCCCACTGGCCTCTATTAACAGGCTCTTACTCATTCCTTGACCCTCACACACGAAGGAGTTGGAGCTGAGATCCCAGCTACCATCTGGAGGTAAAAAAAACCCCAAAAAACCAGGGAATAGTCAAATATATCCAATAGACTGCATACATTTATTTACATAACTCTGTTGTTCGATTCACACGCACACCAGCAGCTAAGAAAAAACTCCCCCTATGTTCTGATGTCCTCAAAAGTATGGGGAAGTTAAACTCTAAATATTCCAGCTGACAGGAGAGGTCTGGATCACAGCAGGAAAGATCCCTTAAACTGCAGCACTGTCCACCTGAGCACCTACACTTGTCCCAGGAGCATTAACTTCACATTAAACCTCTTTTTACCAATACAATAAAAATCCTGTGCTTCCCTCAGACACCCCCACAGTGCACAGGGAGGATTTTCCAGCTCTTGGTAGTGGAATTAGGAAGGATTTTAGCATCAGTAAAGTTATTCCGGAAAAGAAAGCAAACAAACATTAAGCCACTCCAGACAATCCTTTGGATACCACCTCAAGTGGCAGCACAAGCAGGGAAATAAAATGCACTGAAATGGGCTCTGCTGAAGACACACAAGCAGCTAAATTACTTCTGCATGTTCCAGCTGGAATAACAAAACTCCTGGAAGTAGAAAGGAGAAACGCTGTGACAAAAGGATGGTATTTACAGAACTGTATCCTCTGAAGGCTGACCTGCGAGGGCTCAGCACAACCCTGCTGGCTTGCCCTGTACACAAAAGCATCATTCCCTCCTCCAAGGGCCAGAAAACCCCAGGTTTGTCCAAGTTTGAAACCAACCCGAAGAGCAATAAACTCTGAAAAGCTTAAGCTGCGCTCCAGGAATATCCAAGCACTTTAGTGGGTTTATTACTCTGTTTGTAGAATTTAAAAGCCTTAATCTGGAGCACAATGAAAACACCAATTCATCACTATTTCGGCTTAACACCACATTGCAAATATTCCTTTCAAATGCATCAGAGGCAGGAATTTTTTATCCCCAACAACTGTAAACTGTGCAAAATAAATAGATAAGAACTGAGCAATGCAAGTCCAAAGGGAACCAAATCCCAAAAGACAGCACAGATGTTCTGAACAAGAAAAAAACGTCACTACAGGCCTTCAGTGTCCTTCAAGAAGCCAAAAAGATACAGTTTCCAATGAGATTTAGTCTGCAAAATAACTCTCTGAAAGACAGTGTTTAAGGAAAACATTTAATCTGAGACAAGTACACAAACTACTGAAAGACTGATTCTGGTGACTGCTGACAGCCCTTCAAGGCTTTTCAAACCAACAATGCCAGATTATTCAAATGTTATGCAAAGTTATGGAAAAAACCCAATCTATTAATGGAGACTGAACCCAAGCACAGGTTCCATTTAAGGAATTCATTCATCAGCCAGGTTTTCCACACTGTCTGGAGCACCCGGCAGACAAATAACAACTGAAAGCTTCTCTTCTGAAGAGACCAAATGCAAGAATTTTGCTAAGAAAACAACTGGGCATGCCAGAGGTGGAGGGAAGAACAGCATTCCTTGCTGCCAAGGATTTGGGAGGTTCTCCAGAACAAGTGACAACTTGCTGGAAGACTCAACCATCAATACTTGCAAGACACTAAAGAGATGAAGTGCAAGAAAAACCCCCAGAACTCCAAAGTTTTAAAGCTGAGCCACTCCCCTCTCACAGATCTCCCCAAACAAGCAGAAGGGGGAATGAAGCACATTCTAAATCCCTCCCTTCCCCATCCCCATCCCATCTCCAGCTGAAATAAATGGAAGCTATGAATTAATAGCTAAGACTTGTCCACACTGCAAAGAGCCCCTTGCTATCCAACATCCAAACTACACCGAGAGCAGCTCTGCCAACACTTTGGGTTATTTTGTCCGTATCTTGTTCTTCCTCAGAACAATTCAATGGCAAAAAGCAACATGTGGGCTTTTTTCTGTAAGAGTGACCTTGGCTAGGACTTAATCTAAAAAAAAAAAAATCATATCATGATTTTTTAAATTAGTTTAGCAGCCCTGACATTGAGATTCTACCAAAGCAAAGAGTGTGGTTTTTAAACACAGCACCCAACCTGCATATGCCTCTCCAGAAGGAATGCACTGAAAGGGATCCACGTGACACAGCTTAACTGGTCCCTCACTGAGAGCTGGAGTCTGCAGACCCATCTGATTTTCACACATAAAAGGTACATCCCCAGCCTTTGTCAAAGCTCAGCTCTGGCTGAAAGGCAGTCCCAGTTAGGATGGTTCAGCTCCTGCTGCCTTATAATCGGTAAAGCCTGCAAACCACAGGCTGGCCCAGGTGAAGGGAGAAGCTCTCAGAGGTGCTGAAAAAAACCCGCCAGGAAAAGAAATCAAATCAGTAGTTAGAGGAGAATGGCATCAGGAAGTCTTTTCTAGATTTTCACTGCTGCCTCTCACCTGCTCAGCATCACCCGCCCCCTGCAATGACTCCTCCTGCTTCCCAGACCACTACCCAAATCCTCTGGAAAAGCTGCACACAGCTCCCAGGAAAGCCTCCCTGACCACTCCAGGTGTCCAACCCTTTCCCAGCTCCCAGCCAGCTCTTTCCCTGGTGATTTATAGCATCGCCTTCCTCTCCACAGAGATTTCTCCTCCCATCACAAGTCACCTCAGCAAGACTCCCGCATGACGGACTGTGCACCTCAAAAACCCAGGGCTGTCAGAATCCTCTTGCTTGAAGCCGTTTCCCCGTCTAGAGAGGCTGTAACACTCCCAAGTCTCTCCTCCAAACCTGCTACAAGGTTCTCCCCCGAGTTGCGAAGTCGAAGCAGCAGAAACTGTTACGGCAGCGCCAGCCACGGGCTCTGACCCGCCCCAGTTCCTGCATCTGCCCTGGCCAAGGGATCTCCCGGCTCTGCCTTTAAGCACTGCACAGGAAATTAAAAGTACAGCCCGACAGTGTCGCATCAGAGCGCTCAGAGGGCAGGATTACATCAGCTGCCAGCAGCACTGCCACCCCCCTGCCCCGGCCGCAGCTCGCCCTGGGGCTGGGTCCTGATCCCACAGCAATGACCTGGACACAAAGGCTTTGTGCTTCATTCCCAGGCAGCTCCAAGTGTCATTTACGCCACGAAACAGAGATCGCACCTTGGGTTTGAAAGCGTTTTACGCATTTTATAGGGCCCAACAAAGTGGAGGGGAGGGATGTCGTCGTTAAAGACCTGCACAGAAGTCTAAATCAATTTGTAAAATGGGACAACTGCAGAAGAAATCTTGAAACAGTAAAGCAGCAGCAGAGCACACTCAGTTGCCATCTTTCAGTAAGAAAGCAGACAAACTAAATGAGGTACTGAAAGAATATTCAAGGAAAATATTTGAGTATCACTGAAACCTGTCACTTCTATCACCATGAAACGTGGTACTTAAGAGCCTCAAAATTAGCTACAAACAGGAATGAAGTGAAAGGTTGTGTCTTCAGTTTCAGTCATGCTTCGTGTTCTTGGACAGTTACATTAAAAATATGGGGGTTTTTATACAAATAGAATTATTTCAGTGGGAAGGGACCTACAACAATCATTTAGTGCAACTGCCTGACCAGTGTGGCTTAAATATATACATATATTTTTTTTCCCCCACATAGAAATCCTGGTGCAAGTCTATAAAATACACAAAATTAACCTCATCCTTTAGTTCCCTCAAGGTGTGGGCACGGCGCTAACAAGCTTAGGGAAGGTTTGGACAGTGCTGCTACCCCAAAAGTGGCTGAGGGCTGGTGAAAGGGGCTGGAGAAAGAGTGAGGTGACATTCCCACCCTTGCACAGCTGTTTCATCCCACGGCCACCACACTCAGGAAACCATACAGGGATGGAAGCAGTTTTCCAGGGAATTCTGTGTATTTGTCAAGAGCACTCAGACAATGGGAAGGCCTCACCAGAGACATTTTTGCTGCTGAAAATACGAAGGAATACAAAAGCAGGAAGGTGGAGAAGAGCAACAATAGCAGGTGGGAATGACAGAGCACACGGAGGAAGGAAGAAGTGGACAACAGGGAAAGAAAGGTTATTTTAGCAGAGAGAGAAACACAAGCCACAGAAAAGGATAAAAAGAAAAGTAGAAATAGAAAGCAGAAACAAAACAATTCCTATTTGCCCCACTCTCTAACCCAGGTCCGAAAGACACCTCGTTAAATACCATCAGCACACAGGATCAGCAGAACCGATAAAAACTTTTATCGTGTAATTTTACTCCAATAAAGTTGGAAATAAAGCAGTGGAGGCAGAATCCTTCAGCTTACAGGAAGCACAAAGCCATGCCAGGAGTGCCACACTCATACAGATTATCAGGACTGGTCATAATGGTGCAAGAACGGCCTTTTTCGTGCCCCTCCTTTTTTCAGTTCATGAGTTGGGCGACACCGAGACAATCCTCATTTAGATAAAAAACCCCAAACACGCTTCCATTCCCCAATTCTACAAACTGCTCTGCTGTGCCTGAGTGGATCCCACCAGGCTTCCCCTGGATGGGGAGGCACAAGTTAATCAGCACTGACAGACTGCTCAGCTTCAGCTGCCACAGAGCACTTTTCTGATTTATGCAAAGCAGCCTGATAGTATCCCACAGAGTTGTGATCAAAATCTGTCACCTGATTTACATTTCCCAGCACAACACAGCGTTTGTTCTCCATTTTTTGGGCTCCATTATGTGGGCAGGTAAAATAATTCCGATGAGACAGGCTTCCTACTTATTTTAAAGAGTCTGCAGAGGAGGGGAAAGGCTGTGTTTTAAGGGGGTTATTTGTGTTTCCTATCAAAAGTGAGAGTAAAAAAAGTTTGATAGATTTGTTCCACCTTTAGACAGACTGCATCGCTTCATAGTTAAAAAAAGCAGTCAGAAATACATTAGCATTTCAGACTAAATATAGCTGTCAAAAATGTAAATTTCTTTTTTAAAAAACCTCCATGTGCTAAAAAGAACTCAGCTTTTATGCATAATAAAAAGGCAAATATGTCTGCTTAGTCAATACGCTGCTAATTTAATTACAAAACCCATGGAGAGTCCTAAAAAAAATTCTAAATACATCGTGAACACTTGGTTTGCTCAGCCTGATTGCAAGCAAATATGTTTTAACAAAGAAATAAACTGGTAGTTGTTGCTGTGTTCTCGTTATATATATCCTAGTTCCTTTTTTTTGTTGTTTAAAATTTAATGGGAGAATAATTTCTATTAAATTCCAGTCCTTACTGACCTTCTTTCCAGAAGTACTAAGATGTCTCAGTACTAATAAGCCAACGTGTACTAATTGTTATTAACCTGACCCTTTTTTAATGGGCTTTTAGCCATATTTTTTCCCCAGTATAAACATGTAACACAGAACTTCTCAAATTGAAGAAAGTTTGAGTCCTGACCTTGGAAAACGTGCTGATTTTAGAAAAAAAAAATATAAAAATCTAAGCTTAGAAATGGTTCCACATCACATATAATCACTGTTACTCATAAAACTGAGATATTCACTCTCGCCAGTCTGTAAAAGAACACACAGTTCACAGACGTTCCCGGTATAAACCAGAAAAGCTTTGCCAGAATGATGAGTTCCAGGTTTCCCGGCATTTCCCGAGCTCCCAAAAGTACCAACAGCCAAGAGGTTTTAAAAATCCAGCAATCCCCACCACCGCTATGGATTAGGGACAGTGCAAACAATATCCAGGCTGGAAAAGTGACCTATTTATCCAGAGCACATCCCTGCAGCCTGCCCCAGTCAATCCAGGCTGCTGCCTCCCCTGAACACTTCTCCATGTGCCAGGAGGGAATGCGATGCTGTGCAGCCAACCAGTGATTTGGCTTTATTTTTAATTATTATTATTATTATTAAAGCTGTCACATGGTTACGAGTGTCAGCCGGGAGGAGGGAGCCGGGGGTGGCTCTTGGATGGAGTTAAAGAAGTGGCAAAGCTGCACTTCCAAGCGGCAGGAAGTCAGCCAGGGATTCCCCAAGTTTTCCCTCCTCCCCTTCCCAGTATCTTGCAATCAAATCTGCCAAGCCAGCATTAAACCATTCATCACCAGCTTCCTGAAATATTAGGGATTACTCCTCATTAAAGAGCCTCCCGGCTGCAATGTACAAGAGATGATCTTCTGCTTTCCAGGAAAAATCTAGATTTTGTGGGCAGGATGATTTTAGTTTCCTCAGTTTGCTTTTCCAAAGCACTGTCTCAGGGATTGGGCTTAAGTCTCTTACACTTTGCTTTTCACAGTTTACCTCCACAAGAACTTTAACGTTCACCACTGGCTTTCACTTTTCTGTTTCCCCCACATACTCCAACTATTTATTACCTTGTATTCAGAGCCTGGAATTTATCTACACGATCTTGTATTTAGATCAAGTCAGACACAAAAGCAGTGTGTTGAAAGAAATTCTTACAGTTTTTAGAATGAGTTCTTAAAAATCCCCGCTATGTGAAGTTCTATCACACTGCACATCCCATTATTTAGAGACAGACCAGGAAAAAACCCAAAAATAAAAGCTACTTTGAAAGACACTGTATTATAATCTCAGTTTTCATCAGTTAAGAGTTGTTAGACTGGCAGTGAGCCCTGTTTTTATTTTTACTTTAACCCCACATTCCTCTTTAGCCATTTTAGATGAAAAGCCACCCAGGCTAATTTAGTTAACCATTCTCAGACAAAACCGTGGATAACACAATTGGTTTCTCCAGAAAGGAAAGACACTTTAAAACAAACAAATCATAAACCTCACAGGGTGGCGGATGATTTGTGCTGAGATACAAAGTGACTACAACTTTGTGAGAACAACTGACTTGTAACACCTCCAGAGCTCTGAAGTGACGGGGGTATTAAATCCTGACAAGAAAAACAGAACAAAAGGAGTCGCTCCCGTATTTCAGGTAATTTACCGACGTAACAGCATCGAGGAATGCTGTCCAAACAGAAATAAATGCTGATGTTTAGAAATGGCAATCTACGGACGGCTGAAGAGCTCAGACACTCTCAGCTTCCCTCGCGCAGGCTGTGACATTTCGCATTAAATATTTGAGGCCACCAAAGGGGGGGGACACTCGGGGCTGCCTGTGACACACAAAAAACAAATGAGCAGCGTCCAGGATCAGCGCCGGGGAGTTCAGCCAAGTTCAGAAATCAGACACCGCGCTGACCCGGCTCCTGTGACACCGCACAGCTCAGCCTTGAGCACACATTTGCCACCTGTCCTCGTCCGCAGAGAAGCCGTGGCTCTGGAACGCCGTGGAAATGCCTCCCCGATGGACTCACCCGAGCGCCGGGATCGTTTCTGGCGGGGCGGAGAGGTGGAAGGCACCGAGCGCTCGGAAGGGACGCGCAGGTACTGCCTGCCGGGGCTGCTCACACAAGGGGCAGCCAGCGGCACGGGGACGCGGCTGCTGGCCTTACAAAGGCAGAGGGACACGCAGGGGGAGCGAAAGGGCGGATAACACAGGCTGTGACACACTGAACGCGGAAAAGGGGATATAAAAAAAGAGCGGGGGCTGCTACGGGTGGGCAGAAGGCAAAGGAGATGAAGCGGGCGGGGGGGGCTCCGTTCCCTGAATGTGAGGGTGGCGAGATCGCCCGGAGAAGCTGTGGCTGCCCCATCCCTGGAAGTGCTCAAGGCCATGTTGGACAGGGCTTGGAGCAAGCTGGGATAGTGGGAGGCTTCCAGGCCGGAGGCACCAGGGAGGGAAGATGCCGGAGGGCCGGGGGTCCGCGAGGGCGATGGAGGGAGCAGAGCCCGGCAGCGAGCGCGGAGGGAGGATGCGGTCGGTGGTCGCAGGGGGTGCCACCAGCACAGGGCGAGACACGGACCCGCGGCCTGCGATGGATCCCAGCGGGAATCCCGCGGGAACGGGCGCGGGAGGCACCGCAGGGCTGTGAGGGGAAGCCCCGGTGGGGCCGCGGGCCGGGCGTGTGCGGGGGGCCGGGCGTGTGCAGGGGCCGGGACCGGAGCTCCCGCTCACCTCAGAGTCCTCTTTGGCCTGCGGCAGCGCGGGGAAGGCCGGCTTGGCGAGCTCCATGGCCGGGCGCTGTCCGGGCGGGGCAGGACCCGGGGCAGGGCGGCTATTTGGGCAGCGGGGCCGCGGGCTCCGGCTCGGGAGCGGCAGGAGATGGAGGCGGCGGAGGAGGAGGCGGCGGCGGCGCGCTCAGCCGCTCGCGCCCGGCCGCCATGCTGCTGCTGCCGCTGCNGCTTCCCCGATTCGTTTAATGAACCCGCTCGCAACCCCTAAATTCGGGGTAATTCACCCCAAAGTTTCGGTAACGGGCGCTTCGCCCGTTAACGGTGACCGAGGCCCGGCCCGGAGCGCCTCACGCCGGGCGCGCTCCCGCCATGGCGCGGCCATTAACGCTCCCTGTCGCCGTCCCCTGACATTCCGCAGGGCTCCTCGCACGCCCGCTTCCATCTTGGCTCTGTCGCCCATGGGAACGACGCTGCTGCCTCACATTTGAGCTGGCAGTGCCAAGCGGGTCATCTCCGGACTGCCCAGGGAGGTGGTGGAGTCCCCATCCCTGGAGGTGCCCAGGGAACGCCTGGACGTGGCCTCGGTGCTCTGGGCTGGGCGACAAACGGGGGATCGGTCACAGCTTGGACTCGATGATCCCGGAGGTCTTTTCCACCCTAAAGGACAGCTCCTCTTTGTGTGAGTGATGCCCTCAGACGCCTCAGTGCTGGGGCAAGAAGCTGTTTTTCTGCTTTTTGAGGTCCCATGCTCTGAGAACTCCAGGAGAGCTGAAGAGGGACTTTGGGCAAGGGCCTGGAGGGACAGGACAAGGGGGAATGGCTTCCCACTGCCAGAGGGCAGGCATGGATGGGATATTGGGAAGGAATTCCTCATAGGAGGGTGGGGAGGCCCTGGCACAGGGTGCCCAGAGCAGCTGGGGCTGCCCCTGGATCCCTGGAAGTGTCCAAGGCCAGGCTGGATGGGGCTTGGAGCAACCTGGGATGGTGGGAGGTGTCCCTGCCCATGGCAGGGGGGTGGAATGAGATGCTCCTGAAGCTCCCTTCCATCCCCAAACCATTTTATGATTCTATGAGGCTTCACTTTAAGCTGCAGTTTTTCATTCCTGTGCTTTTTGGTGAACTAAAAACCTACACTGGTCTCACTGGAATTTCTGAGAGAAGCTTAGTCAAAGCAAGCAAAGTCAATGGGGTTCGTTGCTTAAATATAATTGGAAGTGTCCTTTTGGAAATACGAGCCCTGGAATTTTGGAGTCTCAGTTTTTATTTCTGGTGCACCTTTCTGCTGTTTTTACTAAATAAAACTGAGAAACCTTCAACAATCATGTTTTGGCAACCACTCCCTCAGCCAAAGGCTCAGCTTGCTGTTTACATCCTTTACATCCCTGTAGTGCTCCGAAATAGACTCTTATTTCATGTTCTCATTGTTCCAGGCATGCTGGCTGTACAAGCTGCACTCAAAAGGGTGTTAAAACTAAACCCGAGATTTGCATCTTTACACTCCCGACACAGCCACAACAGGGAGAAAGGTCTGTAACAGCCATATAAACAGGGAAGTATTGTTGTCTGTCCTGTTTTAACTGTTCCACACCTTACACTACCTGTTTTATCTGTGACGGGAAAGGAAGTAAAACTACAGCTGTTAAAATTGCCAGGGAGCTGCTGTGTGTTTTCCTGGGAAGTCAAGAGCTAATCTAATGTACTTGCCTGTCAGCTGAGCATGCCCAGAGTAATCCAATTAGGATAATTAGAAGTAGCCAGAAGTTGTTTAGTGCACTGCTGCTCCAGTCCAACATTCAGGTGAGCTGCAGCGCTGTGGATCTGTGTGCACGCCTCGGGGTGGAACTGCTTGGATAACAAAAATAAAGCCACCACCACCTTGTTTACTTCTTGCAATAATTAAACACCAGCTCAGGTAAATCCTATTCCCAGAATTCAGCAGCAAATGAGTGTGCCCAGGTGGGCAAAAAGGCCAAGGGCACCTGGCTTGTACCAGCCATGGTGTGGCCACAGGGCCAGGGCAGGGATTGTCCCCTGTGCTGGCACTGCTGAGGTACCTCCAGGGCTGGGGGCAGCTCTGGGCCCCTCATGGAGAGGACACTGAGGGGCCGGAGCTTGTCCAGGGAAGGGAATGGAGCTGGGGAATGGTCTGGAGCCCCAGGAGCGGCTGAGGGAGCTGGGAAAGGGGCTCAGCCTGGAGAAAAGGAGGCTCAGGGGGGGCCCTTGTGGCTCTGCACAAGTCCCTGACAGGAGGGGGCGGCCGGGGGGGTCGGGCTCTGCTCCCAGGGAACAGGGACAGGAGGAGAGGGAACGGCCTTGAGCTGCGCCAGAGCAGGTTTAGATTGGATATTGGGGAAAATTCCTTCATGGAAAGGGTTGTCCAGACCCCACCAGTCCCTCCTCTCTCCAAGGGACAGGCTGCCTCTGTTTAGTATGGCAGGAAGCAGGACTCCAATCCCTAAACCAGAGAAAAGTTGCTCCTCAAACTCGGAAGACACAAAATTCACCTCTTCATGAGAGCTACACACCAAGTCCACCAGGATAAACAGATTTAAACAGGTTTTATTCATAAACTGTTTGGGGAAAGGAGATTTACTGATATACAAAAAGTCAAGAAATGAACTGACTTTCTTCTGTTTGCGAATCCCTTCAGGCACGTTTATAAATTCCCACCATAATTGCTAAAGGAACAACACATCTCCACACATTTGACTGAGCCTGGGCTGTAATGAACATTGCATTTCAGAATTGTACAGAAAACACACTCCTGTAGCCAACTTGCAACTAGCATTCCCAAAATTACTAGCTACATGCTACACAAACACCTTACAATGATCATCAAGAGGTACATTATTTCTCTCTTTTTTTTTTTTTTATGCATTAACCCAGTAGGATGTGTACAATCAATCACAAATTCTATGGTTAATTTACACAGGTTTGTAGTCAAGCTTGGACTCCAGCTTCTTGGAATCAGCCACTTTCCTGACAGCTTTCATGAAATCTTCCTGAACGACGAAGTCATGATCGGCACGGATCGCAAACATCCCTGGGAGGGAGGATTTAACAGTGTGAAGACAGAACACGAAGTTTCACTCAAATTCAAAATGATCCAGGTTACACTGTCTGCATGTGGACTTTGCCACGTCTTGGATGCTGGGAAGAGGAGGGAATTTACCTTCCTGAACTAGGGGATTACCAAAAAGAGAACTTGTTTGAACTGTGAGTGTGCATTTAGTGCGTTACTCAGCCTGCCCGTGCAGGCAAACCCCGAGTGCACAAATTTTCACGTGGAAAAAGCATAAAATAGCATTGACTCTCCAGGCACACAGGTACCAGGAGCCCTGAATTCTCTGCAAAAAAGGAGAAAAATGGGTACAATCACTGTTTCTGGAATGTATCTGGTTCTAACGAGACAATGGGACACATCACGATCAGCCAACAAGTGGCTGGCTCAGAGGAGCTCAAGTGAAATGTTCCAGCAGCACGTTTCTGAGCTCCCGGGTTTAATCCACAGAGGAACAGCTCCAAGATTCAGCATTATCCAAGATTTAGCACATCCAAAGCAAGAGTTAAGGAATTACCTGCTTCAGTACAGACATTTCTCAAGTCTGCTCCGTTGAAGCCATCTGAAAGCTTCACGATTGCTTCATAATCTGTTCATAAAACACCAATGCCCGTTAGGAATAAATCACCCTTCCCGTTAGGGATGCCAATAAAAGACATATCCAGCTACCAAACAGCCACTTGGATTTCAGTGCAAACAGAGAGCTGCCCACTGGGCTGATAAATTAACTGGAATCATCAGCTGTATCACTCCTTCCATTAAAACAGGAATGTGTGGCAGCCAAAAGCTTATGTTATATAATTAAATCCCAAAGTTACCAACTTGTGGTTACAAGAATCAACATGAAGTGCAAAAACTCCATCAGTGCAATGTTCTTATCACTTAAATGCTGTAAAAACCCAGAAAACTTATCTCCCAAGTGATCAAAACTCAGTCCCTTTCCACTTCCAACACTCCATCTAGTAAAGGCATTTAATGTCTTAAAATATTAAGCCTGATGTTTTATGCACATATATTTACTAAAAGAGTGGCCATGGTTATAATTCAGTGGGAATAAATTTCTAAACCACCGTGTCTGCTGAGCCTCCAGCAAGTTCTGATTTTTGCAAAGCTGCTTATTAAAATTATCAACTCCCTGGAAAACTTTTCAGCTTCCCTTCTGTATAAAATTCAGAACATTTGAACTGAATGTTTTTATCTCAAGAATGCAAAAACTCCTAAAGATGAGAACTTCTTCAGCTGTATTTTAATTCCATGTAGTACAATGTCATATAAAAAAATTCATAATTGGGAAGTTAAAAAAACTAAGTGAGGGGAATGAACAAGGTTGAACAGTGCAAGGTTTGTGAGTTTATGGTTTTCAGCAGGCACCAGGACTGGAGCAGGAGAATCTCATGCTGGAACCTGAGCAGGTCCTTTGGATTTTAATGCAATTCCCACCTCACCCTGCTGCTAAGTCCTGGCCTTCTTCCTGTGATATCAAAGCTGAGCATCACAGCCTTTCCACATCACATTCAGGAATTTAGCAGGGACCTGACACCTCACCTTGCTGAACAGCAGAAGGAATGATCCTACCCTGCTCCACTCCAGTGCCAAAGACACGAGAACAGGATGAAGTAGGATCTGAGAATCCCACAATGGTTTGGGTTGGAAGAAGCCTTCAAGACCATCTCCTTCCAACCCCTGCCATGGCCAAGGGCCCCTTCCACTTGGCTTCAAGCCCTGTCTAACCTGGCCTGGAACACTTCCAGGGATCCAGGGGCAGCCACAGCTTCTCTGGGAAAACTCTGCCAGGGCCTCACTGCCCTCACAGGGAAGAGTTTCTTCCCAATATCCCATCTAACCCTGTCCTCTAGCAGTAGGAAGCCATTCCCCCTTGTCCTGCCACTCCGTGCCTTGTAAAAAGTTTCTCTCCAGTAACTTTACCTCAGGTTTGTGATTTGCTTTGGGGAGCTCCTTGTGTCTCTTAGCCTGCAGTCACGTGCAGGTTTAAGCCAAGGCTGCTGCTAAGAAAAGCCATGCCCATCCCTGGCCCTCCCCCAGCTCGCTCCTGCTCTCCCTGTGCTGAGCTGCAGCTGTTGATGCAGCCAGATGGTGACCGGGATCAGCTCCAGGGGCTGCAGGAATCGCTGGTGTCAGCACGGGGGGGTGGGGGTGCCACGGGGCCCTGGGGCACTGCTGCACTCCCGGGCAGCCAGCGCCGCTTTAAAGGCAAATCCCAGCCCCAGTTTCCTGCGGGAAAGCTGTGAGCAGTCACTGTTGTGAAAGCAGGACTCTGGGCAGCTCAGGGTAACACAGTCCTTAAATCAACCTTCCCCATTTTATCTTATTTTTCTCCCCTTACGCTCCTGAGAGAACGACCCACACCACTACCCAGACAACGATTTTCCTTATGCCATCTCCCAATTCCAAGGCTTCTCCCTGACTTTTCAAGATTGTTGCTTTCAGACTTCTTCATTAACAGTATTTCTTTCATTGAGGGGTGAATGAAAACACTCTTTACTTGCACTAAAAGCTGTTCCTTTAGAAACAGGAAACTGCCTGATGAGAACCACGTTGATTTTCCAGCTTCCAGCTGGGCTCCAAGGCTTTATATTCAGTTTTCCTTTTCAAAGACTTAACAACACTCAGGGTGCATTGAAAAATAAAAGAAGTAGAATTCCAAGAGGGGAAGTTGTGTGGGCAGTGTAAAGATGGGAATACAGTCAGAATCATTGTAACAACTCATCCTCTTCCCATCTTTACAAACAGCAGTAGGAATGACATCCAGGTAACTCCTACTTACCTATTTCACCATGTTTAGTGATAGGACCTGCGTGAATCTTCAAAATATCTAATCTGGCTTGTTCATTTGGTAGATCGATATCTAGAAAGAATCACAGCTTCAGTAAAAGCAGAAACCCACAATTCCCATGGGATAGATCCTCCTTCCAGCCAGTGGGAAGCAGAAACTCACGGATTTTTCTATCCAGCCTTCCGGGCCGCAGCAGGGCAGGATCCAGGGTGTCAGGTCTGTTCGTAGCCATGATCATTTTCACTCTGTGCAGAGTGTCAAATCCATCCATCTGATTCAACAACTAACAGGGAACAGAACTTTGGTGTTAAACAACCCCAAACCTTCCCAGTCTGATTTGTTTTCCTGCCTAAGTATCTTCACCAAGATGAAAAGCTCTGAAGATACGTAAAAAAAAAACAAACCTACAAGTCCTCGAGCTCCCTGAATATTCCATCCCAAGCAATGAAGGGCTGAAGAGAGACACTGAAAATGCTTTGCCCAGAGAAAAGGACATTGAGCAAAGCTGAGCTCAAACGTGAAACACTCGACTAAAACAATGAAGCAAAGAAAACACTGCAAGGACTAAAGGAGCCAATGGCTGCCTGACACATTTGGATTGTAGTGCACCAAGTCCAGGACATTCCAATTAGACTTGAAGAACAGCCTCTGGAATACTAATCCACACACAGGAAGGCGTTTCATTGTGAACACTCAAAGCACTTGCTCTTTGATCACAGTGATTTCATTCTCTACGGAAGGCAGACACATTGTTTTGAACCAGGCAAACTGTTTGCAAACACAGGCCAAGGAAGGTTCCCATTAGCTTCAGAATTCCTAATTGTCACCAGTGGTTTTAATATTCTCTTCACACAACCCAGTTTACCAAAGCAATTAATACAGAAATAAAGAAATACAACTGCTCCTCCTAGCTCTGAAAACCCAACTGTAACAGTCCAAAATGTTATAGACTGAGTCTTCAGGACTAAAAGGGTCAGAAAGGGGGGCCCTCCAACCTTCAAAGATGCAGGGAGCAGCAGTAAGCAAAAGAAAAGAAAAGATCTCAAATAATTTCAGCAATTTAAAAGATTCAATTAATATCCACACTGAACTCATGGCTGAGTTATCAGGATGTGCAGCTGTCTTTTGTAAAAGCAGCACTTAGTTCACTTCTAGTTTAAGATAATGAACCCAGAAAAGGCTGTGCCAAGCCAGATCCCAGGTAACAATTCACACCTTGAATATTATTACATTGAATATTACATTGAATGTGGCTGTTCAGGCCACAGTCAGGGACTGGACACTCACCTCCATCAGAGTCCTCTGAATTTCTCTATCAGCTGATGTGCCTTCGGAAAAGCGGCGCCCACCTGCAGCACACCAAATCATCAGTTCTGGTACTTGATTTTTGCCTTTTATACGGGGGGGAATTGGCTTTATAGCTGATTCCAGCCTTAAAAGGAGACCCCAGCCACCCCCCAGCAATGAGCCTTACCAATAGCATCGATCTCATCCATGAAAATGATACAGGGCTGATGATCTCTGGCGTAATTGAACATCTCCCGGATCAGCCGAGCGCTCTCGCCAATGTATTTGTCCACTATGGAACTGGACACCACCTTGGGAAGGACAGAGGACATGGATGAGGAGGCTGGAGAGCAAACAGACCCAATGTGTGTGAGGGCAGTGCCATTACACACCTTGAGGAAGTTGCAATCCAGCTGGCTGGCAACTGCTCTGGCCAAAAGGGTTTTTCCTGTACCTGGACAGATGAGAGATTGAAGCTGTTTGATTGCTAACCCAACACTGCCTGCCAGTGACTGAGGAAGGAGGGAAAAAAGAAGGTGAAAGAGAGAAAAGGAAAAGGAGAAAAGGAAAGGAAAAAGAGGAAGAAAAGGGGAAGAAAAGGGGGAGAAAAGGGGAAGAAAAGGGGGAGAAAAGGGGGAGAAAAGGGGGAGAAAAGGGGGAGAAAAGGGGGAGAAAAGGGGGAGAAAAGGGGGAGAAGTAAAAAGAAAAAATGGAAAGGAAAAGAGAAAGGAAAAAAGAAAAAAAAGGAGGGAGAATAGAGAGAGGAGAGAGAGAAGAAGAAAAAAGAAAAAAGAAAAAAGAAAAAAGAAAAAAGAAAAAAGAAAAAAGAAAAAAGAAAAAAGAAAAAAGAAAAAAGAAAAAAGAAAAAAGAAAAAAGGAGAAAGGAGAAAGGAGAAAAAAGAAAAAAGAAAAAAGGAAAAATGAAAAAGAAAAAAGAAGAAAGGAGAAAGGAGAAAAAAGAAAAAAAAGAAAAAAGAAAAAAGGAAAAAGGAAAAAGAAAAAAGGAGAAAGGAGAAAAAAGAAAAAAGGAAAAAGAAAAAAGGAGAAAGGAAAAAAGAAAAAAGGATAAAGGAAAAATAAAAAAGGAAAAGGAAAAAGAAAAAAGGAAAAAGAAAAGAAAGAAAAAACAGAAAATGGAAAAGGAAAAGAAAAAGAAAAAGGGAAGGGAAAAAAGGAGAAATAAAGAAGGCTCTTGCCACAGTCTGAAAGCGACAACCAACCACTCATTCCCCTGTGCTGGACTCACCAGGGGGGCCGTACAGCAGGCAGCCTTTCGGAGGGATGATTCCCACACGCTGGAATAATTCTGGGTTTGTAAGTGGCAGTTCAATGACCTGTGAAGGGACAGAGGACAAACTGAGACTCTGGAGTTTTAAAACAGTTAATGATGCACCTGCCAGCCTGTTTTTCAGGTATCTGCATTTTTATTTATTGGCAACATTTTTGTGTGAGAAACAGTTAAGTAAGAAAATGCCAGAGATGCTATGGCTCAATCCACACCCCTGCCATGGCTCTGCAATGGCTGGTTCCTCTCAGTGCTCTTTGCTCAAATCACATCCCTACTGTCCTAATTCCACTCCCCAGAGCAATCCTGGTAGTTTTTGAGCAAAATTCCAGTCTGCTTTGCTGGCCCTCCCACCTGACTTCGAGGCACTCCCACAGCTAAAGGGTCTCAGATCCTTTAAACCCTCTTCACTGTAGGATTGTCTTCATTTTCCTCCCAATCCAAGCACTTGAAATGAAACATGGAAAGCACTAATCTGAGAGGATCCTTTACAGCCCCATGGTGCTGCAGGACAAACATCAAAAAGGTGCTTTTGCCCTGAAAAGCTTCACTGAGAGCATTTATCAGTGTCTGATGGGGGTTTGAGGCACTGGGTACCTCCCGTAACTCTCGGATTTGTTCCGACAAGCCTCCGATCTCGGAATAGGAAACATCTCCTGGGTCTTCATGAGACATGTTATAAACCAGTGGATCCACTTCCCTGGGCAAGTATCTGCAAAACAAGAGTTAAGAGGAGATGCTTTTCATTGTGCAGACACGTTGGTAAATGGATAAAGTTATTCCCACCAATTTTATAGCCCTTATCTGCTGAAAAAACAGAAAAAATCCTAAACCTAGCAAACTTTTTAAAGTTTTAAAACACAGCTTTAAAAATGGCTGAAAATACCGTAATTGTTTTTCTAAAGAACAACCAATTTCTTTTTAAATAATGTAAAACGGACACACGAGTCTTCCCTCAAAGTAATTATCCTTATTTAAGCATTGCTTTGCAGAAAATGTTTACAAAAGATTACAGAACTGATTATTCAAATCTTTGTGTAATGTTTTCCTCCCCTTTTTATGATGAGAAGAGCAGAATCCTACCTCATAATAGTCAGAGTGGTCATGTCCAGAGCAACTCTTGTCCCTGGCTTCAGCTTACTCTTGTCAAGCTAGTCCCAAAAAAAGGAATTCTGTTAGAACCCCACTCCAACACAATCCCTGATTTCAGCCAAGTTGAAAACTGGAGTTTGCACTCCGTGCTCCATCACACACAAGACAAAACAAGGCTACAGAGTGACACACCAAGCAGTCACTGACTTACCCCCACCACTTTTAAAAGAAAGACTATTTTCTAGTCCATCATTAATTTTTAATTTTACTGCTGTCAATCTGACTGGATCAGTGAGATTTAATCCTCCCCTCTGCTCCACACAGGACCAGCTCTTTCAGAATAACTAAACAACCCTCACAAAAAGTTGAACATTTTCCTGTGTCATTACTTCCCATCTTTGAAGTCAGCTGTTCAATTATTACTCTTTCACCTCAGATGCCTCCTCTCCTGCCTCAGCAGGTTTTGTCTGCTTATTCCATTTTTATGGGATTTTTAAACACATTCCAGTACACCCTGCTAAATTCTGCTGGAATTAAAACAGAGTTTCTCACCTTGTGTTTAAGAAACCAATTTCTCCTGAGCTTTAAGGACAAGGACACAGCCCATGCTGGATGGGCTACTGGCAAGGAATTCCTGGCTGGGAGGGTGGGGAGGCCCTGGCACAGAGTGCCCAGAGAAGCTGTGGCTGCCCCTGGATCCCTGGAAGTGCTCCAGAATAGTTTGGACAAGGCTTGGAGCAACCTGGGATAGTGGAAAGTGTCCCTGCCCGTGGCAGGAGGTGCAGCTGGATGTGCTTTAAGGTCCCTTCCAACCCAAACCATTCTGGGATTCTGGGACATGGCATCTGCACAACAAGGAGTTTGACAACCCCTCTCCAGGATTGCTGGAAGTTTCCCATTGTTTCTCTGGGGGATTTATAAGGTCCCTTGCCACGTGGGTTCTTGACCCTCCGGCAGGGTTTAGGATCAAGCTGTCCCTCCTCCCTCACTGGGGTCACTACTAAGGCCTCTTTCCATCTGCCTTATCTTAAGAAATCCGTAAGTGCTTGGAATTCTCTCGGATTCAACTCTGCCCAACAGATTCAAGTGATTTTGCAGTGAGAAGAAAACAAAGAGAAACCACTTGACCTTCTTAGGTCAGGCATTTGAGATAAGGAAGTAATTTTGCTCCCACTTAAACAGCCTTGTTCTCCTGCCTCCTGAGCAGCAACAGCTCAGCCACGAGGGCTTTGATCAAAAACTCGTCCTTCTAGGCCGGGAGAAATTGTCTTTGATATTTTGACATTTTGAAAACAATCGGGGGTTTGGGGGTTTTTTTGAGCCTCTGGTAGCAAATCAAGGATCTTTTAAGATAAAAGAGTGTTTTTAGTGAAGAATAAACTCCAAAGTGTTGCAATGCCAGGTTCATCCAAGGACAACCTATTCCTTAGGATTCACCTCTGTTTCAACACAGAACATCAAGATTACCTCACATGCCCCACAGCGGAATTAAGTTTACTTATGTCTCAAAATTCTGTAATGACCATCTGTTTCCCTTCAAAAAGAGAAATAAAAAATATATGGATAAAGATAATGGCTTTAAACAGACAAGAGAGTAGGGTCAGATGGGATATTGGGAAGGAATTCTTGGCTGGGAGAGAGGTGAGGCCCTGGCACAGGGTGCCCAGAGAAGCTGTGGCTGCCCCTGGATCCCTGGAAGTGTCCAAGGCCAGGCTGGACAGGGCTTGGAGCAGCCTGGGATAGTGGAAGGTGTCCCTGCCCATGGCAGGGGTGGAATGGGGTGGACTTTAAGGTCCCTTCCAACCCAAACCATTCCATGATTACGATATATAGTGAAATAATATTAAATCTAAAGCTCAGCACTATGACAGGAACAGTCACAGCACAGCAATGATGACATTATACAATTATCAATTTTCGTAATAATTAATTTTCAGAGAGTCCAAAATCAGGCAGAAGAAGAGAGTCTTGACTCAACAAAAAGAATAAAACACATGCAAGCTCCTGGGAATGCTGTGGATCGTTCTGTCTCCACAAGGAAGTTACACTAAGACCACTACAAAGGGAGAGGGGAGCAGATAACCAGTGTAAAATAGTGGTGTGCACGTTAAAGAAGAAAAAAAACTTCACCCCACTAAGGACCCGGTGAACGAAAAGCAATGCTAATATTCCACACCAAAGCAAATTTTTAATGAATATTCACACAGATCAATTACCTGACGGCGACAGCCAACCACGTATCTTGGTCCATTTGTAGCCTTCACAATGACTGGAGAGAGAAAATTAAAGAACCCAAATTTACTCAATTCACCCTCTGAGTTGTGATTCTGAACTATCCAGAATGTTATTCTGCCAATAATCTGATCAGCAATACTTTAACTCCTTATTTCTCCATAACTTCAACAAGATTTAAACTTCAAAAGCTTATTATTTTATGGCTGCCCCATCCCAGGAAGTTTTCCATGCCAAGCTGGACAGGGCTTGGAGCAGCCTGGGAGAGTGGAAGGTGTCCCCAGCCTGGGAGGTGGCAGGGGTTGGAATGAGATGGGCTTTAAGGTCTCTTCCAACCCAAACCATCCCATGATTCTATGATTTTCAGAGAATATGACAGTTCAGTGTACTTACATTTCTCCTCTGTCAGCTGTTTAAGAACCTCGCCAACAATCTGTAAAAAAGTAAATACAACATTAACCTAGAGAGAAATGAACACTGCAGAACTCAAACCCACAGAGAAAACCTCCCTAACCCAAACACTCCGTTCCTGATGTCAAGGTCCCTGTTTGTTCTACCTGGACTGTTCCCACCTTCTCTTTCTTGATGCCAAAAATGGATTTAAAAACTTCCAGGCAGATTCACTGTCAACAACCAGCACAGGATGCCAACACCTCGTTTCCCTCACGTACCTGCCCAACGCTCTGCAAGGCCTTGAGATCATTTTCTGACTTCTCATACTGCTTGGTGAGCTCTTTCAGCTGTTCCCTTACTAGAAAAGAACAGAAACACAGAATTTTGGTAACCTTCAACCCCACAAGAACACAGGACCCGACCCTTTTCCAGCAGCAAAGCAAAGGAAGAACAAGACTGTGGGACACCAGCAAATCCAGCAAGTGACCCTTGAGCGAGTGTGGAGAAGGGAACGGAGCTGGGGAAGGGTCTGGAGCACCAGGAGGGGCTGAGGGAGCTGGGAAAGGGGCTCAGCCTGGAGAAAAGGAGGCTCGGGGGGGACCTTGTGGCTCTGCACAACTCCCTGGGTGCAGCCAGGGGGGGATCGGGCTCTGCTCCCAGGGAACAAGGGACAGGACAAGAGGAAACGGCCTCAAGCTGTACCGGAGAGATTTAGATTGGACATTAGGGAAAATTTCTTCCTGGAAAGGGTGGTCAGTCATTGGGGAAAGGCTGCTGAGGGCAGTGGTGGACTCCCCATCCCTGGAGGTGTCCAAGGAATGACTGGACGTGACACTCAGTGCTCTGGTCTATTGACAAGGTGGTGACACTCACAGATTGGTCTCGATGATCTTTTCAAACCTAAATGATCCCGTGATTCTGTGACCCTCCGGAGCCCTCCCAAGGGGACCGGGACCCAGCCGCGGCGCTGGCAGCACCCACCGCCGTCCACCCCCCGCTCCCCGGGGCCCGGCCAGGCCCATGACGAAGCGCGGGCAGCGCCGCGGCCGCCGCGCTCCCTCTCGGGGCTCCGCGGGGCGCTCAGCGGCGCCCACCCCCGGTCCCCTCACCGCCCGCCGTGCCCGCGCTCACACTCCTTGAGGCGGCCGTCGATCTCCTTGTGCTCCAGCAGCTTCTTGCGGTAGTCCTGCAGCGCCTTGTCTCTGGGGTCCGCCATGATGAGCAGCCGCCGCTCATAGGGAATGCCGGGAAGGGCCATGGCGGGGGGGAGCCGCTCCCGCCCGGCCCTCAGCGCCGCGCAGCGCCCCCTGCCGGCGCGGAGGGCAGCGGCCTGTCGCGACACGCGGCCGCTGTCGTGAGGGGCGGCGCGCGGCGGGAACAGCAGCCGCGATAGGCGCGGGCTGCGCCAGCGCTGAGAGGCCTCGGGAGCGGGCGGAGGGGAGAGGAGGTGCGGGGAGACCTCACGGAGGTCATGGAGCGGTTTGGGTTGGAAGGGAGCTTAAAGAGCATCCCGTTGCACCCCCTTCCACCACACCTGCCACTGTCCCAGGCTGCTCCAAGCCTCATCCAGCCTGGCCTTGGACGCTTCCAGGGATCCAGGGGCAGCCACAGCTTCTCTGGGCACCCTGTGCCAGGGCTTCACCACCCTCCCAGGGCAGAATTTCTTCCCAGTATCTCATCTATCCCTGCCCTCTGGCAGTGGGAAGCCAAGAAAAATGTTGGGATTTCACCTCCTTCCCATGGTGTGTCCCCATGGCTCTGCAAGGGACCTTCAGCAAAGACCAGCTGCTGCCCCAAATCTTGCTTTATCCCAGGAGTTCATCCCAAAATGTGTGCCAGGAAAGGCTGGCGGCGTGGGGAAGCGCTTTTGGTTGCTGTCGCTGCCAGGGAGGGATCAGACACCTTTTCCTCATGCTCTGCCTCAGAGCGGATGTACTTTGGGTGACACCTGGAAGGTTTGGTGTCCTAGAATCCCATACTGATTTGGGCTGGAAGGGACCTTAAAGACCATCGGACCCCCTGCCACCGGCAGGGACACCTTCCATTCTCCCAGGTTGCTCCAAGCCCCGTCCAACCCGGCCTTGAAAACTTCCAGGATGCGGCAGCCACAAAACAGTAAGCTTTTGTAATTGAAATCTGGTTAGTGATTTGGAGGAGCAAAGAATTAAAGTATTGGTGATCAGATTATTGGCAGAAAAACACACTGGGTAGTTCAGAAACAGAACTCAGAGGGTGAATTGAGTAAATTTGGGTTCTTTCTCTAATTTTCTCTCTCCAGTCATTGTGAAGGCAACAAATGAACCACGATACACGGTCCGCTGTCACAGTCAGGTTAATTGATCTGTGTGAATATTCATTAAAAATTTGCTTTGGTGTGGAACATCAGCATTGCATTTCATCCACCGGGTCCTTAGTGGGGTGAAGTTTTTTTTCTTCTTTAACGTGCACACCACTATTTTACACTGGTTATCTGCTCCCCTCTCCCTTTGCAGCGGTGTAACTTCCTCCAAGTTTTTGGAGACAAAACGATCCACAGCATTCCCAGGAGCCTGCATGTGTTTTATTCCTTTGATTGAGCTGAAGCTGTTTCTTTCCGCGTGATCTTGACCTGTCAGACCCTTGGGGCTGAGCGCTGGGCCGCACCTCGAGCCCTCCCGTTCGGAGCGAGGGGAGCGTCCCGCGGCCGGGAGCAGCGAGAGCGCTGCCGGGCGAAGCCCCTGCGGTGCCGCCGGCTGACTCAGCGCTGCCGGGAAGCGCGGCGCTGTCCCCGGGGCGCTGTCCCCGGNCGGCAGCGGGCTCGGTGCCGCCGCGCCGCTCGGAGCGTCGGGAAGGGGGCGGGAGGTGTCGGGAGGAGAGGGGTTTGGAGGGGGATCGATGCGCCAGGTGGAGTTCAGCGTCCAGGTCTGGGGCGCCCTGCGCGGGAAGGACGTGGAGCGGCTGGGGCGGGTCCGGAGGAGGGCACGGAGATGCTCCGAGGGCTGCAGGGGCTTTCTTGTGTGGAAAAGCTGAGAGAGCTGGAGGTGTTCAGTCTGGAGGAGAGAAGGCTTCGGGGAGAACTTACAGTCCCTTCCAGGGCCTAAAGGGGCTCCAAGAGAGCCGGAGAGGGACCTGGGACAAGGGTCTGCAGTGACAGGACACAGGGAATGGCTTCCCACTGACAGAGGGCAGGGATGGATGGGATATTGGGAAGGAATTGTTCCCTGTGAGGGTGGGGAGGCCCTGGCACAGGGTGCCCAGAGAAGCTGTGGCTGCCCCTGGATCCCTGGAAGTGTCCAAGGCCAGGCTGGCCGGGGCTTGGAAGAACCTGGGCTACTGGAAGGTGTCCCTGCCCATGGCAGGGGTGGCACTGGGTGGGCTTTAAGGTCCCTTTGAACCCAAACCATTTCAGGATTCTGTGATTCTCTTTCATGCCATCTTAACTGTATTCTCTCCCTGCTCCCATCAGAAAAGGAGGGTGCTCCAACTTGTTGAGCATTTCTTCTCCAACCACCCAGGTGCCTCTCTTGGGATGTTTCAGGGATGTCATTACTATAATGCCTGGGAGCTGCTTCATCCATCCCCTCTCCTGCCTTGCTGTTCTCCCAGCTCTGGTGCCCAGGAGAGAGCGTGGCTGCAGCAGGCTCCTGCCACCTTGCCCTGCCTTGCCCAGGTGTAAGCTGGGCTGCTCTGCTCCTTAGAGCTCTTCCAGGGTAATTCCCTTGTTGTGTGCCAGGTGTGTCTCCACCTGGCCCAGTGAATGTGGTGCAGCTTCTGCTGAGGTACAGTAATGAGAGAACTGGGCACAGTCAACCAAGCAGCTGGATTTCGGGAGAGATCACTCTGCAGATTCCTTCTGACATCACTTTGCACAAGCAGAGTGGCTGCCCCATCCGTGGAGGTGTCCAAGGCCAGGTTGGACGGGTCTTGGAGCACCCTGGGATAGTGGAAGGTGTCCCTGCCCGTGGCAAGGGGTGGAATCAGATGGTCCTTAAGCTCCCTTCCCACTTGAATCATCTCTGTGATAAGCACATTTGCAAGATCAAGGAGTGAAGATGTCACAGTGTGCTTAGTGCTTTATTTTGTTGCCTTTGGAAGAAAAGGAAGCTTTTATAAAGGCTACTCTTGCTGTATTAAATTTCTAGTGCTTAAATGTGGGTCAGAAATTGAGAGTGGAGAAAGAAAACAAATGGAATTACGCTCTTTGCTTTGGCTTTGCCTTCTGGGGTGGCTCTTGACACTTTCAGCTTCCTGTGGAAATGGTAAATAAAAGCTCTGCTGATAAAGAATTGAAAAACGTGCATTTAGATTCTGGATCTCTGCAGGGTTCTTCCTTGCGACTTCCTGTAAGCAGAGGAGTTTGTCTCCTAAGGACTGAATGTTGAATCAGGAGTGTGGAACGGGATAAGGAGCCGTAACCAGTAACTGAACTGGCGTTCTGGCATGGCAGTGGCGAGTCTCCTTTCCTTGGGCTGGAGGAAGTGGCGTGGTGCTTTGTGCACTGTTGGGTTGTTGCAACACACGTTTCATTCTGTGGAGCGGCTTGGTTTTCCCTACAAATGTTTAGGTCAAGATTTTTTGTTACCTTTAGGTAAGGGTGCCGTGTAGGGCAGCATTTCTCAGCCTTTCAAACCACCAAACCTTTTAAATCACACCCGAGGGCTGCCTCACCTTTTGCTTGAACACAATCTGCTGATCCTCTTGTGCGGAACTGGTCTGGTGGTTTTTATGTGCCACCAGAGAAAATATAGGGCAAGCCTTAAATGATCTGGTTTGCCCTCCTTTGTTTGGGTCCTTGAAGGCCTGGTACAGATTTTGGTTTCCTCCCATGAACCATCTCGTGCTGTCTCATGAGCTTCTCAGCTGAGGAAGCCTCAGTGTGGGTGACTGGAGGAGCTCTGACTTGCCTGTCAGCCTGTGCTGGGACAGTTGACAAGGGCCGCTTTTGGGAGTGCTGCTCCAGCAATATTCCAAGTGCTGACTTCAGCAGGCCATGATTCTGGGATGGGTGTTGCACTCCTGTCTGTCTGCACCCAGGGCAGCGCCTCACCTGCTTTTTGTCACTGTTGTTTTATCTCCCTTCCTTAGAGACCAACCAGTCGTGAAATTTTTATTAGAAACGTCCATCTGTTGCTAAAAACACTTGTGTTTCAGATACTGCGTTCTGCTTTCCGAGCTCTGAGTAACATTCCAATATCGAAATTCCCTCAAACTTTACAGGCAGCTCATCCCCCACCTTGAGATATTCCTGTTTGCATCACAGCTTTAGTCAGCCATGGATGTCTTCTTTATATTCCTGGTAATTATTGTTCATCTGCTGTTTACAGGCTGAGGCAGCTGCGTTAAGGATGTGCTGCAGGTGTTTGGCAGACGGGGATTTTGACGAGGTTTCCGGTCTGGCAGAGGGCTGGTTCCCTTTGGGAATGTTTCTGTGGGCAGCATGCTGTCATTAGGGGTGAGTCTGGGCATGGAGAGTTTCCTCCTTGGTACCTGGACAGGCTTTCAAGCCGTCCTTGCGTTCCTGTTGAGTTGGTGTTCACTTGGCAGCCTCCAGGGCAGGAATTCATTCCTAGCACAGTTCCCAATTTCTCTGGGGTAGCTTCAGGAGGAGTTTCCAGGTGGAGAGAAGCAGATATTTGGAGGTACATTCTGCCCCTCTGCTCTGCTGTGCTCTGGTGAGATCCCACCTGGAATACTGTGTCCTGCTCTGTGGTCCTTCCAGAGCAGGAGGGACATGGAGCTGTTGGAGCGAGTGCAGAAGAGGCCACCAAGATGATCAGAGGGATGGAGCAGCTCTGCTGTGAGGAAAGGCTGGGAGAGCTGGGATTGTTCAGCCTGGAAAAGACAAGGCTTCAGGGTGACCTAACTGTGACCTTCCAGTACCTGAGGGGAGCTGGCATGAAAGGTGGAAAAAGACTATTGACAAGGGATGGAGTGCCAGGACAAGGGGGAATGGATTCAAACTGACAGAGAGTGGGGTTAGATGGGATATTGGGAAGAAATTCCTCCCTGTGAGGGAGGTGAGGCCCTGGCACAGGTGCCCAGAGAAGCTGTGGCTGCCCCTGGATCC
Source organism: Gymnorhina tibicen (assembly GCA_013399875.1). NCBI lineage: Eukaryota > Metazoa > Chordata > Aves > Passeriformes > Artamidae > Gymnorhina > Gymnorhina tibicen. The sequence continues at coordinate 289,360 of VXAZ01002737.1, read as the reverse complement.
CTGGAAGTGTCCAAGGCCAGGTTGGATGAGGCTTGGAGCAACCTGGGATAGGGGAAGGTGTCCTTGTCCATGGCAGGGGCTGGGACTAAATGGTCTTTAAGGTCCCTTCCAGCCCAAACCATTCTGGGATGCTGTGACAGCCCTTCAGCCCCTGTGGTTTGACCCCATCCTGAGGGACCCATGCGAGATTTGCTTTTGTGTGAGTTCTGGAAAACCTAGTCCTTGTCTTCTGGGCAAAAGATGGGGATAAAGCACCTGGAATGGCAGGTATTGCTTCCGGGGCAGGTGCAGGAATGACTCTCCTCAGCTGGCTGCCAGCAGCTTGCTCCGAGTGCACTGGCAAGGATGAAAGGGAAATAATTTCATAGAATATCCTGAGTTGGAAGGGACCCACAAGGATCATCGAGGTCCAACTCCTTTGTGCAGGGTGACTGCCAGGAAACTTCTGCTGAGGGAGCAGGGGAAGCATCTGCTCCCCATCAGCCTGGGACTGCTGTGGCTTGTCCAGAAGAGCAGGCAGTGCCAGGGAAGCTGGTACAGGCTAAACCAAACCCTTCAGCCTCTGTGGCATTCCCTTCCCTGTGCCCTATTGTAGCTGTAGTGGGAGATGAAGGAGAAAGTTTTCCTTCTTTCCTGCCTGGCTGTGGTGTGGGAGAAGAAGAAATCCCAATGGTGAGAAGAAATCCCAAAATCCACTGCCCAGGGAATGTTCCTGTGACGCTCAAGGGAGCAGAAAGAGATGGGAAGAGCAGCCTGACTGGAGGCTGGGATGGAGGTGAAGGAGGTCGAAGCAGAGCCAAACCCAGGGATCACACGGAGTCCCCGTGTCGGTGTTCCCGGCCGTGTCACGCACACCAGGTGGGTCCGCCGGAGCTCGGGACTGCGAGCACGTCGTCCTCGGAGCTTACTCAGCACCCGGAGCCGCTCCTGCCGCGTCCGTCCCGGCGGCTCCGTTGCATCTCTCCCCAGCGGGAAAGCCCAACCCTGCCCGCCAGCCTCGTGCCAGGTTCTCACACCCAGGCGGGTGGAGCAGAACCCATTAGGGGTGTTCTGCTCGGTGATTCACGGTGCCGGCAAGCACCCGGCACGTGTTTGGGACTGGATCCATCCATGGTTTATCTCAAACAACTGTTCTCAGTGTCCCAGGCTGAAGATGTAGGTAAATGTTTTGTTTGTGGGGTGGGAGGAAGTGTTTTGAGGCACCACCCACTGGAGGGCACGTTTGACACGTGCCAGAGCTCAACTGCTCCGGCAGCAGGAGTTGAAGTCCCAAACCAAGTGAGTCTGGCTGCATCCAGGGCTGAAAAATGGGTTCTGGGGTGATCAAGGAGCAAGAGGGAACTTCTGGAATGAAGACCGAGTCTTTCCAAGTGATCTGACACTGCCACTTCCCTGCGTCTTAAAGTGGCTCAGTTTAAAGCTGTTTGGTGGTGGCATCGCCATCAGGGCTCTGAGCAGCCTCGGCTCTGGATGGTCTTGGTGCTGCTTCTCCTGTGTGCTCCTTTGGCTGTGAACTTGGGTAGGTTGGGCACACACAACCTGGGGAAATTGCCCATTTCTGCCCAGTCTGACTGAAATCCTCACAGGAGGAAGGATTGAGCAGAGCTGGAGTTTTCCCAGCACTTCCCCTTTGCCCATTGCCCTCGCAGGTGTGTTCAGGGTGACACTGAGGCTGATCCCACCAGTGAACTGGTACTTGGAGAGCTCCAAAGCATGACCCCCATCCAGTCCTAAGGATTTTGGGATCACCTGCAGTGCTTCACTCTGGATTATATTCAGGATGAGGTTGGTTCTGGTTTGAATTGGTCACCAGGCATAACAAAACCAGGCCTGGCCCAAATGGTGCTTCCGGGGGGGGAATTTTTGGGAGCTCCAGTGTTCCCACTTACAGGGATGTCATTCCTGTGGAGTGACATCTTTGTCGAGTGTGGATACAGAGAGCAGCTGAAGATTATCCCCAAATCTTTTGGTAGGCCACTTTTAGACCCAACCTTTAAGCTTCCTGCCTTGAAGGATGCCAAGATTCCAGGAAATAAAAATGTGGTTGGTCGGTGGTTTGCTGCGGTTTGTTGTTTTGATGTGTTTTTTTAATATCGATTTAATTTTCAAACAGCTTTAAATTGGGTAACTGGATTAGCAAATTGCTACTGTTTATTTTTACAGGGGTGATTCAGGTTAGTGGAAAGCTTAAATCACTGTTAATCTTCATTACCATGCAAAATGCAGGACAGAATTCAGTAAATGTGTGAGGGTGACACACTGAGCTTCAGTGTAAACACTTAAAATATGAGTGAGCCTCCGAATGATGCTGCCTCAACAAAACGGAGTTGTTCCAGTGGGGTAGGGAATTCTGGCTATTTTTTCCCCCACCTCCCCATTTCATGTGACTCCGTGCTCCATTTCTGCCGTCCTCCTCTCAGCTTCATTTCCATGGTGGTAAATATAATGGTTTTATTTAAGTTGTTGTGTAGCTCTTGCTGAATTATGAGGAGCGGCTGAGGGAGCTGGGAAAGGGGCTCAGCCTGGAGCAAAGGAGGCTCAGGGGGGCCCTTGTGGCTCTGCACAAGTCCCTGACAGGAGGGGGCAGCCAGGGGGGTCGGGCTCTGCTCCCAGGGAACAGGGACAGGAGGAGAGGGAACGGCCTCAGGCTGGGCCAGGGGAGGCTCAGGGGGGATATTGGGAAAATTCCTTCGTGGAAAGGGTTGTCCAGCCCTGGCACAGCTGCCCAAGGCAGCAGTGGATTCATCATTCCTGGAGAGATTTAAAAGCTCTGTGGATGTAGCACCTGAGGACATGGTCAGTGCTGGGGGAATGGTTGAACTCAGTGATCTTTTCCAACCTGAATGATTCCAGGATTCCATGATTTCCCCAAGGACTCACTGGGGGCGTGGGGGAAGCAAAACTACTTCTGTGTTGAGCAACTTTGTTGTCAGCCAGTAATGGATGTGTCAGGAAACCGCAGCTGAATTTGTGCTACTTCTTTCTTTGGGTTTTTTTTTTTTTCTTCAGGGCTTGCACAAATCCTGTTGAGTTGTTCAGGATGATGCAAGAAGGATCCATCAGATTTAGAGCAGATATTTTCTTGCCAAATGGCTCTCTGAGGCGAGGAGAGGGACTGTTGGCAGTTAATCACAGAATCATGGAATGCTCTGGGTTGGAAGGGACCTTAATGCCCACCCCATTTCACCCCTGCCATGGGGCACCTTCCCCTGTCCCAGGCTGCTCCAAGCCCCATCCAGCCTGGCCTTGGGCACTGCCAGGGATCCAGGGGCAGCCACAGCTTCTCTGGGCACCCTGTGCCAAGGCCTCCCCACCCTCACAGGGAACAATCTCTTCCCAATATCCCATCCATCCCTGCCCTCTGGCAGTGGGAAGCCATTCCCCGTGTCCTGGCACTCCAGGCCCTTGTAAATCCTCTCTCTCCATCTTTCCTGCCAGCTCCTTCAGGTACTGGCAGGCTGCAGTTAGGTCAGCCTGGATCCTTCTCTTCTCCAGGTGAACACCCCCAGCTCTCCCAGCCTGTCCCCACAGGAGAGCTGCTCCATCCCTCTCATCAGCTTGCTGTGGTTCTGATTAAATCAAATCAGTGGCTGCAGCACATCTGATTAACAACAAGGACTTTCTTTGAGGGCTGTCATTGGTGTCATTGTTGCCTAACTGGTCCCTTATGCAAACTCCAGCTCTCAGCTCCGTGTTATCCTGCAGGAATGGCCTCCTGAGGCTCATCCAGGAGGGAACCTGAGCTGGCAGCCCGTGGCTCACAGCTGCCACAGCAGCCACATCCATTCTGCCGAAACTTAACTTGACTCGCTGGCAAAAGGAAAGAAAAATGATGAATTATTTTATTGTCTGCAGTGTTAAAAAGTCCTGGCCGGGTTGTTTATATGTGATTTATTATTTTTGATGGTTTTGATTTTGATTTTATTATGTTTTTCTCCCCCAGGTTACTGGTTATTTAGATGACTGCACCTGTGACGTAGAAACCATTGATGCCTTCAACAACTACAAACTTTTTCCTAGACTGAATGAACTCCTGGAAAGTGACTATTTCAGATACTACAAGGTAATTTTCTCGTACAAGAATTGCAGTTAATTTGGGTGCTGCTGTCTTTTTTTTTTTTTTGATCTCCCTTGAACTTATTGCTGATCTTTTAAAAATGAGACACCTGCATTTTAGCCCTGATCTTTTAAGGGTGCAGTCAGCAAGTTGGACCCTTCTGTCATGAGGAGAGTTTTAATAAGAGGCAAGGTACCTTTAAGAGGATTTTAAAGATATTTTCTTATCCATTGTTCCCTCTGAAGCAACACACTAATGAAAGGACTTCCTTTGGTGAGCTGGGATTTAAAGATGTTGATGAGCAGTGATCCATAATGAGAGGATTCACGGTGACTCCCCACTGGCAGGGAAACCCTGGATGAGTTACCCACGCTCAGGTTCGGTGAGGGCTGTTGCTGCCAGACCAGAGCTGGATTCTGCTCCCATTCAGTCAGATTCCTGTTATCCCCCTCCCTTCCAAACCCACCAGATCTTGTTAAATGTTCATTGTTTTGGAAGAGTGATGCTTGATACCGAGTCACGGAAGAGAAGGATTGGGATTTGTTCAAGAAGCTCGTGTCCTTTCCCCTTCCAGGGCTGGGGTTTGTAACAGAAATACTGACACTGCTCTGAAAGAAGCATAGAATCCTGGAATTCCAGAATGGTTTGGGTTGGAAGGGACCTTAAAACTCATCCCATTCTACCCCCTGCCATGGGCAGGGACACCTTCCACTGTCCCAGGCTGCTCCAAGCCCCGTCCAGCCTGGCCTTGGGCACTGCCAGGGATCCAGGGACAGCCACAGCTTCTCTGGGCACCCTGTGCCAAGGCCTCCCCCCCCTCCCAGGGCACAATCTCTTCCCAATATCCCATCCATCCCTGCCCTCTGGCAGTGGGAAGCCATTCCCTGTGTCCTGTCCCTCCAGCCCTTGTCCCCAGTCCCTCTCCAGCTCTCCTGGAGCCCCTTTAGGCCCTGCAAGGGGCTCTGAGCTCTCCCTGGATCCTTCTCTTCTCCAGGTGAACACCCCCAGCTCTCCCAGCCTGGCTCCAGAGCAGAGGGAGCTCTGACCTTTGGAACATTTTGAAATTATGGAAATGTGTGTGGGGGGAAAGCACCAGCAGAAAGACCCAAGCAAAAAGGATAAAGGATAACCTGCACTGATAACAAGGACATTGATGCTATCAGCCTGGGTCACAAACAAGTGCAGACCAGGGATTTCTGCTGGAGAGCTGGGCAGTGGAAGGTTGGCTTGGCTGCATGGAGGAGCTGTGTTATTTCACGGGGTGCTGTGTCATTTGCAGGTAAACCTACAGAAACCTTGTCCTTTCTGGGATGACAGCAGTCACTGTGGAATGAGAGACTGTGCTGTGCAGCCCTGCCCCTCTGTAAGTGCCAAACCCATCCTTCTCCATCTCTTTGTGCTTAACTTTTGCAGACCAAGAGGAGACAGCAGACAAGTGACTGCATCTTGTTATTTTAGCTACAGCAAAACTGTGGCTCTGCTGGAGCTTTCATGGGTGCAGCAACACTGGTGGCCATAAGAAAGGCCAAAATACTAAATTCTGACAGTTTCCAGACAGGCTGGGATTTTAATAGCTGACCCTCTGCCAACAGCCAAAAACTTCTCCTGGTTCCTCTTTTATTTTTCCCATTAGTAAGAATTTTTAGGGCAATTCCATTATTGTTTTTGTGTTAATTGACAGAATTTTACCCCGTTGCCCCATGAGCTGCGCTGTGTTGTAGTTTTGGCTGATGAATTTGACTGAGAGCTTTCCAGCCCTCTTCTTTTAGGAGAAATGGCTCTTTCAGCATCCTATTTCCCACTCTCGTCCCTGTATCCTGGACAAAAGGGTTTTGTTCCCTCAGCTGTGAGAAAATCACAGCTTGGTGGCTGGTGGTCCCTTTGGGGACATTTCATGTTTTGGTGTTGGCAGCCAGCACAGACTGTCTTCCTCCCTCGCTCTTGGGTTCTGAAATGGAACGATGATTTTTTTTTTTTCGCCTCAAAATAACCCTAAATGTTGTTTAAATACTTTTTTTTCTCCCCCTTAAAAACTCTTCTTTTTGGTACTGGTTATGATAAATGTGATGGAGTTTTGTTACAATTACCTAAGTTTTAGCCGAAAGTTGTTCTTATTTTAGGAACTGACTGTCCCTCCCGTTCTTAATTATTTTGATTTGGGTCCATTTTATCCTGAAATCAATAAAAACACCTCCTATTGCTTAATTTTTTTTCTTCTGCTGCTCCTTGCCATCATAGTACTTGCTCCTGCAGTGCAGAAGTGGTTTTATTGCCTTCCTGCTCCTGGAGAAAATGGAAGTTGAGGAGAATTTAGGGTCTGGTTGTGTGGGGCTGGCATTCCACGATGGAATGGTCAGAGGGAAGTTCGGAATGTCATGAATCAGGGGCTGGTAGATGCAACATCTGCAGAGGCTCCTGGGCTCCTGCCAGGAAGGTGATGCCAGGCATGGGCTGACCAGAGGCAGCCCCAGCTCCTCTGGAGTTCGTGTTGGCTTTCCCAACTTGGATAAGCAGAGCAGAACCTGACGTGGCAGCCGTGGAAGGCTGCAGACCTTCAGAGAAGAGGAATCGTGCAAAAAAAACCAAAATAAACCACTAGGAATATTGCTTTTCCTCGGGCTGGGGGGGGAGTGAGGGGTTGGACGTGTTGTAAGCTGGGCCGAGTGCTTCGATCACCTTCTGACCTCCAGCAGCTGTGGGGACATCCCAAACCTTCCCCGAAGATTTGGGGATGAAAGGTCCCGTCAGCCCCACCCGTGGCACGAGCTTTGGTTTGTCTTTCAGGATGAAGTCCCTGACGGAATCAGATCTGGGAGTTACAAGGTGGGTGTGTCTGAGCACAAAAGGATGGGGTTTATTTTGTGCCCTAGGACTGATAAAGGTTGGAAAAGAGCTTTGAGATCATCGAGTCTGACTGTCACCCCACCACCCCCGTGTTCATCACTAACCCGTGTCCTCAAGTGCCACAACCACGTGGTTTTTGATCACTTCCAGGGATGGGAACTCTACCACTGCCCTGGGCAGCTCCTTCCAATGCCTGACAACCCTTTCCATGAAGAAATTTTCCCTAATACTCAACCTAAACCCACTCTGGCACAACTTGAGGCCGTTTCTGTTGTTCCCTGGGGGCAGAGCCCAATCTGTCCTGGCAGCACCCTCCTGTCAGGGAGATGCAGAGAGTGAGAAAGTCTCCCCTGAGCCTCCTTTTCTCCAGGCTGAGCCCCTTTCCCAGCTCCCTCAGCTGCTCCTGGGGCTCCAGCCCCTTCCCCAGCTCCTTTCACTGGACACTCTCCAGCCCCTCAAAGTTTTTTTTCTGTCGTGAGGGGCCCAAAACTTCCGCCAGGATGTGAGCAAGGGTCAATACTTGTCCGAATTCTCTTTGTGCCTAAATTTTTACCCTCTTCAAGTGCTTGAGATGCCACAGAGCCTCTGAGGTGGCTGTCCTGGAGCCAGGTATTCCTGCCATCTCTCCAAGAGCAGGTGTCACCAGGCACAAAAAGCTCCCGCGGCAGTGCCAGAGGCTGCCCCGAGTCCCTGCAAGACTCGTCAGCGTTGCATAAGCTTTTGGATATCTGCAGACATCCTGTGGAAACACGGGGTGGGGTGAATCATGAAAGGGTTCCTGGGGCTTAACCTGGATAGTGCATTAAAGGCAGAATTGAAACAGCCAAAGAAAAAAATTCCTTTTTAATCCTCATCCCTCCCCACCCCTTTGCTTTCTGACCCAGTACTCGGAAGAAGCCAATAACCTCGCTGAAGAATGTGAAGAAGCCAAGAGACTCGGAGCTGTTGATGACTCTTTGAGGTTTGACTTCTTTTTCCATCATCCTTCCTTGTCTTGAAGGAAAGCTGGGATCAGTGCTCTCTCTGAGACTCCCTCCCCACTTTTTTTGCAGCAAGGAAACCCGGGAGGCAGTGCTGCAGTGGGCACAGCACGACGACTCCTCGGACAGCTTCTGTGAGGCTGATGGTACGGGCACCTGGGAGAGCTGGCAAGGCTTGGAGTGGGATTTAAGCACTTCTGCAGAGCTTAAAATCATGGAATGGTTTGGGTTGGGAGGGACCTTAAAGCTCATCTCGTTCCACCCCCTGCCATGGGGAACCTTCCACTGTCCCAGGTTGCTCCAAGCCCCGTCCAGCCTGGCCTTGGACACTTCCAGGGATCCAGGGGCACCCTGTGCCAGGGCCTCCCCGCCCTCACAGCCAAGAATTCCTTCCCAATAGCCAAGCTAAATTTCTCCTCTGGCACAGGGAAGCCATTCCCCCTTGGCCTATCCCTGCAGTTCCTGAGGTAGAGCTCCTCTCTGGCCTCCCTGTTGCCTCTTCAGATCCTGGAATGCTGCTGTGAGGTCTCGACACAACCTCGTTCTCCAGACTGAACAGCCCCAATTTCCAGGCCAAAGTGTAATTCATTTCAGCAGACCTGGATCATAAATAGCATTTCTGCTCTTTTCCACCCTCCTGACCCCTCTGTATTTCAAAAATAATAACACAAATATTCCTGATAGAGCTTCCTCGCTGCTCAGGGCCTTGCTGCGTTCAGCAAGGTGGGGAGGGGGTGGCTGGATCAGCCTTGGGAAATGTCACTTTCCCTCCGAAAATCCCTGTCACTGACCCAGCACTCTGCTTCACAGACATCCATTCTCCTGATGCTGAGTACGTGGATCTGCTCCTGAACCCAGAACGTTACACTGGCTACAAGGGGCCGGATGCCTGGAAAATTTGGAACAGTATTTATGAGGAAAACTGCTTCAAGTAGGTGCTTTGGGGGGGGGACAAGTTCCACGAGCCTGAGGGTGCTGATTTCTGCAGAGGGGCAGAAATGAATCCTCATCCTCCTGTCTTGGCTCCAGTGCCTGTGCCAGGGTGGGATCCACCAGGGACAAGTCACGTGGCTGTCCCAAAGGAAGACACTTGAGTTCTCCTGCCTGTTTTTTCTAAAAAAAAAAAAAGAAGAAAACACCACCAAAACCCCACAGAAACCACATTTTGCTCTATCCTTTCCCTTCCTGAGCAAAGCTAAAGCACAGAAGGGGTTTTTAGATCCCCTCAGGCTGTTTGACTGCAGAAGTAGCTACTTCTGCTCTGCTCTGTTTGTGCACACAAGGAGACAGTAACTTATTTACATATCTTATTTAAATGATATTTTTTTCCCCCTCCTAGGCCTCAGAATGTAAAAAGACCTTTGGCATCTGGCAGAGGTGAGTCATTTATTTATCTCGCTCAGTGGGTTAGTAGTGAACTGATCCCAGCTCCAGGAACAGTGAATGTTCTCTGGGCTCCTTCTCCTGCTGGACGAGAAATATCCTGTAGCTCTTGACCAAGTGTAGAATTTCATGGCACCTGGCAGTGGGTTTTTCTAGCATCCACTGTGGAAAAAGAAAGTCTGATCTTCCAGTCCTGGAAAAACACGTGAGTTTTGGAGGGACTGGGAGCAGGGCTGAGCCCTGAGCTCTCCCTGGGTCCCTGGTGTCTGTACTTGGCAGTGCCAAACCGTCTGTGACAGACTGAACCCGGCTGGGACGGAAGGAAACCATGCAGGAGGAGAAGCTCTGCCCTAGAGCCAAGGCCAGGCAGTGTAAATGAAAGTAGGGAAAGGGGTTTGGAAACATCAGAACATCATCAACCTCCAGCAGTACCCTCTGCCATGATCTCCTCATTTTCCCCTAAATTATGGAGGTGTTTACCCCCCTCCTTTGACCCTGATGCGAAGGAGTGGCTCTTCTCTTCTCCTGCTGAAGGGGATGTCCAATGGCCCTGGAAATATCAGGTTTTACTTCCTTTGCAAATATTGATCCCTCCTGCGTTGGTCAGGTTACTCAGCAAATTGCTCATCCGGTGTCCTCCCTGCTGCACTTGGAGTTTTCTGTGCTCAGAACATTTCCAAACCTCCCTGGAGGTTGTCAGAGCAGGTGAACAGAGCAGTGCTTGTGCTTTGGAGCTTAATTTTGGTTCTGTGTAATTTTTTTATCCTCTTTTTCTCTCTCTCCCTCCACCTTTCGTGCTTTTTTCCACCAGGAGACGACGGAGGTGAGTGGCACTGTTTGTTTTTACTGATAACAGAAACAAATGGGGTGTCTTTATCCTGCTGTCACAAGCTGTGCCATTAGATAATTTTGCACCAGGTTGGCAAAATTCTTAATCAGGCAAACCAGAAATTAGAGTCACGGAATCAGAGGATATCCTGAGTGGGATCACAGGGATCACAGAGTCCAACTCCAGGCCCTGCCCAGACACCCCAACAACCCCACCCTGGGCATCCCTGGCAGCGCTGTCCCAACGCTCCTGGAGCTCTGGCAGCCTCAGGGCCGTGCCCATTCCCTGGGGAGCCTGGGCAGTGCCCAGCACCCTCTGGGGGAAGAACCTTTCCCTGAAATCCAACCTAAACCTCCCCTGGCACAGCTCCAGCCGTTCCCTGGGTCCTGTCCCTGCTCACCTGAGCAAAGAGGACCCTGTGCAGAGATCCCTGTGAGTTCCCTGTCCCAGCCCATCCTCATGTGCAGGGCTTAAAAAGTCCACCAGCATTTTTTAAAGAGCACAAGTCCTGTTTGAAGGCAGTCACTGAACTGTGGGAAGCCTTTGGGAACAGGAATTCTCCTGGGTTTTTTTCTGTGCTTAGTGCTGAGAAAGCTTTGAACAGCCTCTGGAAGCTGTAGGAGCTGGGTGCCCAACTCCCTCAGGCCCTGGGAAGGGCTGTTCCCTGGAGTTCTCCATTCCCCACAGCATCTTTTTGTCTCTAAGCCATCCCCAAATCCTGAGCTCCAGATTGCTTCCAAGCCCAGAGCAGGGATAGTGAAACCCTGACTTGTGGGATTCTACACGCTTGGCTGCACTCTGTGGTTTTTTGGTTGGTTGGTTTGTTTGTTTTATAAAAATATCCCTCTCCCCACTCTGCCCGGAAGAGGAAAGCAATCCCTGATCCTTGTTTTTCCCAACACTGTGCTGTTCTGCCCCCCCAGCCCCATGGGGGAAGCCCACGTGCTGTTCTGAGCAGCTGCCACGCCGTGTTAGAGAAGCATCAGTCACAAGGGTGGGCAGGAAAACTCTTTTCATGCTCTTTTAATGCTCCTTTCCCAATTTCTGCAAACTGGAGTGGGCAGAGGGTCCTCTGGGGCCGGCCTGGGAGGTGGATTCAGGGCATCAGGCTTGGGCTGTACCCTCACTGCTGTGTTCTCCTTTCTTTCCAGGGCAGACATTTTACAAGTGGCTCAAAGGTAATCCTCAGTCTGAACGTGGGTGCTCTTCCTGGGATGGACACGAAATGGCCAGGGAGCGGGTGGGATTAGTGGCCACACTCAGTGGGATTGGATTCCTGCCTCACAGCCAGGAGAACTGAAAATCCAGTGGGTGCTTTCAGTGTCTGAAGCTGCCCTTTTCTTTGCAGGGGTCTGTGTGGAGAAAAGAGCTTTCTACAGGCTCATCTCTGGTCTCCACGCCAGCATCAACATCCACCTGAGTGCCAGGTACCTCCTGCAAGGTAAATCCTGCTTCCTGCCCCAGCTCTCCTGCCTCACCCCAAAGCTGCCCCTTCCAAGGCTCTGCTAAATGCTGGTTGGAGCCTGTTCCAGCAGGATTCAGGCCTACTTGTGCTCTTCCCAGCACCCAGCTTGTGTAACAGGATTAGGGATGCAGTTGCCACATGCCCCCAGGTCTGACAGGGGCTGAGCTGTGCTCTGTAGCAGGACTTCCAGCACATATTCCCTCTGTTCTTCCTCCAGGGTTATTTTGGAGTGGGTTTCTAAGTGTGGATCGAGGCTGTCCCTTCCCAGCCTGGTTTTGTGATGGGCAGTTCAGCAATAACCTCACCTGGACTGGGAAATGCTTGGCTGGGCTTTCCCAAGGCCGTTGATCCACTTCCAGCAGCCACTTCCATTTCCACTTCCACTTCCATTTCCATTTCCATTTCCATTTCCACTTCCATTTCCATTTCCACTTCCACTTCCACTTCCTCTTCCACTTCCATTTCCATTCCCCCTTCCATTTCCATTTCCACTTCCACTTCCACTTCCATTTCCATTTCCCCTTCCACTTCCAGCAGCCACTTCCATTTCCACTTCCCCTTCCCCTTCCACTTCCATTTCCATTCCCCCTTCCATTTCCATTTCCACTGCCACTTCCACTTCAATTTCCCCTTCCACTTCCACTTCCACTTCCATTTCCATTTCCATTTCCTTTCCATGCTTTGGTCCATAAGTAGCTGTCTCAGGAATCCCAATTTTAACCCCGGGCTTGAAAATCAAGGTGACAGCTGTTGGAATTTGGGCAAGTCAATTAGATTTAACCAAATAATTGTATTTAAGGCTCCACAGCCCACGTGGGCCTCACCTCGATGTGAGACAGGCCACGCTGGAGTTGGGAGATGGGATAATGTGGGAAACATCAGAGGCAAGAGATGAGTTGGGGCTGCAGCATCACCTTGGTCTGACTTTTACATCTTCCACTACTTATTTTAGATAATAATCTTAAATACAAGGTAGGGTGAGCAACAGAAATATTCTTTGTGGGCTTGAAAATGGAAAATAGAGGCCAGTTTCCTCTGCTGTTGCTTTTCCATATCATCAGGAATTCTCTTAAGGTGTCCCTGATCATTGGGAAGACTCAGGAATGACCTGAGAAAAGTCTGCAGGAGTTTTGTGTTTGCTGGGGGTTGAGTTGGGTTAAAATCAGGGCTCCCTTGAACAATTTTGAGGCAAAATTTCTTCACTGGAAGGGGCTTCCCAGGGAAGTGGTGGAATCACCATCCCTGGAGGTTCACCTCCAGCCTGGATGTGGCACTCAAAGGTTGGGCTCAGTTTTCTTGGAGGTCTTTTCCAGCCTTAATGATTCTGTGGTTTTGGGTCAGTGACTTGGAAGAGCTGGGATCTCCCTGGCTGGAATCCCATGTCACCGTTTCCCTGGAGGGACGAGGTGAACCAGAACCAAACCCCTCGGCCTCACGCCTTTGGGGGGTTTTTTCCCGTCTCAGATACGTGGTCGGAGAAGAAGTGGGGCCCCAACGTCACGGAGTTCCAGCAGAGATTTGATGAAGTCCTCACCAGAGGGGAAGGGCCCAGAAGGCTCAAGAACCTCTATTTTCTCTACCTGATCGAGCTGAGGGCCCTCTCCAAAGTGCTGCCCTTCTTCGAGCGCCCGGGTTTCCAGCTGTACACCGGGAACAAGAGCCAGGATGCAGGAATGAAGCACCTGCTGCTGGAAATCCTCCATCTGGCCAAGTAATTGCACTCAGTACCTGGGGACAGTGGCTCTGGCAACGTCTCTGAGTGTGCTTAACCTGCTCCTAGAAAGGCAGGTTCTGGGTTCTTTCCTGGAGCGATCTGTGCAGCGGAATCATAGAAACTTGGAATGGTTTGGGTTGGAAAAGGCCTTTTTTAAGGTCATCCAGTGCAGCCCCCTTGCAGTGAGCAGGGACATAGTACCAGGAGTGCAGTTTTGCTGGGAACACATGAATGTCTGTATGCAAATTGCAGAATTTGGGTAATTAGTCCCACAGTTTAATAGCCTCGGCTGCCTTTCGGATTTAGCAGAATTGAATTTAATAACTGCCTACGTGTCAGCCCTAAAATTGGCTACCTGTGTGACTCATCTGTGGGATACCAGGCCTGGCTTCGTGTTTGCAACTAGAAAAACATCCTAAATATCTTGGTAACAGAGGTTTGGGCTGTTTGGAGTAAAAGGAATGGAAGATACTGGAACCAGACGGAAAAGGCTGTCTCCTAAAGTGATCAGTGTTTGATTTATCTTGTCACCCTCCTGTGCTTCTGTCTGTCAGAAAACACTGAAATTGCTTAAAAACCATCGAGCAAGGGCTAAAAATGTCTCCAAGGTGAGATGCCAGCTCAAATTGGAGGAGATAACAGAATCCCAGAGTGGTTTGGGTTGGAAGGGACCTTAAATCATCTCATTCCATTCCTTGGGGTTGGATGTAAGATCAGAACACATCTGGAGATGCCCAGTGGCTCCCACTTGTATTTGTCCCGACCCCTGGCTGCAGCCATAAAACCAACCCGGGCAGAAATCAAACTCTCTTCATTCCCTTCCAGGTCCTTCCCTCTGCATTTCGATGAAAACTCCTTCTTTGCAGGGAATAAAAAGGAAGCTGCTAAACTGAAGGTAATTCCTGCCAAGGACCCCACTGCAGGAGGCTTTTCCCTACCTCAGTCCCGCTGAATTCCAGGATTAATTTGGATTAATACCTGGAAGGAGCCCTAATTAGTGCATAACCATGACCAGCATGAATGTCTTTTCCCCTAGGAGGAATTCAGGCTGCACTTTAAGAATATTTCCAGGATCATGGACTGTGTTGGCTGCTTCAAGTGTCGGCTGTGGGGGAAGTTGCAGGTGAGGTTTGTTGGCAGTGTCTGGGAGCACGTGGTGCTGGGAGTGGTGTGGATGTGGTCCTTGGATACCAGTCAGCTCCTGGGTGCAGCTCAGGGCTGCTGGATTCCTTACCTGTGCAGCAGCAGGGAGCAGCTGATCCCAGCTTGCTCGGCCTGGAAGCAGCTGCCCGTGGAACCTGGGATAACCCAAGAGGGAAGGGGTGCAGAGCCTGGGTTAAGTGGAATCCTCTTTCCCTGTGAAGATGACGTTGCCCAGGTGGAGGGAGGTTTGAAGCTGCTGTTCCATGATCCTGTTTGCTCCCTGCACAGACACAGGGCTTGGGCACAGCGCTGAAGATCCTCTTCTCAGAGAACCTCATCGAAAAGATTCCCGAGAGCGGCCCTTCCTACGGGTTCCAGCTGACCAGACAAGAAATTGTGGCCTTATTTAACGCCTTTGGAAGGTGACTTTGAGACTTTGCCCTCTACTTTTGCACAAGCTGCTGTGTTACCTCCAGTTTCAGCTCTCATTTCAGTCACTTCTCAGCAGTTTTGGTGGGCACTCTTGCTCCTGTTGTAGTCTGATACCAGGTGGTGTTGCTGTGGAGTGCAAGAGTTGGAATAATTTAAAGTATTCTTTATACTCTACATTTCTGTAAGGAATTCAAGGAAGCATTTATGCTAAGATACAAAGAATGTCATCATTTTTAAGGGACTCTGTGACTCTGTCCTTGGAGCACTTTGTCCCAGGCAAGGGCTGCTTTCCTTAGGCCTCTCCTGCAGGTTGTTCCCTTCCACCAGTTCCTTCCTAGATCTGTTTGCCATGATTGAGTGTAACAGTCCAGCCCCCGAGGAGAGCTGGATGAAGAGTTTTTTTGCAGAAAAGGAGGATAATGAGGCCTTGAGGAGGGGATCTCAGGACAGCCTGGTTATACATGAGCTCTTTGTGATGCTGAGAGACCAGGAGTTTCTGGCAAGCGGGTTTTTCCAAGGATGAGTTCCTTAACATCCTGTTCCACTGTGATTCCCAGTGTTTGCTTTAAAAAGAGGCAGGGGAATTAGTGAGGGGCCTGGTTGTAACCTCAACCTAATTTAGCTGGAATTCCAAATCCTCTCTTCCCAAGAGCTGCTTGAAGCTTTGCTCGGTGCAGCCCCTTTCTCCCAGATTTTAAATAATTCACGGCCTGGATGTTGCTGTAACATTTCCCTTTTGCTCTCCTGGCACACAGGGTTTCAACCAGCGTGAAAGAACTGGAAAACTTCAGGAATATCTTACAAAACATGCGGTGAATTCAGTGCAGAAAGAGAGACTTGTGGACAAACACCATCATTCCATCACACTCCGACTTAAACCATGGAAACCACTCGCTGGGCCCCCTGTTCCCAGCTGATTGTCTGTAACCTGCTGAGGAGATATTTTGTACAAGGGAAAGAAAAAAAAGCTATTTTTTTTTTTGTATAAAAGTGGGGACTATACGTAAATTTTATTTTCTATATTGGAAGATCATTTGGAATAACTCTTTGAAATGTTGCTGTGCTGTTTGGATGGATCAGACCCATGGCCTTGCCTTTGGAAGCCGGAGGTAGGGCAAGAACCGTGCCATTGAATAAATTTGGGGGAAATTCCTTGTCTGCTCCGTGATTCCAACCAGCCCCTCACTCACAGTGTGCCTACACCAACTTCCTGCTGCACAAAAAAAACCAACTTCAAGGGATTGTAGGAGCTGCTGCTGTCCCAAGGTGAATTCCTCTTTTTTGCGGAAATGTTCTTGTGGGAACAGGCAGTTCCTGGTGCTCCTTGCACCCACTGAAGGCTGGGAAGATGCACCAAGAAGGATCCTGCTGGAGGAACCCCACCTCTTTCCATGTGGCACCTGGAGGCTGCCATTCCTCGCTCGGGAAAAGCAGAACCCGTCAGCTGTGCCCGACTGTCCCTGGGGCAGCAGCTGCTGCCAGGACCCCAATCCCGGCCTTTTCCCGGCCTTCCCGCCCCTCCCAGGCTGTGCAAGTGGGTTTGGCCTCTTTTGGGACGTGCTCCCCGGAGGCAGGGCTAAAATGGGAAAGGATGTGCCAGGCACGGTGGTTTGGGTCCTCAGAGGCGGCACGGGGGAATTCTGCCGCTCCAAGGACAGCGGGGCAGAGCAGCTGGGAAAGGGCAGAGGGTCCCTGCTGGGGTGGGCACAGCCCCGGGATCCCCCACAGCCATTAGGGGTGAGATCTCCTGTTCCTGCTTCCAGCCAGCCCCCAGCTGCACCATCCAGCATCCAACACTGCAACAGGGACGAAGGACAGGCTCGGGTGTGGGCAGTGCTGCTGGAATCAGACCCCCGAGCCTGGATCTGTGTGGAAACCCCTCTGCTTTCCACTCTGAAGTGTGGGAAGAGCGGGAAGAGGCAGCGTGTGCTCCAGCAGAGCTGCTGCTGTTTGGCTCGAGGCCGTGTGGATGTGGATAAACCTGGGCAAGGAACAAGGGAAGCTCCAGGTCTGGAGCTGGGGCTTTGAGGATCCAGTCCTAGGAAAGGACAGAGCCCAGCCCGTGGCCAGTAGTGTCTCTGACCAGCCCTGGGAGCTGCTTTGAGCACATTGTACCTCACAAAATGGAGACAGAATCCCAGAATATCCTGAGCTGGAGGGGACCCACAGGGATCATCCAGTCCAGCTCCAGGCCCTGCCCAGACACCCCAACAACCCCACCCTGGGCATCCCTGGCAGCGCTGTCCCAACGCTCCTGGAGCTCTGGCAGCCTCGGGGCCGTGCCCATTCCCTGGGGAGCCTGGGCAGTGCCCAGCAACCTCTGGGGGAAGAGCCTTCTCCTGAAATCCAACCTAAACCTCCCCTGGCACAGCTCCAGCCGTTCCCTCGGGACAGAGCATCCCTCGGGGCTGCAGCCAGAGAAACATCAGAGGACAAACCCTCTGTGCCACCACACTCAGAGCCCGTCCCACAGAGCTCCCAGCCCTGTGGCAGCAGAGCAATCGGATGTGCCAGGTCCTGGCAGGGCACAGGGGACCACAGGGCCACACCTGGAGCTGGCTGGGGCACCCTGGGAGCCATCCCAGCACAGAAAGTCCTTTTTTTTTTTAAATTTATTTCAACAGAGTAGTGCTTGGTTACAGTTTAGTGAAGAACAAATAGGTACATTCATTGGCCACAGCTCCCAGGGCAGCAGCTGCTGCCCGCCTGCAAAGCCAGAACACTGTTAAACCATACCAAAAAAAAAAACAAACCAACCCCCCCCAAAAAAAAAACCCCAAAAGAAAGTTTAATGAAAGGCAACTATGCATTAAAAAAGTCATTTTAACTTCTCAGCTATAAATTACTTCAGTAAAACACGGGACCGGCCCCGGGAGGAGCGGTCAGTTCGGAACCCACCGGACAAAGGAGTAAAACCCAAACGCTTGGCCAGTCGCTCAGGGGTCCATCAGCAACGAGGCTCACTGCCCTGACCTGCCCTCCCAAACCCAGGAAGATCGTAGTGTGGCTGTGTGCTTCAGTGCAAGAGGAACAATGAGCCTGTAGCCCTTGGATTTTGTAGTATTTTTAATTATTCTTTTTTTTTTTTTTTTTTTTTT
>VXAZ01002737.1:208710-271386 GCA_013399875.1 Gymnorhina tibicen | reverse complement strand
TTTTTGCACTACACTCCTTTCCCTCCAAAGTAAAACTTAAAGTGCTCCTAGTGCTTTGGAATTTAAGCAAGAACAGGGGCCACGAGTGTCACTTGCTGTCTTTGGAGACTTATGGGAGCAGAAGGAAGGGGGACAGCGCCTGGCCCTTCACCAGCTTTGCCATAAGCCAAGCAGGGATGGAGGTGGAGCGACCTGTTCCTGCCAGGAGGCAGGGGAGCAGCCGGGGTGGAGCCCTGGGGCAGGGACTCGAGCAAGGGATGTGCTGAGAGTTGCCATCTTGGCCTTCTCCAAAAAAAGAAGCAGGACTTGCTGCTTTTTCGGGCCAGCACGAGCGCAGGAGGTGAGCAGGGAGAGCGCAGGGCCGGGGTGGGGGCAGTGGGACAAGTGACACCGAGCTCAGCAAAGCCCCCCAGGGGTGAGCGGGGCCGCGCTGGGGAGGAGACGCCGGGGCTGCCCCGGGGCTGGGGTTTCTCTCACCACTGAGGCTGCCCCGGCTCCCTGCAGCTCCCAGGCCGTCAGCATTCCCTGTCCCCCAGTGCCACACCAGGGCTGGAGCAGCACGAGGCAGGTTCAGAGCAGTCCCAGGGTGGATTGGTCAGAGCAGCTCCCTCCCTGCACCGGCGCCTTCATCCCAAGCTGCTCCGCTCAGCCCCGCGGCTGGCTCAGGGACAAGCCAGGAGTAACAACCAAGCCTCATCTCCGAGAGCCCAGGCCAGGTCAAACTTGGCTATTTTGGTTAAGTAAAGACAGAGGGACCTCTCCCAGCCTGAGCCAGCACTCCCCCCATGTGCACTCCACAGCTCTGGGGGCAGTGGGAGGGCAGAGCAAGGAGCCCAGGGAGCAGAGCCCTGTGGTTTCTGCCCCTTCCCTCTGCAACAGCAGCGTTCCACAGGCAGCCACGCACCCCCTGCACCTCAGTGGGGACCCAGCAGTTCACATTCACTTCAGGTTAAAACTCTTGGTTATCTGCTAAATGCAATTTAATACTGAGGGGGACGAGGGGAGCCCCACTGTGGGCAACGAGGAGGGGGAGCAGGGCCAGCACCCGGCGGGTGCAGCAGCCCTGGATTCACACACATTCCTGCACACACACTCCTGCTGAGCCAGCTCCAGCCTCTCCCTGCAGGGAAAGGCCAGCCCTGTCCCTCTGCCAGGGGCCAGCGGGGCGGTCACAAGGCCAGCAGGAACGCTGACCTCACTCAGCTCTGAGCCACAGGCCCAGGTAGGACAGGGCAGCAGCCAGGTGGGACCAGCAGGCAGAGCAAAACCCCCCCAAGCCCCGAGGCCTCACCCAGCCCTGCCAGGTGGGAATATGGCACAGTAAACTCCAGCATCCAGCGCCGGGGGCCCTGCCCGGACAGAGCTCCCCGCTCCCAGGGAGGCAGGATGCAGAGTCCTTCAGGGAACACGTCTTTGCAGGAAGACAGTGCCTCTCCCAGCTCTGGATGTGCAATTAAAAGAGTAACTAGAACAGTCTCAGGCCAAGCACAGCCCGAGCAAGATTCGTTCCTTCCAAGTGTGCAGATAAAAGTGCAAATATGCATTTGATGTTTCTTTTCTAGTGAGGAAGCTCTGGTGCATTTAGCTGCCAACATCTTGAAGACCAGACCAAGAAAAAAAAAAAAAAAAAGCTTCCAGAGAGTTCAGCTTCACTTTGCTACATGGTACCTTAAAGTCACAGTTCTCTGACTTAACTGCCTGCAGCCCTGGGCTCAGTCCCGCGCGCAGCTGCGGCAGGTAGTGGAATGTTTGTGTCATGAGTTAGATGCTTCGGGGGGAGAGGAGGAAAAGAGGAAAACCAGGTTACAATCCTATACACGAGTGCCACTCTGGGAAGAGAGGGAGCCTCCTCAGTTCTGTGGGGCAGGGTGGGAGCTGTGGTGGTGGTGGTGGTTGGGCTCCGAGCCGCCGGCGGCGCAGAGCAAGGGCGCGCTGTCCGCGGCGCTCCCGCTGTCGGTCCCGGCCAGGGAGCCGTAGCAGCCCGAGCACTGAGGGGTGGCCAAGCTGCAGGAGAGACAGAAAAAACAGACTGAGGGGTGGCCAAACTGCAGGAGAGACAGAAAAAAAACGGGCGTGGACTTTGAGGGATGAGTAATGTGGCTCCTCCAGACTTCTGCTCCCAGCACTGGTCAGGGTGTCGAAGTTTGAAGGCACAATAGCTCCAGGGAGCTTGGCTTTGATGAGGCAGCTACAAGGACAAGAGCACCAGGCCCCACAGCACTGGTCAAGAAGAGCCAGAACCTCTGAACTGCTCACTACAGCCCTGGGCAGCGAGTGAGGGACTTGGAAGTGAAGTGCAAAGGAAGTAAAGTGTTCCAGGCCAGGTTGGATGGGGCTTGGAGCAACCTGGTGCAGTGGAAGGTGTCCCTGCCCATGACAGGGAGTAGAACAAGATGGGCTTTAAGGTCCCTTCCAGCCCAAACCATTCCATGATTCCATGATGATGGGTGACATGGCTGCCAGGATGCCTTGCACAGTTTTGCTGGGGGTACCTGACCATTCTCCCCCACACCAGAGGTTCCTGCAGAGTTTTGTCCCAACTCCCCCCCCAGGACTTCACCAGCTCTCACTTCCCAGTGGAGAAACCCCTCTGGAGATCATTTCAGAGCCCTCTGAAATGGATCCCAGCCCTCCTGGATGAGGTCTCCCATCTGCAATCACTACCTGTGAGCACCATCCACATCCACCTCTCTGAGCTGGTCACTTCTGCCCAATAAAAACAGCTCCTTGTGAGCTGCAGAAGGAAACAAAAGCTCTGTCAGAGCCTCCCTGCCCCACCCACCTTGCCCAAGCTGCCTCTTCCACCAAAATTTTTCCTAGGAGCAGAAGCCAGGAGCTCTGTTGCTTCCCCAGAGGGCAGCAGAGCAGCAGCACAACCCTTACTCACCCTCCTTCCCTGGCCCCGAGCCGTGACAAGTCATCGTCGCTGTCGTAGCGCCTCGGATTGTCGAAGAAATAGGCCCTGGAGCTGTAGCTGTGGCTGTTGACCATCCCTGCTGGAGTCTGCCAAGGAGAAAGGAGTTAGGCCAGAAGCAAAACATTCCCAACAGTCACCCCAGGGGCTCCTCCTCAGGCCTACCAGGTTCTGGCTCAGTCTCTGAGCGCGGAAGAACAGCACCACGAAAGTGGTTGGCACCAGCTCCCAGAGGAACAGGACCACTCCAAACACCACGTACTCCTCGCTGCTCACCTCCACGTGCACCTGTGGGCACAAGGCAGAGGGGTCTGTGTCGTCCCAGCCACCCACAGAGCTCCCAAAAGCTGGAACTGGGAGTGCAGAGAAACCCTTCGAAGGCAGGAGTCCCTAAAGCAGCACAGTGACCTCCACCTGGCTGCTGCTGCTGGTTTGGGTGAGCTGGTTCTGCTCAGAGTGTGCTACCAGGGCACTGGGAGCTCGCTCCCCACACCAGTGGCTCCCCCTCACACACTGCCACGCCTGATTAAGCATTGCTGTTCTGCTCTAGTTGAGTTGTCCCTCCTCTCCCTCAAAAGAAGAGTTGGCAGGCTGAGAGGGAAGAGCACAACAGGGAATCCTTCCTCAAGAAGTGGCTGGAGAGAGCAAGCAGAGCTTCTGAAAGCAGAAGGGCAGCTCACGTGGGGGTTCAGCCACCCAGACAGCCCCAGAGCCCCCTTTTCACCCTCACAGGGGTGGCTGCGTTTCACTTCGCTGGCTCTGGATTGGGGGTCACACACTCACCTTGTCTGAAAGGTTGTCCCAGCCATAGTTAAAAGGACCAGGAACATTGTCTGGAGATATGGCCACAGCTACCAGGTTATAGCAAGCCCTTGAGGAATACAGGAGGGCCACTACAGATCCCACCAGAATAGCCTGGCAGACAGATGTTCCCTAGGACAGGAAGAAAGAAGAAGAGTTTTAATACAGAGCTGTGATGTTCTTCCCCATTCCCTTAAATGCATGAGCAGCTGTGCAGGCAAGAGTGACCCAGAACATTTGTATGTTGTTGCTAAAATATTCAGAGCTGGGTAAGAGCTTTCTCATGTGATGAGTTCATTGCAGGAGCCACACAGCCAGAGCTGCCTGGGAGCAGGGAAGGATCTGAAGCACTGAAGTGCCACTGGTAGGACTTTGTCAGCTCCAAGCTGGGGGTCCAGGGAGATGCTGTTGCACCCCCCGCCTTCCTCTGGGCATCTCCACAAAGCCAACAACCAACCACCAGGAAAACCCACTTCTGCTTTCCACCCCATCAGACTCTGCAGAGGTGTTTCACTTGCAGCAGCTCAGCACCCTAGCATTGCACACAGGGTTTGTCTGGGAAAGAAGCCCAAATATTTGGGGTGGGCAGAAAGACCCAGAGCTTGAACCCCTGAAGGGAGCCCACAGGAAAGATGGAGAGAGACCATTTACCATGGCCTGGAGGGACAGGACACAGGGAATGGCTTCAAACAGACAGAGGGCAGGGATGTAACATTTCTGCTCATCCCCACCCTGTTTCTGCAGCGATTTCCCACACACAGCAACATCAGGGGATGGCCCCAGGGCAGGGGAGGGAGGCAGAGACCTTTAGCAGACAGCCAGGGTGAGTATCCAAGTGGAGAGCTTCCCTGGAGCACGTTGTACATAGCCCAGGGGCAGCCTCGGGCATGTGAGGAGAGGAAGTTCCTGCACGGGGGGAACTGGGTGAGTTAATGAGTGCCCAGAGCCAGTAAGAGCTGGAGACCAGGCCCAGGCCAGCAGGGATGGGAGCAGGTTCTCTGCTCCTGCCTGCTCCTGCCTCACTGCAGATCTGGATGCAACCTGCAGCCTCTGGGCAGCTGTCACAGGAGCCAGGTAGGACACCAGTCCCAGCCCACACATCCTGGATTCTGGGAAGCCAGCAATGCCCTCTGCTGCTTAAGGAGCCAGACATCTCCTACAGAAGGCCTCAGCTTCAACTGGCTAAGCTCAGGTGCTCTGTTTTTTCCCCTAGATGTTTGCAGGCACTCAAGTGGACACTGACTGCAGCCTCCTGCCACACTTCTGGTGGCTTTTCCACTCTCCCACCTGCTGGAAAAGAGCTGTGTGTGTTCAGACCATCACCTGTCCTGCAGCAACCTCTCCTCCCATTCCAAGATGTTCATCTCATCCAGGACATCTCATCCTGTCCAAGCAGAGCCCAGCTAAAGCTGGATTTCTGGGGGATCCCCTTTGCAGGGAAGCATGACACACCTGCCACAGGTAAAATACATAGCAAAAACTGCAGCTGCTGCTCTTAGAGAACCCTCTCTTCAAGGCAAACCCGGGATTTTCTGTGCCTAAGAAGCAGAAGCAGCTCATAAATCTGTTATGCCAAAGCTGCAGACAAAGTATTCCCCCAAAACATGCAGGAAACATCATTCCCACAGCAGGAGCGTGCACTTTGTGCAGAGAGGAATCCAAGAGTTGCCACCTCCCCACTGAAAGGAGAATTTGAGCAAGAGCAGCTCAGGTGCCACCAGGCCAGCGCTGCCCTGAGTGAGCGTGCCCAGATCCGGCTGAGCAGTCCCACTGGGAATTCCCACGGCATTCACCCACCTTGGACTCGAGGTAGACGTTGGCTGAAGACATCTTTCCCAGTTTGCACATGCAGCAGGCCAGGGAGATGGCACAGAGGATGAAGAGGCTGTCGTTGACCAGGGCCCGGGCCAGGACCGTCCACCTCAGCTGCTTCTCTGGGACCTCGCCGTGGATCAGCATCGCGCAGGTTAAATTCACAACCAGGAACAGGAGGCTGGTGAGGATGGAGCCCAGGTACAACAGGACCCTGGAGAGACGGCGAGGGGAAAGAACGGTCAGTGAGACAAGTCCAGGTTCATTCTGCACCTCCCTTCCAGCGAATTTCAGGGGTTGCATTGGCAGCCCGAGGCTGCAGAGGATTTGCTGGAGCTGCTCTCATAACACATGAGCAGCGTAAGCAGTCATGAGTTACAAGACTCATCTTCTGACAGTCAGGTTCTTATCTTGCAGATTTTAAGTGTTGCTCCAGCTCTGCATTAACTCCAGTCAATAAGCCATGAGTCATCACAACCACTGCAACTCCTTTATTGAGAGCCACTGGAGCTTGCATTTTCCACTCTGGGCTTCCCTGGGAAGCACCTGGGCTGCACAAACCTGGGGCTCACCCCTTGCTCCAGCTTTGTTCTGCACTGCTTTCCTGGGCTGGGACAGCTCGGAGTGAACCCCTAAGAGTTCACCCAGGGCAGCTGGGATGCTTGAGCTCCCCTGGCACCCCAGTCCTGCTCCAAGGCACAGCTCTGCTCCTTTCTCAGAGCACAGGGATGGAATTAGAGCTCTGTTCAGCCTTTGGGGCCTGACCCTCCCACTCCCAGCACTGCAGCCAGTTCCCCCGGGAGCAGCTTTGAAGGGAAGGTCAGGACAGCAGCACTTACTTGTACTTGTTGAACTCAGCTGCACATTTCACTTTGAACATGACCTGCGGGAAAGATTTGCACAGGGTTACTTTACATGGCCTGCAGTTTCCTTTCAACTTCGTCAAGAGATAAACAGGGAAGCCAGAGCTGGACATCTCCAAGGACTCTGGATTATTTATTAGCACCAAGTCTTGCTCTGGACCCAAAAGACTTTTTTTCCTTGTACAAGCCCAGCCCAAACACAGGTACCCAACAAACATAAGCATATTTAACACCCCATATCTGACAAACACTTTAACACCACACCTTAAAGACTTCAAGAAAAGAAGGGAGTTTAGCACTTAAAAGTCATTAAAGTCCTTCAAAAATACAGCTCCTTTTCCCAGTGTTTTGGGCTATTTTAGGACCTCAGCCATGCTGGATTTCCATGTTGGAGGAGTAGGGACAGTTTAGGAAGGTGAAGGCACTCCCAAGTCACAGCTCAGATGGGAATTCCTGCTGCAAAGGGACAGGGAAGCAGTGCTCACACTGGTCAGGAAAGCAGCCATGGCAGGAACTGGGTTGTGACCAGCTCCAGGTACACACCCCACCAGGAAGGATCCCAGAGCTGGGGTCACATTCAGCCCCAGGCAAAGCTCGTGTCCTGATCTGGGACTTTGAAGGAACTTGGGAAGAGGCACAGACACATCCAGCCAGATCCTACCTGTACTTGTGGGATCACTGCACAGGGGTGGAGGTTCAGTTTCCCTGCTCCCACGAGGAGCCTTCCCTGCCAGCAGTGAAAGATCACTCATCTCCTCCCAGGCATCCTTAGTCAGCTTTTATCCTGGTGGGATTCCTTGGCTCCCGCTTCCATTTCTTCCTCAGCACCGAGGTAGAAATGGCACATGAGCTTCAGGAATAAGGCTGCTGCCAACGGGATTTCCAGAGACATTTCAGGATCTGAGGGTTGTCTGAGCCACTGCAGTGGTTCCAAGCATTTCAAAGGACATGGGACAGCTTCAGTGATTCTCTTCCAAGAGCCACTTCCACTGCCTGGCTCCTGTTCCCAAGGCTGAGGAAGGATGAGCTCACTTTAGAGGGGAATGAGACATGGCTCTTCAGCAGAGGGAGGTATCCAGCCTCAGGAATGTTCTCTATCCCGTTGTCCCGGCCCAGAGAACGCAGGAGTGTGGCACAATCCTCTCTGAGCCCTAAAACTCATCTGAGTTACAGGAAACTGGGCCTTGGAAGGGCCACGTGGTGACTCCAAAACAGAAATATCCCTGAATCCTCCTTTGTTTGCCTTTGGTGACATTCAAGCGCTTTGGGAGTGCCACGGAATCACTGAATCACTGAGGCTGGAAAAGCCCTCCAAGGTCATCGAGTCCAACCATGAATCCAGCACCACCACATTCACCACTA
Organism: Gymnorhina tibicen; assembly: GCA_013399875.1. NCBI lineage: Eukaryota > Metazoa > Chordata > Aves > Passeriformes > Artamidae > Gymnorhina > Gymnorhina tibicen. The sequence goes on along the minus strand of VXAZ01002737.1, from coordinate 263,634 downwards.
AACCATGCCCTAAAGTGCCACATCCACGTGTTTTTTAAACACTTCCAGGGATCAGGACTCCACCACTGCCCTGAGCCTGTTCCAACACCCGATCACCCTTTCAGTGAAGCATTTTTTCCCCTAACATCCAGTCTAAATATTCCCTGGCACAACTTGAGGCTGTTTCCTCTTGTCCTGTCAAAACAGGCATCGGCGACATCCAGCTGGGAAGCTCCTGGTTCAGCACCCCTTCCAGCAGCATGGAAATCCATGGAGGAATCTGTACTCCTGCTGCGACTCCCGGAAGAGCCGTCTGTAACCTCAGCCTCTGAGCAGCACTGCAGCGTCCCTGGCTCATATTCCAGCTGGGAATGTCATGTTCTCAGCTGGGAAGTGCCCCTGGCTCACAGGAAGATGCTGTTTTGGGCAGGACTCTCTCCCCAAAGCCTCCCCTGCAGCCCCGGGGATTAAGGCACACAAAGCTGAGTCAGGGTTAAGAGTGCAACAGCAATTTGAGCCTCATGCTTGGCCCGCTGCCATGGAAAGCAGAGGGAGACCACAGCTCCAGCCTCACACTTTCATGAGCCCCTGGATAGTTATTCCTCTAACTTCAGGAAGGGAACAGACACCGCCGTGCTGGTGGTTTTAGTTAGGAAGGCTGATAAGTTATCTGAAGGCTGCTTTTCCTTCCCAGGGACTGGGTCAGGAGGTGCCACCACCAGCGTGCACGGGGTGTCTCTGGGTTCTTATCCTTGAGACGAGCTCTGAGCCTCCTGCACGGGGCTCTGCTGCTCTCAGAGCCCAAGGACGGCCGAGGCAGAGGGTTCTGCTGTGAAAAACCCAGCACAGGAACAATCCTGTTCTTCAGAAAAACAGGAAGAACAGACCCCTGTGCTTCAGCAGGTGCATTAGGCCAAGCTGCGAGCAGCAACCCTCGCAAACCAAACAGTTCCTTCGGATGTGAGCTGAGCCCAGCTCCAGAAGTCAAGCATGAAAACAGGGAACAGAGGTCTCAGCAGCCCAGAGCAGCAGGACTGGGAACATTTACTCCTGAACAAGTCTTTTACAGCACTTTGGAATACTCAGGTGCCTTTCCAGAGCCACGGATCCCTCGAGCACTCCACATGAGCCGGAAGGTGAGGCTGAGATGAGCTACAGGCCCCAAAGCCTCCTGTGATGCCAGATTTGTGATGAGTGGATTTATCCCATAAAAGGGATTTCCTTGCTCACATCACAGCCCAGAGAGTCCCTAAGGGTTCAAGAGACACACTCACCCTCAGAAGGTGCACTGGGGGTGTCACAGCTGTTAAGGGAAGATAAGTGACACATCCCACATCCCGCAGATGAATCCAAGGACCACTCCCAGTACCTGCACAAGGCAGGATCTTAACCCTGACCCTGAGGCACTTTGGCTGTACCTAAACCAAGCTGTTCTCAACAGATCTGAAAGATCCAGGAACTTCTCACTGCCCACTGGAATCGAATTCTCTTTTGCTTCATAAAGACAGCACCAGTTGGGGCTCTGCAGATACAAGACACAACCATGCCCTGCCCCAGCACAGCTCAGCTGCAGGAGCATCCCCAGACAGATCCCTTCCCTCACCACACGAGATAATGGGAGCACAGCACAGACTATTTTGGGATCACACCTTGTACCAAGCGTGCAAACCCCCCCTCAGCCCACAGAGGAAAAGCCGGAACTATCCCTGAGGATCTCTCGCCATTCCTCGTTAATACCGAGATCATTCCCTGCCATCATGGACACAGGCTGGCACTTGGCATGTTCTCTCCTTTCCTGGAAGAGCTGGTCCCCAGCATGGCCACCTGTTCATCCAGGAAAACTGGGAATCAGCAGATATGGGATGGAACAGTTTGGGGTTTCAGTGATCCCTCACCAGCTGTCCCGAGGCTGAGGGCACTGCCAGGTGTCGCTACACGGGGAAGGTGAAAGAGGGAAATGAAGGACGGAGACTTTTCCAGTTTTCCATCTGAGAAGATCCAGGACAGCAGAGACAAACATCTCCCAGGCTGGATGCTCTTTCCATGCCCGTCTGCTCCGGTGCAATTAGAGCAGGAAGGAAGGAAAGGGGCTGATGTCATCTCAGCACATGGAGCACTGAGAGAAACACGGACAGGTGAAGGGCTCTGGCCACGCCATCAGTCCCACCAGGCCGGCCTTCCTTACTCATCCCTGTGCCAGCTGCTGATTCCCAGGACAACCAGGAGTCAAGTGCTCAGGAAAATCCTTAAGATCAAGGTTGTTGTGGCTGCATTTCACAGAATCATTTGGGTTGGAGAGGTCCTCCAAGACCACCAAGCTGCACCCGATCCCCACCTTGTCCCCAGCCCAGAGCTCTGAGTGCCACCTCCAGTCATTCCTTGGGCACCTCCAGGGATGGGGGCTCCAAACCTCCCTGGGCAGCCCCCTCCAATGCCTGACAACCCTTTCCATGAAGAAATCTTCCCTAATATCCAATCTAAACCTCCCCTGGTGCAACTTGAGGCCATTTTCTCTTGTCCCTTGTTCCCTGGGAGCAGAGCCCGACCCCCACCTGGCTGCACCCTCCTGTCAGGGAGTTGTGCAGAGCCACAAGATCCCTCCTGAGCCTCCTTTTCCTGCAGGTTAAATATCCTGACCTACCTCCACGTATTTCCATTTCCACATAGCATGCTCCCGAGAAAGACCTGGGGAAAAGCAGGAAGTGGCAGACTCTTGGGAAAGGTGGCGTTACTCAAGCAGCTGGCAGCACAGGGAGCTATTCCAGAGGCAAGGCAAAGGAACAGCCTAGGCTGGATATCTGCGCTACGGAGGCAAGACTGGGAGTGGATCTGAGGAATTCTGACCTGATGGGCTGTGAGCTCCAGATTCCCAGGAAAGGAATCATTCTGGTACAAGCTGAAGCAGAAAGGAAGAGATGCTCCCAAGCTAAAGGCACTACACCTTTTGATGTTCCAGGCAGAAAAAGTATCCTAAGGGAGCCTACAAGGGAGCTGGAGAGGGACTTTGGACCACAGCATGGAATGAAAAGGCACAGGGAATGGCTTCCCACTGCCAGAGGGCAGGGTTAGATGGGATACTGGGAAGGAATTCTTCCCTGTGAGGGTGGGGAGACCCTGGCACAGGTTTCCCAGAGAAGCTGTGGCTGCCCCATCCCTGGAAGTGCTCCGGGACAGGTCTTGGAGCAGCCTGGGATAGGGGAAGGTGTCCCTGCCCATGGCAGGGGTGGAACAGGATGAGCTTTAAGGTCCCTTCCAACCCAAACCATTCTGGGATTCTGTGAAAAAGAAATACACATCCCACACTCGTTCTGTCAGGTCTCTGCATCCCCTCAGGAATCTCCAGGGCCAAGATGGGATAGGAAGAGGACAGCCTGTCCCAGCAGAGAGGGGGAACACCAGGCAGTTTAGGAAATTTGAATTTCAGCCCCAAAACAGCCTGCAGTGTTAAGCAATGCCACTTCTCCACGGGTATCTGTTCCCTGGAGCTTCTTCCCCACCACCATTCCATCCTCAGCCTCTACACAGCCTGAGGAGCTCCGTAAATCACGCAAGATCGGCTCAAATAACAGCACAGGCCATTTTCTTCCCCAGATGCCATTTCTCCAGCATCTCCACAAAGGAGGCTCTGTGTACAGGGACAATGAGCCAGGCCCTCAGCACAGCAGCAGCCCGTGCTTTTATCCAAGGACATCTCGGATCAGGATGCCACCCCCAGGGCAGCAGAAGCCCAGTGTCCTTCCACAGGCTGCTGCCAAGCGGCCCTTAAAAACTGGGAATGGATGGGCACGTTCTGCTGGAGTCACAGCAATAAACACACCAGTCACCTCTAGATCATGGGAGCCAGAAAAGCACCAGAGGCTTTCCATCCAGCTGCCCTCTCTCTCCATATCTGCGGAGCTCCACCACTGAGAGCACCCAAAAAACCCCACGGAGTGATGGGCACCCCTCCTGGTTGTGCCAGGGAAGTGTCAGGCCCTCCCTGGAGCTGAGCAAGCAGACCCATTTTCGTAAGTCACTTTATCCTTCCCCACTCCAGATTCACAGCTCTTATTTCCTCAGACAGGATTTCCCTTGGCTCTAGGTCTTCAAGGAGAAAGAAGTGGGATACATGCAGAGTTCACTGAAAAACAGATATCGTGGGAGGAGGAGAAGCCTGGGAATCTATGTGGATTTACTTTAAGAGGACCTTTAAACAAGCCTGCAGAGAGGCAAATCTGCTGTCAAATCCAGTGACCTAGAGGAAAACAGAAATCCAGCCACTCTGTGGAGCAGAGCACAGAATCCCTGCCTTTCCAGGGACACAAACCCCTCCTGGCTGGAGCAATCGGGAGGTCAGGCTCCTTTGAGCAGACAAGATGGATTTGTGCACTCTATGCACCATTTGTTATTCCACTGCCACTCCATCAACAACACCTCCGACAGCTTTTTGCAACAGGCAGCTCACCCCCAAAGCCTCCAGGTGTTTATTGGGAGAAAAGAGAGAGGGGGGGAAAGAACCCAAAGAGCAGAACAACCCCACTGCTCCAAGTATCATGTGAACGCTGGTGTCCTGGGGAAAATGAAATCATAACTCCCGTGGGTGACACATCGGAGCGACGGAGCGATTTCGCTGTGTGCTAGCGATTCCTTTGTGAGGCTGGGGAACAGCTGAGAGCTGCAGAGCAAAGAATCCCAACAACAACAACAAAGCTGGAAGGAAAAAGTGGTGACTTGTTTCATAAATAGGCAGCGAACCGGGAGGCAGGCGAGCAGAGGGCTGCTCACGAGAAACTGGAGCAGAAACAAAATATTCAGGGGGAGGATGGGGAGGGGAGAGCCAGGGCTTTAGGAGATAAAGGCAAGTGGAAGGACTAAGGGAAGGAGGCTAAAAATCACGACACGAGTGATGGGAAACCCAGAAAAGCAGGGGCACAGCTCGGTGACAATAACAAGCGGCTCCGCACCGTCCCAGCAGCGATCGTGGTGCTGGGAAGGGGCCCCCCTCGGCTGCCCCGGGCTGTTGTGTGAAGGATCTCGGGGTTTTTTTGTCTGACAAGCTGCGGAACAACAAGCCGGGTTCGCAGCGGAGCGATGGAGAGAAGGAGGGAGCGCAGCAACAATAGCAGAAGAGGCTCTGGCTGGTGACGTAATGGTTGGCATCACTCCAGGCCAGAGCAGCCCCTGCTGCTGCCACTTTCTGGTCCCCTTTGCACAAGGGGAATCAATTAAAAAAAGATGCAAAACAGTCCCTCAAGTGATGCCCCCCCTACGAACATCCCCCCACCTCCCCCGTGGGTCTGGGTTGCAAAGAGGAAAACCCCACCTGGGAGCAGGGCATCTCCCTGCACCCCCCCAAATCCCAAATTCAGGGCATGTGCCTGTCCACCCCCACGCCAGGGTCTGCAGCCAGGGTACAGCCCTGCACCCCAAAACCCCCGATGATGGGATTTTGGGCACACTTTTAGCTCACACCATCCCCCCCCAAATCCCACCCCGCCCCCCAAGCTTGGATTCAATCAGGGCACAATCCCTGTGCTTCTCCCCAAGCCTGGATTCAGGGCACAATCCCTGTGCCTTCCCTCCCCCCGGGCTTGGATTCAGGGCACAACCCCCGCATCCCCCCAGCCTGTCCCAAAGTCTGCACTGAGGGCTGGATTCAGGGCACAATCCCGGTGCCTCCCTCCAAGCCGGGATTCAGGGCACATCCCCGTGCCTCCGTCCAAGCCGGGATTCAGGGCACAGCCCTGCCTCCCCCCAGCCCGTCCCAAAGCCTCGCCGGGGGCAGACCCCCGGGATCGCCTCCCACCCTCACCTGGACACTCACATCCCCATCCCTCCCCCAAGCCTCGGCTCCAGGGCGCTCCAAGTTTGGAGAGAGGTGGCTGAAGAGGAGCTTCCAGCCCCGGTGTCCCGCAGGGTGGAGGTTTGGGAAAGGGAATTTTGGAGGGGTTTTGCCCGAAGGCAAAACTTACCTCGGCGAAATAGAGGTTGAGGAGGCAGAGGCTGGAGAAGAGGAGGCAGCCGGGCAGGCAGTACAGGAGCCAGTGGGCGAAGGGCTGCTGGAGGCGGAGGGCCTGCAGGGAATTCTGCAGGTAGAAGGAGAACAGGGTGGTCCTGAGGGCTGCCCAGAGCAGGCAGAGGAAGAGGCAGAGCGTGTGGTAACTCAGCCGCCGCTCGCGGTAGTAGAGCAGCAGCCAGAGCTGCAGGTAGGCGAAGAGGAAGAGCGCGGCGTAGAGCGCCGTGTGGAGCACGGTGAGCCCCAGCTCCACGGCGTAGGGCACGGCCGCCCCCTCAGCGAGGGCCATGGGGCAGCGGGAGGCACCGACCCCCTCCCTGCCTTCCCTCAGCCCCGGCTGGACACCCCCATGCNCTGATTTGAGGGGCGGCGGCGCGCGCTCCCCATTGGCCGCCCGCCGGCCACGCCCCCCGCCGCGCCCATCCGCCGAGCCCACTGGCCGGCACCGCCTGTCAATCACCCGCGCGACGCCCCCGCCGCGCCGCCGCTTTGCTTCTTGGGTTGGCGACGCCGCCCGCCCGCCATCCCTCCTTCCTTCCCTGAGAGGCGGCGAGGGGTGAGAGGGGAGAGAGAGGGACGGTGAGAGGGGAGAAAGGCATGGGATGGGAGGGGAAAGAGAGGGGCGGCGAGGGATGAGAGAGGAGAAGGAGATGAGAAGGATGAGGGAGGGACGAAGGGATGAGAGGGGCGGTGAGGGGAGCGTTGAGGGGCCCCCCGGAGGAGCCGGGAGGATCTGGGCACCCCCACAGGCAGAGTCGGGGTGCCGGAACATCCCCGCTGCAGGTCGGGTCCGTGGCGGTGTGGGGATGTCCGGGTGTCGCTCACAGACCGTCTGTTCCCTGCAGGCGGCCATCCCTGTGGATGCAGGGGCAGCTCAGGGACCCGCGCTGCGAAGAGGTCTCGGCTCCGGGAGGAGCCCCTGGGTACCGAGAGGCCTCGCCCGGCTCAGGGATCCCATCGCCCGGCTGGCACGGACCCACCAGCGCTGGTTCGGGCATCCCGGCTGTCCCAGCCGTGCAGCCGAGCCACCGGCCAGAGGGACAGCCCCAAGGGACACCTCGGGGCGGGATGCTGGTCTAGCACGGCGGAGGAGGGATGAGGACATCGGCCTGAACGCTCGGGACACCAGGTAAGGGACAGCCCTAAGCCGTCCGGAGCTTGCGCCCAGTGCCGGCTGCTTTCCAGGGACTTCGGGGGGCTGGGCCCCAATCCCAGACTGAATGGGGCAGCGGGGCAGCGGCAGTGGCTGATGCTGGTTCCACCAGGGAAGTGGTGGAGTTCAGCAGGTGGTGATTCCGGCATGTGGTGATGCTGTCAGGGAAGTGCTGGATTCGCCATCCGTGGAAGTGTTCACAAGGCACGTGCATGGTGCACTTGGGGACGTGGGTTAGTGATGGGCTTGGCAGTGCTGGGGGAATGGTTGGAATCGTTGGCCTTAGAGGCTTTTTCCAACCTGTAAGATTCCATGATTCCATGCTGCGGGCTGTCTGCTGTCCACGGGAATCAAAGCCCTCCTCTCCCGGTGTGGGCAGAGGGAAAGGCTGCAGCGTGTCCCTCCTGCAGCCTGGGATAGAAAGTGAGACCCAGCTGCTGGGAAGTTGGACCTGGAAGTGAAAATGAAAGTGAAACTCTTCTGAAAGTGGCAGGATAAGGGGCAGCGCTGCAAAAATCCAGACAAAGCACACTGGGCAGCAGGCTGGGATGCACTTGGATATTTCCCAGAGAAGGATTCCTGTGCTTCAAGATGCTCCCAAAGCTGCCCCTGTAGGCAGTAGGGAGGTGGAGGGGGTGGAAAGGGCCAGTAGTTACTTCAGTCCCATAATTGCAGGCTTGTCCCAAAGCTCTGGAGAAGCATCTCACCGTTATTCCAGGTCCAAGCGCTGCTAAATTGCAGCTCTTCCACCCTATTCAAGTCAGTTGTGTCCAAGAACTTGCCTTTGGAAAATTTAAAAGGAGTTGGGCTGAGCTCTGTGACGGCAAATTGGGTAGTGCTAATGAACCTGTCATAATTAACATGGCTGTGTGGGAAAAGTCTGGAGCAGGGAAGGGAAGTGTGTAGTGAAAAACAGGAAAAGTAATACAATTCCGGGTAAGGAATCATGGGTTGGGCTGGAAGGGACCTTAAAACTCATCCAGTTCCAGCAGAGACACCTTCCACTATCCCAGGTTGCTCCAAGATCCATCCAGCCTGGCCTTGGACACTTCCAGGGATCCAGAGGCAGCCCCAGCTTCTCTGGGCACCCTGTGCCAGGGCCTCCCCACCCTCACAGCCAGGAATTCAATCCCAATACCCCATCCAACCCTGCCCTCTGGCAGTGGGAAGCCATTCCCTCTTGGGAAATGCTTGGACTCAATGATCTTAGAGGGCTTTTCCAACCTGAATGATTCTGTCACTTTTCTGGATCACCTAAAGGAAACTTGTTTGCACGGACAAAAATGCAGGAAGAGCTGTCAGTGTTCCTCTCTGCCTTTCATTTTGGAGCAGCAGCAGGAGGGACATTTGTGCCAGGACGTCTGTTTGAGCTGGAGAGAAAGCTTTAGCCTGTCCACCCTGCTGTAGCTAAGGGATTGAGTCAGCTCCACATGGATTTGGGGTCTAGTTTGTGTCCTCCCTGCCAGGAAATCTGGGAGAGCAGCTCCCTGGTTAAGTGCTGCCAGAAGGGCATGGAGGGCAGGCGAGAATCCTGCCAAAAATGTGTGCCAGCTGGGTGTGGGGTGAATGTCCTGCTGCAAAGAGAGGCCTGATCTGGGTCCATCAGCACAGGAGACCTTGAAGTGACTCCATTTAGGAGCATCCTAAATGCTCCTGGTTTAGGCACATTTACCTGGGGAGTTAAAACTTACCAGCTGAGGGCTGGGAGATGATGGAATGGGATAAAATGAACTCAGAGCAGCAGTGTAGTGTACTTCTGGGGAGACACTGGCACAGGATTCCCAGAGAAGCTGTGGCTGCTCCTGGATCCCTGGAAGTGTCCAAGGCCAGGTTGGATGAAGCTTGGAGCAACCTGGGACAGTGGAAGGTGTCCCTGCCCATGGCAGGGGTGGAACTTTGGTTTTTAAGGTTCCTTCCAACCCAAATCATTCAGGGATTCTGTGGTGATATTTGGACAAGACATAAAGTGTAGATTTTACATCGCTGGCATTAAAATCCAGGCCGAGGGTGTTCCTCCTGAGTGCAGGGAAGCCCATGGATGATGGAGGTGGTACCAGCTGGCTGTGCAGCCCATAATTCCAGTAGGACAGCAGTTCATCCTTGCCTTGTGACTCTTAAATCCTACCCCACAACACCCTCCTTTGAGGAAGCTCAGCTTCCTCAGTGATAAATTTTGGCAGCTGAGATCTGTGTGAGGAAAGGTGTCAGAGAAAGCAGCTGGGATCAGAGGTGATCCCAGCCCCTGGGTTCCACTGCAGGGTTCCCGAGCAAAACTGATGTGGCACAAGCCATTTATGCCCACACAGGAGTTTGTTCTGGGTGTCTCTGGGGGATTTGGTTTCACTTCAGATCACCTACAGTGACTGTAGCCACCTTGCCTGGCTCTGTCTTGGAATTATGACAGTGGAAACATGAACCAGGCCTGGCATTCCGTCAGCGCTGTGCTAGGCTGTCCCTTGTCCATGGGCCTAAGACTTCCCAGCAGTGACACAGAGCTGGTTCACACATCCCTGGTATTTTCACACATCTCTGGCAATCCTGCAAGTGTCAGTGGTACAGGGTCGGGGCTGTTCCCAGCCCTAGGGTGTTAATTTTCCATTGATGGGAAAGAGGTGACAGAGGAAATGGCCTAAAAGCTGAATATTCAGGTCTGGGTTGATGAGGAACAGAGGAAAGCTGCTGGGAGGGTGGAGTGATGAGGAGGTGAGAGGATTTGAGTAAGGAAAGGGTGAGCACACATTTTTTCATGGGAATGAAATTTTCATGGGAATGGTTTGGGTTGGAAGGGACCTTAAATCCCACCTCATTCCAACACCCTGCCATGGCAGGGACACCTTCCACTATCCCAGACTGCTCCAAGCCCCATCCAGCCGGGCCTTGGACACTGCCAGGGATCCAGGGGCAGCCCCAGCTTCTCTGGGCCACCTGGGCCAGGGCCTCCCCACCCTCACAGCAAGGAATTCCTTCCCAATATCCCATCCAACCCTGCCCTCTGGCAGTGGGAAGCCATTCCCTGTGTCCTGTCCCTCCATCCCTTGTCCCCAGTCCCTCTCCAGCTCTCCTGGAGTCCCTTAGGCCCTGGAAGGGGCTCTGAGGTCTCCTTGGGGGCTGGAGTTATGTTTGAAGCTGCTGACCCTCTCCTCCAGGTATAATCTTGTGACATCTTTGAGTCCTTGGAGGCTGCTCCTCTTCCTTCCTTGACAGTAAGCGCTCCCATTTGACCTGGGCTCGTTCCCACGTGCCAGGATTGTGTTTATTTTTCCATCCTGCTGTAGCCAAGTTTGTCATTTAATAAACATCACCCCCCTCAGCCTGATCCCTGTCCCCTCTGTAAGCCAGGGGAACAGATGGGAGGGCACGGGACCAGAAACGCCTGACCCTGCCCGAAGCTGGAAAGGAGACAACTGGAGGTTTTGAGATGAGAAGAAAAAAATTAACGTGTTTCCAGCTCTGCTGTGCCTTCAGGCCTGATCCAAACCCCTCAGCTCCGGGAGAAGGAGCCTGTGAAGGCTGAGTGTGCCTGGCTGTCAGCAACTCCTCACTCCTGGAGCGTGGCAGAGGGTCTTTCCCTGCTTGTTTTTGGAGTGTTTGAGCTTGGGTTGATCCCAGGGCAGCCATGGTGAGCTGACAGCCTCTGGCAGGGTGCTGGAGGAATGACAGCCCATGGACACTGGGGTGTTTGTCGAGGGAAGCAGCTGCAGCTCATGATGCAAGTTCTGCATGGATTCAGTTCCAGCTTTGTCCCTTTGTCGAGCAGGGAGCAGCCACGCTCCAGCAGCAGAGACCAGTCCCTGAGGAGCAGGCTGGGGAGGAATGGAGTGGGAAGAAGGTGGCTTCTCATCCTTAGGGCTCTTTAACCCCCTCGCATAATCTGCTGCGGCCTGAAGTGAGCAGTAGAATCCCAGAATCCCAGGTTGGTTTGGGTTGGGAGGGACTTTAAAGATCATCTTGTTCCATCCCAGGGGCAGGGACGCTTCCCATCAAAATCAATCTGTTCAGGAAAACTCACACTTAATATATGTATTCTCTGGGAAAGTCAAGGTGGCTGCTGAGAAGTGGCAAAATCAGTAGCCAGGAGCAGAAGAGATTTTACAGAATTCTTGTCTGACTTATTGCTACACATATTTTAGGTCAAAGGTAGTCTGATTTTTTAATTAATCCTTTAAAGGTTAAATTGTATAGAACGTCTGATCACAGAGTAAAGAAAAAACCCAGCAGTATATACAAAAATAGCATCCATTTAAGTTACATAAATCCTTATAAATATAAGAGAGAAATCAGTTATTCTATAAAAAAAATAATTTGGAACGTGTTCCTGAAGCACCAGCACCACATCCTCATGCTGAGGACTTCAGCTACCAAATCTTTATAAATATACCTGCAAAATTCTTCCTCACTCTGACCAGAAACAAGTGTCAGAAGATGCACATTGCTATTTTGCACCCGAACAGGAGGTCTCCTGTTTGAATCTCAAATGGCCATTTGATTTTTGGCAACCTCAACGTGTCCCATCCCTTTGCAAACACCTCTCAGGGCCACATAAATTCTATTGGCATCCTCAAAGCTTTTTAGCAGGAGTTGAGACAGTTTGGGCGGGGGTTTGTGGATGATGCTGTCACTGCTCGCTGCCTGTGCATGGAATTTTTGTTTGACTCGAAAGAAACAAAAAGGAGGGAAGAAAAGCAAGCCCTAAGCTACAAGCACTGAGGGTCTGTGCGCTTGAAGGTGCCACTCAGAGGGAAGAGAGTGGCCTCTGCTGTCCTCTTTGCAGTTGTCTGAGTCACCTGTGGATTGAGTGACTAATTCATAATTTCCTCAAGATGTTTGTGTTGTATCAATAATAATTTCCACGGTTGGAAATTGTAGTTGTGTAACAGAGACTGAAACAGAGGAACGCTCACATATGTGTTTGTGTGTGCTTGTCGATTGTATTATTTTTATTTTTTCCTCCAGTTGTGACTCTCCTGTGCCTGCAGCTGGGATCAGCCATGTCAGCCCAAAAGGACAGATGGGTTTCTTCCTTGGTTTTCCTGCTCTTGTGTGCCTCCTCCATCCCAAGGAGTGGGAGCGTGGGCCTGCAGCAGGAGCCGAGCCCCCAGCACTATTTCAGTGGCTTGGAAGCTGGGAAAGCATCCCTGGCTTTTTTCACCCCCGGTGGTACGTGTTTAATGGGAACTGACATCAGCCTGGGGGCTCAGCAAGGCTTGGGTGAGAGTGGAACAACCACAGAATCCCAGAATGGTTTGGGTTGGAAGAATCTTAAAGCCCATCCCATTCCACCCCCAGCCATGGGCAGGGACACCTTCCCCTACCCCAGGGTGCTCCAAACCCATCCAGCCTGGCCTTGGACACTCCCAGGGATCCAGGGGCAGCCACAGCTGCTCTGGGAATTCTATCTCAGCCCCTCACCACTCTCCCACCCAGGAATTCCTTCCCAGTATCCCATCTATCCCTGCCCTCTGGCAGTGGGAAGCCTTTCCCCCCTGTGCTGGCACTCCATCCCTTGTAAAGAGTCTCTTCATCTTTCTCATTGGCTCCTTCAGGCACTGGAAGGCTGCAATTAGTTCACCCCAGAGCCTTCTATTTTCCAGTTCTCTCAGCCTTTCCTCATAGCAGAGCTGCTCCGTCCCTCTTATCAACCTGTGGCCCTCCTTAATGAAGAGGCAACTCTTGAGATTTTTAAACCCAAAGGGTTTTGAAGAGCTGGTCGAGCGCTGCGATTGCGCAGTTCCAAGTGCTCCTGACAGACAGAGACCTCTTGGGATGGGTTCTTTCCCGCCTGTGTCCTCAGGCATGGTCCTTCAAACATCTCAATTCATTTTCTGGATCATTTTCTGGAGGAGAAAGCCAATTTCCTAAGGAATTGTCCCCTCAAAGGGCTGGGTTTCTCTTCCGTAATACCTGCTAGAAAAAGGGGGATCCCTTTCATGAGGGAGAACTAAAGGCTGTCATGGATTAGGAGGAGATCCTTGGCCTTGCTTTGGTTCTTCATGATCCCTGGGCGTGGTTTCCCAAAGACACTGGTGTGGGCTGGGGAACATCTCCCACATCTCAGTGTGCGTGGCAGGAGGATGCTCCCGACCCTGAGGACTTTCAGGGGATTTTTTTTTTTTGGTGTGTTTCAGTTTCTCCTGGTGCCCAGCCCTTCCTGGAGCAGATTGAGAGCTCAGCTGAAGCCCTCCAGGACTACGGCATTTCCGTGGTGAAGGTAAGTGGGGCCCAGGGAAGCTGCAGGGTGGGATGGGGTAAGGAGAAGGTGAGAGGAGATGAGCAGGGAAGGGATGAGCACAGATTTTTCATAGAATTGTGGAATCACAGAGCAGTTCTGGTTCAAAGGGACCTTAAAGCTCATCTCTTTCCACTCCCCTGCCATGGGCAGGGACACCTTCCACTATCCCAGGTTGCTCCAAACCCCGTCCATCCTGGCCTGGAACATTTCCAGGGATGGAAAATCCACAGCTTCTCTGGGCAGCCTGTTCCATGATGGATGAGGTTGGTTCACTTCTTTTCAGCTCAGTGCAATAAATATTTCATACAAGGGATTTTTTTAGCTGAAATTTTATGCAGATGCACGTGAGGGAGTTACAAGTTCAGACAAGTGTAATTGGACTCTAAGAAGTGCTTATATATTTATATTTGGATTTATTTTGTTTCCTCCAGCTACGGGCCACTCTCAGGAAGCAAGCACTGATCTGTCACTTTGAATGTGCTGGGCAGATCATGGGGGCTTTTGATCCCATCTGACCCAAATCAGCAGGCTGAGCTGGAGAACTGAAGTACAAACTCCACTCTCCATCTCTGGTCTCCATTTTGGTGTATTTTCTCTCCCAGCATCTTTGGAAAGGCTGGATTTATACTCCTGAATGGAAGAAAGCTGTAGAGGGGGGTGTGTAGTCATTGTGGGGCTGAATCTGTAATTACATGTATTTTCTTTCTAGGTGAACTGTCCCAAAGAGGATGTCTCAAGATATTGTGGAAAAGAAAATGCATTGAGGAAAGCTTTCCTGTTCAGGTGAGGGGAATTTCTGGGCACTGCACTGGGATTACTTCCCAGTGCAAATGTTTGAAGGAAAGTCTGTCAGTGATCAGAGATGTGCGTGGAGGAATGAGAGGAGCCATGAGAACAGCAGTGACCTGCACAGTTTACCAAAAGGTACCCCCAAAATTCCCAAAACAGGCAAAAGAGATGCTTTGTCCTCAGTGTGAAACTTCCCATCCTGCCCCACGTTCCTTGGAGCAGCAGAGGGATGAGCTGTGGAATGAAACCACGGGAGAAATCTGCCATGAGTGTTCTCCTGTCTCCATTGTCTCCCACCCCAGACCACAAGGTTTTGGGTCTAGTTCTAGAAAAAACCACTTTTTGGTGCTCTCCCTGTTGGTGGGGTTAAGTCCTCTGGCCTGGGTGGGAAGGTTCAGCTCCTGGTCTCTCCAGGGGTTGTCACCTGGAAGCTTTTCCACATATTAGCTCCGTTCTCATTGACTGTTGTACTGATAATCATGGAATAATTAAGGTTGGAAAAGACCTTTGAGATCATCGAGTCCAACCATTCCAAAGACCTTTAAGATCATCAAGTCCAACCATTCCAAAGACCTTTAAGATCATCAAGTCCAGCCATTCCCCCAGCACTGCCAAGGCCACCATGTCCCCAAGAGCAGCAGGAACCCGCTCAACCGATGGTACCTGGGCTTGAACGATTCCCACCTCGGATCAAAGGCATCTCAAGCAGCCTTCTGCCGTTTCTCCATCCTTCCTATCCTTCTGTGCCTGCCTTGGCTCCCTTTTCCGGGTGTGATCCATGCAGTGAATCTCTCTCAGTTCCTTTGGTGACTCTCTGTTCCCTCCCCAGAGGAAACCGGCTGATCCGAGAGTTCCCCACCGACGCCCTGTTCGACGTGAACTCCATCGTCGCCAACGTTTTGTTGTAAGTCCACACCACATCCCTCTCTCTGAAATCCTTTTCCTTTCTTTTCCCACTAAATGCCAACCCCAGGTATTCCAGAGGCTGCTCTCAGCCAGGCAGGTTTGGCTTTGCTTCTCTCTTCATTATGGTTTGACCCTGTTAAACCTTTTCCCTTGGGACAACTCACCAGCACACACCTGGGCACCTCCAGTTGGCTGTGAATCTTTAATCTGCCAGCAAGAAGCTGGAATTTTACCCTCTTTTTCCTATCACGGTTGTGTGGCTGCAAATATGCCCTTCAGCCAGTTGCTAATGAGGTTTTTTCTGCCTCCTCAGTGCCCTGCTCTTTAATGAAGTTAAATACGTCGAAACACTGGCAGACCTTGAGAACACTGAAAATGTGTTGAAAGGGAAGTCCAA
This sequence comes from Gymnorhina tibicen, assembly GCA_013399875.1. Lineage (NCBI taxonomy): Eukaryota > Metazoa > Chordata > Aves > Passeriformes > Artamidae > Gymnorhina > Gymnorhina tibicen. The sequence continues at coordinate 248,186 of VXAZ01002737.1, read as the reverse complement.
CATGGTCTTTGCCTACGTACCAGCTACGGGGACAGCAGGTATGGACACTCAGCTTCCCATCTTTGCTCTCTTCCCACAGCCTTTTTTTAGTAAAATATCCAGGAGCTGAGTTTCTGACCCAAAATCCTGCAAATGGAAACCTGAAAGGGCCACCCAGCCACAAGATCTCTCCTTCCATACGTCTTGCTTTGTTTCCAAAGGGATCAGTTGCACCAGAAAAGTTTTGCTGGGAGCATAAACCTTGAGAGATGGACTTGGAGAGGGAAAGCAAGCCAGTATTTGCTGTCTTAAAAGTACATAAATCCCTGGGCAGATCTCTGGCTCTGCAGTGGAATGGATCCTCACACAGCACCTGGGGATCGGGAATGGGATCCAGCTCCAGCTGCTCACTTCCCTTCACAGTTTGTCTTCAGACAGACTCTGTGACATTGCACTGAGTTTGTGAAATCCTGGGAATTGGTATTGACACGTGGGAGGGACGGAACAGGAGATGTGGAGGGGACAGAGCTGAGTTCACCTTGCCCTTCCCTTTGCAGAGCACAGGGCTGTGATGGAGGCAGCGTTTGTCTATGGGACCATCCACCAGTTTGTCCTGACAACTGAGGCAGCACTGCTGAAAGCCACCAGGTATGTCCAGACACGCCCCCGCCGTGGAGAGCTGCTTCCCTGCGCTGTTTGCCTCACTCCTGGTGTCTCAGATTCCCAAATCAGCTGTGGGATGGCATTAGGACGTTGTGCCGAGGGTGGACAGTCAGATCTGTTTTCCAAAAGCTGCTGGTTGTGTTCCTGGCCTTGGAGTAGCCTTGCTGTTCATGGCTGCACTGGGTGGGATTTCACAGGAGAAGAGCCCTCTGTCTCCTTTCCATGGCTGATGGATCAAACCTCAGCCATGGGTTTTCGGGAGAGTTGATGTTAAAATCTTAGAGCGCTCCCACCTTGTGCTGTGATGTCCAAGGGCAGGAACTGTAGCACTGCTCATGGATTTGGGAATTCCCATCCCACAGCTTCACTGGCCACCCCCTTCCCACACAAGGGGAGCTGCTTTAGAATGCAGATCCTTCCATGTGTCTTGCTGCTGATGTGACCTCCTGCAGTCAGGAACGTGAGGGAGGAAGGTGGGAACATCACGTGGGGTGTTGCTTCCTCAGCCAGCAGCGTGCCCAGGTGGCCGAGAGACCGGTGGCAGCTGGTTTGTACCAGCCATGGTGTGGCCACAGGGCCAGGGCAGGGATTGTCCCCTGTGCTGGCACTGCTGAGGCCTCACCTCAAATCCTGGGGGCAGTTCTGGGCCCCTCAGGACATGAGAGACACTGAGGGGCTGGAGTGTGTCCAGAGAGGGGAACGGAGCTGGGGAAGGGTCTGGGGCCCCAAGAGCGGCTGAGGGAGCTGGGAAAGGGGCCCAGCCTGGAGAAAAGGAGGCTTGGGGGGGACCCTCTGGCTCTGCACAACTCCCTGACAGGAGGGGGCAGCCAGGGGGGTCGGGCTCTGCTCCCAGGGAACAGGGACAGGACAAGGGGAAATGGCCACAAGCTGGGGAGGTTTAGGTCGGATATTAGGGAAAATTTCTTCATGGAAAAGGTTGTCATGTGTCAGAACAGCCTGCCCAGGGCAATGGTGGAGTCCCCATCCCTGGAAGTGATCAAAAACATGTGGATGTGGCACTTGGGGACAGGGGTTAGTGATGGCCTTGGCAGTGCTGGGGGAACGGTTGGACTCGATGAACTTGGATGAACTTTTCCAACATTAATAACTCCATAATGAATTACCTGAGATCTTGTCACGAGTGACACCAGGGCAGGCACCAGGGTGGCCCTTCCCGAGGTGCCGTCCCATCCTTGCAGGATTTCAGGGAACTGTGCTGTGGCTCCCACTAGGTGGCACGGTTGTCATTGCACAGGAATTGGCTCAATTCTCCTCAAAGCAGCGCCGCCACCTCCTGAGCTGCTGAAATGGTGGGAGCTTCTCCAACAGGAACAGCTCCCAGCCAACCGGGACAGCAGGATTTGAGGTCTTAATACTGCACTTTGCTCTTCCATGGAGAGCTCTTAAATCCCTGTCCAAAGAAGGGGATCCGTGTTTTAGGGGTAGGGAACGGGTGTGTTGGAAAAGGAAAGTGGCTTCCCAGAGTTACCCACAGGCCAACAGCAGTGATGGTGTCACAACCAACCAGGGACACCTTCCACTGTCCCAGGTTCCTCCAACCCCATCCAGCCTGGCCTGGAACACTTCCAGGGATCCAGAGGCAGCCACAGCTTCTCTGGGCACCCTGTCCCAGGGCCTCTCCACCCTCATGGGAAGGATTTCTTCCCAATATCCCATCCATCCCTGCCCTCTGGCAGTGGGAAGCCATTCCCTGGGTCCTGTCCCTCCATCCCTTGTCTCAAGTCCCTCTCCAGCTCTCCTGGAGCCCCTTTAGGCCCTGGAAGGGGCTCTGAGGTCTCCCTGGATCCTTCTTTTCTCCAGGTGAACACCCCCAGTTCTCCCAGCCTGTTCCACAACCCTGCCAAACCCTGAACCTGAGGATCATCTGTGAAACATGTCAGCAAACCTGGTCCTTCTGTTTGAACCCTGCTCAGGGTGGCTTTTGTTCCCTCTCTCACAGCCACGATGACCCCGATGTCTCGTCTGCCTGGCTCTTGTTCTGCCACTGCCAGCAGGCCACAGACCCAGCCCAGCCCTGCAGGAGGACAGCCCTGGGACAGCCCCTGACCCTGCTCAACATCCACAGGCACCTCAAGCTCATGGGGGCTCCTTTGGTGGTAGGACTGGGAAGGAGGAGCTGCCGGGGCCGTGGGTGGAAGGGCAGCTGGGGAGGGGTGTGAGGATGAGGGAGGTGAGAGCAGAGAGAAAGGCTGAGTGTGGGAATCTGCCCCTGTCAGGGTGGGTCCAAGCAAGGAGCAGGAATCACCTGGTGCAACTGCCTCACCAATTCAGGGCTGGCCAAAACTTAAATAAATTATTGAAGGCATTTTCCAAATGACTCTTAAGGACTGCCCACCTCAATATGAGGCTTTTTCCAGTGTTTGACCATGCTCTTGGTAAAGAAAACTTCCTGCTGTTCTGCCTAAACCTCCCCTGATGCAGCTCTGAACCATTTCCACGTGTTCTATCCCTGGATACACTGGAGATATCGAAGCTTTCCTCTCCACATCCCCTCAGGAAGCTCTGGAGAGCAATGGGGCCATCCCTCAGCCTCCTTTGCTCCAAACTAGACAACCCTAAAGTCCTCAGCTGCTCCTGTAGGCTCCCTGCAGGGGGCTCAGCACCCTCTGGAATGTGCTATCAGTCCTTCACGCCTTGGTGATCACAAGGGACAGGAGGTTCCCTCCTATTTCCTCCTTCCACGGGGCAGAGAATTTTAGCAGCCTCCTGTTCCCACTGGTCATCCCTGCCTATCCAAAAGGATGAGCAGATGAGCTGGGAAGTGCCTCCTTCAGCCGTTTTCCTGGATTAGGCCCATGGAGGGAAGGCACTGCATCAAGCACCTCGGTGCTGTCATGAAGCAGCATGTCCAAGGCAGGAAGGGAAGGATTCCAGCTCTTGCATGTTGTGGCTGGGATTTTCAAACTGCCCCGGGGAATGGATGCCAGGTAAATAAAAATGAGTGGAGATTTGACATCTGGAGCTGCTAAGCCACAAAAAACCCCACGTGAAATAAAGCCCAGGTTTTTAGCAGGGAAGGTTGTGACACGTTGGAACAGTTTAACTGGGTTTGTGTGCGTTCTGCTTCCACGGATGTTTTAGAATTGGGGTTGGAAGCATTTTCCTGAGGATTTCTGTGGCTGGGGAAGAGCTGAGGTACCTTCAACTTGTGGAGCTGTGCTGCAGCATGACCCTGCGTGTTCTCCAGACAGAGGTTGCTGAGGACCCCGAGAAGATCTCCACTGTTCACTTGCAGCTCGGGCTGCCCCTGGTGTTCATCCTGAGCCAGAAAGAGACCTACGAGGCTGACAGGAGGACAGCAGAGTTTGTGGCCTGGCAGCTCTTGGGGAAAGCAGGAGTTGCCCTTTTGTCCAGGTATTTCTCTCAGGTGTTTTGGGGTTCTCCTTGCTTTTTGTGGGGTTTCTGAGCTGGGTTACCCCAGCACCAGGTGACAGTCAGTGGACTCAGTCCCACTTGGATGGGAGGCAGTAAAACCAGGCTGTATCCTGTGACAGGGTGCGTCACATTTAAGGATTTGTCCAGAATCAGATTAGTTTGGAAGCGTTGCTGGCTTAGAAGTGGAAAAACATTCAGACTAAGAGAGATTTTGGAAAGGAAACTTAGCACTGATGGAATTAGGGCAGAAAGAGGAGGGATGACTTTCCATGTGACACCATCTAACATTCACTTCGTGTTTCGGAAGGGACCTCGTAGATCTGAACGTTCTGCACCGGTCGAACGTCGCCCTCAAGACACCGGATGAGGTTGGATGCTGGATTTCTTCCTTGGACAGCTCTCACTGCCCTGCCTGGCCATGATGCTCTGGAGGGGTTGGTGGGGTGTTGCTCATCTCTGGTATTATGTGACAGCGTTCCCTGAAGCTCAAGGGGAAGTGTCTTTGCCAAGTTGCACGTGTGTGTGCAACACATTATCCAGGGAATCTGTGGATTTCCCATCCCTGGGAAGTTTTCCAGGCCAGGCTGGACAGGACTTGGAGAAGCCTGGGATAGTGGAAGGTGTCCCTGCCCATAGCAGGGGGTGGAACTGGATGATGTTTAATGTCCCTTCCATGATTCTGTGATTTGAGTGCTGCAGAGCCATTGTGCCTGCTGGGAAAGAGAAAATTCTGAGTTTATTTTGGGTTCAAAACGTTGAGTGACATCTCCACTACACCTTAAGGCAACACAAGGTTGTGAGCTACATCCAAGCGCAAATTCCCCAAAGATTTGGACTTCTGAAGGCCTTAGGAAAGGCGTCAAAAGATGGGAGAGGGGCTGAGTGTGAAATGAAGAGCAGACAAGCAAAGGTCTGTGCTGAGCTGATGTAACCCAGTGCCTCTGGCAGCGAGCTGGGAGAAGGGCAGGGTGTGAGTTAAATGAGGTTGATCAAGATGAGTTAAACTCTGGAGGGACCTGACCCAGCTTGTGAGGCAGGCTGGAATTGGGTGCTGGCAGATGCCAGGGAACGCACGATGCCCCAGATTACCTGAACTGTCCCACTTGTGATCGCAGAGGTGCAGGATCAGACCTGAGCGTCCCCTCAGGGCTCCCCGTGGCCTGCTGAGAGATGTGCACGTTGGGTGGCTCTGGGAGCCTGTGGGAGGTGCCAGCACTTTGTCATTTCTCTCAGCTCCTGATGAACTTCCCATTTTCTCTCCAGTGCCTTTGTCTGAGCTGGTGCCAGCACTGGAGAGAAAGTTTTAAGCTGACAAAGTCTCATTTCTGAGAAATTCATGTTGCTTTTTTCTTCCTTCCATGGGTGCACTTGGGAACATTTCTCCTGGCTGAGCTCCATGAGATAAAGGATTTTTTGTGCTGGTTTCCCAGGCTGTGCTGGGCTCCTTGGACCCAGCCTGACCCCTCTAATGAGGGGGTATCCAGGAGGCCCCTGTACCTCCTCCCTGCTCTCCTTCCCTGCTTGGCCACTGGGATTTTTCCTGCAGTGCTGGATCTCTGTTAAGTTGCTGGGAGGTGGGGCTGGTGTTCATTTTCACCACAGGATCCCTCATAGCCACATTTTTTCACAAGCAAACATCAGCCTGGAGTGAGAAAAACTCATGCACAGGAGAAACTGGCCCAAAGAAACATAACCCAGACATTCCCCTGTTTGGCAGCTTCGGGGATCTGTGACACATCCCAAAAATAAGGAGTTGGGAGATGGTGTTCCATCAGCCTTGAGTTTGGTGTGCAGGCAGAGTAAGCAGAGGGGGGGTGTTGTGCTCCACTGATTTATTGTTTTCCTCAGGGAATGCCAATCCAATACCTGGTCTTGGAAGACACCGATGAAGTTATCACCCTGGTGGAAGATAAGAACAAGGTCAAACAAATCCAGGAGGATGACCAGCAGGAGGAGGAGGAGGAGGAGGAAGATGAGGATGAGAAAGAGAATAACAATCAAGGTGTGCAATTAATCAGCGAAAAGCTGGTTGTCATCAGACAGAAGGTGCAATCAGCATCAGACACGTGGCAAAGCATCAGAGAACGCTTGCAAACCATCACAGTCACTTCATGGTGGCCACAAAGGGGCTCTTTCATTCTCTGAGATCACTGGAATATGACACACAGGTCTGATTTGTAGGGGAAACACCAGGGAGAAAAATCAGAGCTGTTAGAGGAACGGTTGCTGTGTGAGGGACAGGGATGTGCTTGGATGCACCAGCTTGAAAGGTGTGGGGGGTTAAAGTGCACCCAGCACTGTCCTCTGCAAGCATCTGAAAATGATCCATCCCTTTGGAAGGGTTTGGGACACGTTTTTGTAAGAGCAGATCCGGACTTGCCTCCTCCAGGGAGAAAACTCTGGTCCCTGCAATGCATAATTGAAAATGCATTTGTTCTCTGTGCAAAAGTGGGGCTGTTTCCTTAAAAAAGCGGGGCAGGTTCCTAGAGGAGCTTGAAGAGTAGTGTTCCAGTCCAAGGGCAGAGCTGGTGGGAGGGGGGATTAGGGCATTTTGGGGGTTTGTGTGTGTGGCTGTGCCTCCTCTCCCCATACAAGGCAGTCACTCACCCCATGTCTCTGCTGAGAGGTTTTGGGTTACAAAATCATGCACTGGGTTGGCCCAGGGGGCTGCCAGGGCACACCTGTGGGCTTCCCCCAGCCCTGGGCACACCTGTGGGTCCCTTGCAGATATTCAGGATGACCAGGTGGTGGAAGCAGTTTCCAGGGACAAGAAGAGAGAGCTGCCCCTGGAGCAGATCCTTGTCCTGACAGAGGAGAACTTCCACTCTTCCCTCTCGGAGGCTGCCCGGACAGTGGTGCTGTTTTATGCCAGCTGTGAGTATGAAACCTGGCCTGGCTGTCACTTTTCCAACTTTGGGATGCTCCCCATGCTATCCATGATCCTGGAGACAAGTTCTGACCATAAATCCATGCCACATCCTGCCCCATGGACGCTAATAACAATCAGGTTAAATCAGTTCTTCTCGCGGACTGATAATAGCAGGTATCAATCTGATATTTAGAGATTTCTAACCTTCATTTTATAGGGAAAAAATGTGGGACAAGATGAGGAATTAATATAGCATGGACTCATGGGATGGCCTAGACGATCTGGTTGTTATCTGCTGAAGCACAAAGTTAAATTTTCCTTCTTTATTTCAAATCTTACAGAGCTTGAAGCACCTCCAGATGCAGAGAATCATAATGTGACGTTGTCAGGGAGCCAGGTGGGGCTGGCTGTCCCATGGCTGTCCCTCAGGGCTCTGTTTCCCATCTCCTGTGTTTCAGGGGAAGCCGTGTCCCTGGCAGTGCTGCGCTCCTACTCCGAGGTGGCCGCTCACCTGAAGGGTAAGGAACCCCAGGGCTCAGGGCTTTCACCTGCTCCTGCTGGCAGGACATCGATGGTGCCTCACTCCCTCACCTGGAATACACTCATTTTCCCCCCTCAAACTCTTAAGGAAGTCATATCCACACCAGGTTGTTTAGGAACATTCCTATGTGTCTTATTTAGGGATCTTTGCAGAGTCTCTGCTCCCAGGGAACAAGCAACAGGACAGGAGGAAATGGCCTCAAGTTGCACCAGGAGAGGTTTAGGCTGGATTTTAGGGAAAATTCCTTCATGGAGAGGGTTGTCCAGCCCTGGCACAGCTGCCCAAGGCAGTGGTGGAGTCCCCATCCCAGGAGGGATTTAAAAGCCATGTGGATGTGGCACTTGGGGACACGGGGCAGTGGTGACCTTGGCAGTGCTGGGGGAACAGTTGGACTTGATGGTCTTAGAGGACTTTTCCAACCTAAACAATTCCATGATTTTATGATTCTAGATGTCCCATCCCTAGAAGTGTTCAAGGCCAGGTCAAATGGGGCTTGGCGCAACCTGGGATAGTGGAAAGTGTCCCTGCCCCTTCCAACCCAGACCACTCTGTGATCCCATTATGGGATGTTGGTGGGCACAGTGACTGCGTGAGGGAGAATTTGGGAAGGGCCAGGGCAGAGCCCCAGTGGCAGTGGGTGACACAGAGCAGCAAACAGCAGGAACTGTGGCCTGGAACATGGGAACAGGGTCCTGTTTGTGCCCCTCAGGGCCCTATCCTGCCCAGGCCCAGGAGATGCCCTACACATCAGTGTGCTGGGTGGCACCTCAGCTCTGCTGGCAAAAGGAGCTGTGATTATCCCTGCCTTTGGAGCAAAGCAGGACAGACAGGTGTGGGCAGGACAGTGTCAGAGGGAGAATTTACAGTGATGGCATCTCCAGGGCCTGGAGACTGGCTCAGTTACGTGGGAATTCTCACAGGTGGCCACAGAACTCCATAAATAACACGGTGATGGTGAACAATCAGCAGCACTTAGAGCCAGCACATCAGGGAATCTGGGAACACGGGCAGGAGGGAGAGATCCTTCAGAAGGGGCTGTGCAGTGTAAGCCCCACATTCAGGCCTTCAACCCCACCCCACTCTGGTTTGTGGAGAGAGGTGGGTTCTTACATGGGCTGAATCTCTCCCAGAGGTGCCTTTTTCTCCCCTTGGCTGCAGGGGACACTGAGGTGGCTTCATCCCACTGCAGCACAGTGGGGAAGTCACGTGGATCTGGGCAAGAGCTATTCCAGCACCTGTGGAGGTGGCTGGTGCCTTCCCTTGGTTTTTCTTCTCCGTCCAGGCTCATTTTTCCTGGTGCTGGAACACAGTGCCAGCAGGACTCAGCAGTGGGGACACGTATGGAGTGTGCAGAGCACCCCACAGTTTTCTGGGAAGCAGCTGCAGTGGGAGTTGCTTACAAGAAGCTGTCCTGCTGCAGACAGTGCTGTGGGCTGGAGGAAAGCAGTTCTGCATTCACGGTTTGCATGAAGGGAAGGTCACCAGCAGCACTGGTCTGGATTGAAATCCCAGGAATAAACAGGAAGGGACAGGAGACGTGGTTGTTGTTGTTGTTGTTGTTGTTAGAGATGCTGGGGTTGTTGGTGGTTCAGGGTTTCTTTTGGACTTCCCCAGCAGTCAGAGCAGCTGAAGGAGCAACCAGGTTTTACAGTCTGTGGGTAAAACCTGGCCTCTTCCCAAGCCACTGGCCAACCCTTGGTGGGTTCTGCATGGCCAGGATTTCACCATGTGTGTTCTGAATCACTTGATAACAATCTCAGTGCAGGGAAGCAGCCACAGACAAATTCTCAACAGAGGTCATGGACTGACGGGGGTCAGGGCCTTTTCTCTGTGATCACTGAGGTCCCTCCAGAGACTCCCAGGCCAGATGTGACCCTATGGAATGACTCCAGTCTGCCGTGACCTCGGAGCAGACATGGAACAGCTGGATTGGTAGATCTGGAGATCCTTTTTCTCTGCTGCTGAAGGAGCCTCAGGGAACTGGGAGAACCAGCTACCAGAGGAGCTGGAAAACCTCAGAGGATGCTGTTCCCTGTGCTCTCAGTGATGGCTGGATCAGGAAGACCTCGAGCTGTGCAGGACTGAGAATAAAACATGGGGTATGGCTTGGGGCACTCTCAGTTCCCCAGAAGCTCTGGTATTCCTGCCTGCTCCGGGGTGGAGCTTCCTTCCCAAGGGCTGGGAAGCCACGAGCAGCTGTCTGAGGAGTGAATCACCCGTACCAAACTTTGAATTGCAGAACCTGGTCCTGCTCCTGGTGCCAATTCTTTGTGCAAAATGGCACTGAGAATAGGCCATGTGTGATCAAACACACGGGAAAGGAGGAGGCTGGAGACTGGAATGAACCCGTGACTCATCCTGAACCGGATGCTCAGCAGATCCTCACCGAGTGAAGTTTGCAGCCCTCGAGCGTTTTCCATTTGTTGAGAGATCCAGTTTAGCAGGCGACAAAGAGGAGCATCTCTGCCTTGCTGAACTGAGGAACTGCCGTGCTCCTTTCTACCCTTGGAGCAAGAATGTCCCAATCCCAGTCCCACCGGGGCTCACTGCTGCACCTCTGCTTGCTTTTGCAAGATGGGAATTTTTGGAAGCGGGGTTAAGAGCAGAGCATGTGAAGGTGAGACAGTGCTGAGCGTTTCTTAGATGTGTCATTGGCCTTCTTGGCAAAGAGGAGAGGAAATCAATATCTAAGAAGAGCAAAATGTGATGAAAAACGGTTCTGCCTCCCTCCTCTGTGCTTGGGAAGGCTCCTTGACCAGGGACTTACAAAGACAGGGTGAAGTTGTGGCTCAAAGGTAGGAAAATCAGCTGCATGATTTAGCAATAGATCCATGGAGTGTAACTGAAGTGAGGATTTGGGGGTTGATTTTGTGATGTTTTCCAGGAAGTTGTTCCCATTCTGTATCAGATTTTTCCTCTTGAAGTGCAGCACTTTGTACATAACTTCTCTTTCGTGTTGTAGCCTCTGGAATGCTCTTCAAGTGAGCTGGTTTTTAATGCAATCATGGAATTGTTTAGGTTGGAAAAGCCTTCCAAGATCATCGAGTCCAACCATTCCCCCAGCACTGCCAAGGCCACCACTGCCCCGTGTCCCCAAGTGCCTCATCCACACAGCTTTTAAATCCCTCCAGGGATGGGGACTCCAGCACTGCCTTGGGCAGCTGTGCCAGGGCTGGACAACCCTTTCCACGAAGGAATTTTCCCTAAAATCCAGCCTAAACCTCTCCTGGTACAACTTGTGGCCGTTTCCTCTTGTCCTGTCCCTGTTCCCTGGGAGCTGAGCCTGAGCCCCCCCCGGCTGCCCCCTCCTGTCAGGGACTTGTGCAGAGCCACAAGGGCCCCCCTGAGCCTCCTTTTCTCCAGGCTGAGCCCCTTTCCCAGCTCCCTCAGCCTCTCTTGGCGCTCCAGACCCTTCCCCAGCTCCATTCCTTTCCCTGGACCATGCCAGTCCTGCTTTCCAAATAATTTTAAGTTCAAATGATCATTAGTTGAAGGGATTCCTGATTTTTCTTGTTCTCTATAGCACTGATGGTTGGTCTTGTCCTGGTTTTCTAAGACCTCTAGGACAGACGTTCTTGCTGTTGCTGGGTTTAGTAGCACCTAAAACCATAGGACAGCAGGATTTTGTGTTCCTTTCACCTTCCTTCCCACTCAGCAGTGACCACGGGGCTGGACAGTCCCTTGCTGAGTTACTCTGTTCCTGAAAGTGCTGCTCGTTCAGTCATGAATGATCTGGTGCAGGTTGGGATGTGAGAGGGACCATCCTGTACCAGGTGTTTTTCAGGTCAGATGGGGCTCCTTCAGAGCACATGGTAGGTAATTCCCTGAGCTAATACCCAAATATTGAAATTCATATTTGAAGGAGCTTCAAGCAGCCTCACAACTCGACTTTAACAGGACATCAAAGCCCCATTTCCAAGGAATTCTTTTCCAGAGTTGGGCAAGACACAAGATGATGTGGTAAGAGATTATGAGAACCGGCCATACTGGATCAGAGGTGTGAAGTAAATCTGAGGTCAGGCTTTCAGTTTGAGACCTTCTTGCAGAGTCTGGGAATGACACAAACCCTTTCTGCTCTCGTGGAGCCTTTTGACAACTCCTGCCTGCCTGAGTGGATTTGCAGGCCCTTCCCTTGTGCTGCTTCCTGCTTTTTCTGCACAAGAGTTTGACACAAGGCAGAGCAGCAGCAAACTCCTCGTGTGAGCTGCAACGCAGAACCTTGAATGGAGGGCGCAGAAAATGGTCCTGTGGGAGGCCAAGGATACAGGGATAAGGGGTAGGAGCTCATGCTGAGGTCACCTCTGCCTTCACCCCCATCTGCAGAAATCCTCATGGAATCCCAGGAAGGTTTGGGTTGGAAGGGACCTTAAAGCTCACCTCATTCCACCCCTGCCATGGGCAGGGACACCTTCCACTATCCCAGGTTGCTCCAAGCCCCGTCCAACCTGGCCTGGAACCCTCCCAGGGATGAGGGGGTCCACAACTCCTCTGGGCAGCAAGAGTTTGTGCAACACTCAGCCGTGCTCAGTTCTCAGGAACTCGTTTCAGTATTTGGTCAGCCCTCCCCACCTTGGCTTGGGTTGTTGCTTGACCGTGCCCAGTGATCTCACTGCCCCCTCAGAGCACCCCTGACGTGTTGTTAGCTTTGATTGTTTTCTCTTACTGGCAGTTTCCAGGCAAAACTTGGTTGGGTTTTTCCTCAGGAGGGAGGTCTTCCACACTCCTCCACGTTCTCGTTTGCTTAAACCTTTCCAAAAACGTGTTCCCGAGGCTGACTTGCTGGGCTCTGCAGAGCTTTCACCAGGACAGAAGAACATAATTTTCCTCCCATGGCCTGCAGATGCTGTTGAGAGTCCATCTCTTTTCTGCAGCACTGGTGGTACCTTTGCATCCTGCTTCTCCTCATGGAATGCTGCTGTCATTACACTTTGCCCTTCATATTGCTTTCTGCCCCTCTGGGCTTGGGATCAAAACCGGATTGGATGTGTTTCATTCCATCAGCCAGGCCTTTAATGAAAAGAGTGATCAGAATCAAACCCAGGACTGGGAGAGAAGAAAGCTTGGCTGGTTTCTCTTGAGAAATCCTCATCATCTGCCCCAGCCCTGGTTTCTGAAGGACTCTTTGCCATGGTCTGCCTCCATGTGTGTACTTGTCTCTAGGTTTCATCCCATCTTTCCCATGGAGCCGTTGAGTGCTGTTCAAAGAAATTTAGGGGAGGAATGAAGATTTGTGAGATAGGGCATTCCTGCTGTGGGCATGGACAGCTGCACGCTGTCCTTGGTCGAGCCCCCGAGGCAGCTCAGGTGAGGCTGGAAGCCAAGGGAAGAGAGGGAGTGAAGCTGGTCAGGATTTAGGTCAAGCTTAGCCATGGACCAGCAGCAGCAGCCTGTGCTGGGCTTCACCCAGCCTAAAGATCAAAGAAAGGCTGGTAAGGTCCCTGAAGTGTCCAAGGCCAGGTTGGACGGGGCTTGGAGCAACCTGGGAGAGTGGGAGGTGTCCCTGCCCATGGCAGGGGGTGGGATGGGATGGGCTTTAAGGTCCCTTCCAACCCAAACCCTTGTGTGACTCCAGGATTCTTTGCTGAAGGAAATGCTGGAGTTGCACAAATCTTGGGCTTGCGGAGAGCACGCAGGGAACCAACTTGGTGTTTGTTTCACTTCTTACCAACCCCTTGAGTTTATCGCGTTGGTGAGACCCATAAAAAGCCTTTTTAGGGCATTTCCCAGGGCCCAGAGTTGGACTGACTGCTCTGGAATTCCCAAGTGCACTTCCTTTCCCACTCCCTTGCTTGTGAGACCCCGTTCTTAACTCACTCAGGTGTCTGCTGGTGGCTTGGGTGGGATCACAGAACACCCTGAGTCGAAAGGGATCCACAAGGATCATCAAGCCCAAATCCTGGCTCTCAGGACAGCCCCAAGAACCCCACCCCGTGCCTGAGGGCACTGGATGGGGGGAATGCCACCAGCCTGTGGCATTACATCCCTCTTTCATCCCCTGGACTTGCTCCATGTGCATTTGGCTCTGTGCTTGAGGCAGAACAGACATTTTTCAATATTGAACACCTTAATAAATGCAAAAGTCTTGGCTGCTTCCTCCTCCTCCATGCCAAGCTTTATCTTCCCTCTTTCCTGTAAGTGAGTGCCTGCATTATTTCTTTCTCTTGGCCTTATTCCCAAGGTATTTCCAGTACCTTTCCCTAATGCCTTTTAAGCTTCTGGACAGTTGCCTCAGGGTTTTGTGGTGTCGCTTGGAGTTATCAGCCAGATGTGAAAGCCTCTGGCAATGAGGGCTTTCAAGAGGGAGATGGGCTGTACTCAAAGGGATGTGTATTTGGGGATGGATTTTGGTAGATTTCTGGCAGCATTAATACAAATATAGACAATAATACCCACCGAGCTAATAAAAAGCTCTATTTTCCAACCAGTTTCTTACTCTTTTTAGCTTTTCATATCAGTCACGAGTGCTTATTTTCCACTCTAGGAACACCGGGGGTTTTGCTGTGCCGGGTGAACTGCTGGGACTGGCCTGGCCTTTGCTCCCAGGAGAATGTCACCCAGTTCCCCACCATCAAGATTTACAAGGAGGGACAACAGCCAGTGACGTACGATGGCATGTGGGGAACCGAAGAGCTGAGCAGCTTCATCCTGCTGTGAGTGACAAATCCCCACTGGCACCTCTGCTGTCACCATCCCTGTCTTTTTGCTGGAATTCCATCTTTATTATTTTTAATGGGGATCCCAGGGCTCTCAGTTTGGCTCGGGCCGTTCTCTCTTTGCAGTAACCAGCTCCAGCACCTCTCTGGGCCTTCCCAGATGATCATTTTTGTCTCTGATGAGGTGTCAGACTTGCCCCGTTGGGTCGGGGCCTTGTTGGATTGAGGTTGCCCTCTTGTCTCTCCATCCCAAAAGTGGAGAAGACAACAGGCCGAGTTGTTTCTCTGCCTTTCCGCAGGAGCCGAGTTTCCTGCCCGCTGAAGCTGGCCACGATGGATGAAGCAGAAGGATATTTAAGAGGGGAGTTTCCATCTGAGCTCTCATCCCATCCCCACACCTCACTCCTGGGAGTTTTTAGCACAGCCACCAGCGAAGGTTTGTTGGGATTGGTGGGTTAAGCACTCTCCAGCTTCATTCCTGGTGGGACAGGGACGCTCCCAGCTGCGTGGGAGTTCACAGCACAGCCTGCCTGGTGCTGCCTTCTTCAGTTTTACAGTGAGAGGGTGGCAGGTGATCCCAGGTGTGGGACCTTGGGTCCATACCCTGGCTCAGAGGACATTCAGCTGCGGGAGTAGTAACTTCCCAAGGCTGTCCCTGTTGTATCTCCTGCCCCTTACCTGAAGAGTTTGGCTCTGTCCTTTTTAGGAGTCCCTTCAAAGTAGTTGTAGGCTGGCTCTTAGCTCTGGTTTAGCCCAGACCCATCAGCCCCTTCCTGTAGCCCATGTACAACATGTCACAGCATGTTCTTCCTTAAAAAAGGAAGAGATCCACTCTTGGATCTTGCTGACTTCTCCCTGAAAAAGTGGCAGCCCCAGTTCTTGTAACATGCAATCCAAAACCTTTCTTTTTAAAAAAAACAGAACAGCAGTAAAGTGAAACAGAAATTTCCTGCATCAAAAGGAATGAAATGGAATCAGTGAAATCTGCTTGTGGATTTTGAAACAGGTGGGCATAGAAATGCAATGTGTTACCAAGGGAGAGGGAATAAAGCCAGGCTGGAGAGGGAGCATCAGGCAAACTGCAGAATCATGGAGTGGTTTGGGTTGGAAGGGACTTTAAAGCCCATCCCACCCCTGCCATGGGCAGGGGCACCTTCCACTGTTCCAGGTTGCTCCAAGCCTCGTCCAACCTGGCCTTGGACACTTCCAGGGATCCAGGGTCAGCCCCAGATTCCCTGGGCACCCTGTGCCAGGGCCTCGCAGTTGGGAGCTGGGACCTTCCAACCCCTCAGACTCTCAGTTGCCACCGTTGCCACCTTCTCCTGGGAATTGCTGCCTTAAGAAAAGGAGAACTTTCTGATCTTGCTTAAGGTCAAACTTTCAGACTATTTTTTGCTTTTAAGTTCCCTTGTGCCTCTAATCTTTGGTTTAATACAAACCAAGCTCCTTTCTCACATCAGAGGGCCCAGAGGGAAGAGGTAAGAACAAGACAGAATGTCTGGAACCAACTGGAAAACACTTGGGCTGTGTTCCCTGAGCCAGCTGCCAGCCAGTTCCCTGCCTTCCTCTGGAGATCTAATCTGGTAAATACAGCAGGAAATCCTACTGATCCCAAAAAACCTTTAGTCCACCTCAGAGCAGCTGTGACTGCCCCTGGATCCCTGGAAGTGTCCAAGGCCAGGTTGGACAGGGCTTGGAGCAGCCTGGGACAGTGGAAGGTGTCCCTGCCCATGGCAGGGGTGGCACTGGATGGGCTTTGGGGTCCCTTCCAACCCAGCCCGTTCTGGGATTCTACAGAGAAGTTGTTCATTTCCTTCCATGCAAACAAGAGCCTTGGAGGTTTCCAGACAGCTCTTTGTGGCTCCTGTAGGGTTGCCTCTTCCCTCAGGGCACATTCCATCTGCAATCCAGAATGGCATCCTCAGGCTGGGGTAACTCAGCCACAGGGAGATGAAATTTGGGATGTCTTCTCCACCCGTTACCTGGGGCTGCTTGAGCTGTGGTACAGAACAGCCTGAGGGAGCAGAAACCTGGAGCCAGCTGTTCTGGCACCAAACCAGGCTGGGGTCAGGAGACCCACATTGTTCCTCTAATCAATCTGCAGGCTTCTCTGGAATTCCCAACCATTTTCTCACGGCAGAATTCCTGCTCCAACCCGGAGCAGCAGTGTGCAGTCACTGCCATTTCCAGTGAACTGGAACAGCAGTGAGATGTCCTGCTAAATAAATCCTGGATGTTTTCCAATCCTCAGCATCAGGACTATGCTAAGAAGCCCTTTGGGGGGAAGTCTGAGCTAAAAGAGGCTTGTTGGAAAAACCCTAAACAAAATTTATTAGGAAGAGGTGAATGTGTTATGAGGGCAATGAACGAGTGAGCGTTTTCCTGGAAACTCGGAGAACTTTTAGGAGAAAAATTCGTTTTTGATGCAGAAACTGGGAGCATTCCTGGAAGTAAGACTGTCCTAAACCCTGAGGCAGATGTTTGAAAATACCCCTGAGCTCTGGTGCCTCACAGGGCTTGGCAGCATCAGTGGAAGCCAAGTGAGAGATGCTACAGGAGCTGCTGTGCTGGAGAGCACGGTCAGGAGATGCCTCCTTCCAGAGGGACGAAGAGTGGTGCTCAGATCCTGCTTCCCAAAACTCTGCGGGGGTTTTAGACCCTTCCTCATCTGGCAGCTTGATTCCTTCTCGTTCTCAAGTCAATGAAGTTGTGCTTGTGCACTTTAGGGCAGCTGGGATTTCAGCTCAGGGAATGTGCTGTGGAGCATGATCAGCCCCCTCAGGGAATTAAAATCGTGCTTTCAGAGGGGGACTAATTCCCTAGGAAATATTTAAATAGATTTCTTGAAGTTCTTCCCGTCTGCAGTGGGGCTGCGTGAATTTGGGGGGATTTTGGGTACAGAACAAAGAACCCCGTCACTGGAGAAATATGGGCTGGTGTGAGGCTCTGGGTCTGGCACAGCCAGAAATAGGAGAAAATTTGGAAGTGTGATGGGGAGGGAGGATCTCATCAGGTCAAGGCATAAGCCTGGTATTGCTGGAAGTTGTCCTGACTTAGGAGAGAGTTGTTGCAGCCAGGGCTGCTCCAGGGCAGCACCTCAAGACAAGCTCATGTCTCCAGTGAGGATTTAAAGCCTGGGGAAGTGCTAGGTGGAGGAGCTTGGGATGGGAACTTTTCTTTCAGCACTGATAAAATCAAGTAACCAAAGACCAGGAGAGCTGGGAAGCAACACTCAAGAGTGGTTTCTCTGCAGCAGCTGGAGAGGGACTTTGGACAAGGGCCTGGAGTGCCAGGACAGGGGGGAAAGGCTTCCCACTGCCAGAGGACAGGGATAGATGGGATATTGGGAACTGGGAATTCTTGGCTGTGAAGGTGGTGAGGCCCTCACAGAAGCTGTGGCTGCCCCTGGATCCCTGGAAGTGTCCCAGGCCAGGTTGGACAGGGCTTGGAGCACCCTGGGACAATGGAAGGTGTCCCTGCCCATGGCAGGGATGGAACTGGATGATCTTTAAGGTCCCTTCCAACCCAAACCATTCAGGGATTCTATGATAATGACCGAGCCCTCAATGAGCCACTCCTTAAGGAACTCCTTCCATTGACAAAGGAAAACAGTTGAAATGAAAGTTTATGGGCCACGTGGGAAACAGTGGAAAATCCAGCTTGGAGCGTAGCTGCAAAACAGGAATCAAAGAACCAAAACGGGACCAGTTGCGAGGCAGCTCCGTCTGCTGAGCTCTGAGTCACTGGTTCCAGGAGCTTGGGCTGTGACAGTGAATGTTCTGAGGATCAGTCACTGGTGTCTGACAGCAATTTGTATCATGGCTGTGTCTGAGGTACCCCCTTAATTCTCAGGAAAAGCCTGGCTTCTCTATAGGGTGAGATTTCTCCCTCTCCTTGGGTCAGAAGAGCCGTTTTTGTTGCTTTCAGTTGCTCAACTCAAAGGAGGAGGGGGGTGGTGGTGTTGAAATCCTCCCTGTTCTTCCAACCCCTTTGGCAGCAGCTGTCGGGAGCTCTGATCTCTGCATTTCACAAGCTCCTCGCCATGCCTTGCAGATTCCCACAGAGCTTGGCTTTCCCAGGGATGCACTGCCTGAAACCACAGCCAGGCTGGACAGGCCTTGGAGCAACCTGGGACGGCAGAAGGTGTCCCTGCCCATGGCAGGGGGTGGAATGAGATGGGCTTTAAGGTCCCTTCCAACCCAAACCATTCTGGGATTCTGTGAAATTGGAGGCTTTTTATGAGGGAATAAACCAGCTCTGCAGTCAGCTGTGTTTTGGAGCTGTGCTCTCACTCTTAGCTGTGACCAAGAGAGCCCAGCCTGGTCTTTGCCTATCCTGCGACAGCCCCAGCCTGCTCAGACGAGCTGGATAAACCCAGAGACACTTGAGGGAGAGGTTGGTTTATCTCCAGGCTCTTAGCCCTACTCCAGTAAAGCCATCATCCATCATTTCTCAAAGGTCACTAGGATTTATAAGATTTCTGTTTAGACTTACAGTTGGTCTCCTGTTTCCAAGAACGCTTACGGACTGTAAGTCCTTAAAGGCATTTCATTTGCCTCCGTGCTGCAGATCCTGGAGGCTCAGTGCTGGTGGCTGAAGAGCAAACACTGTTCTCATACTGGAAATTTTCCCCCGATCCTTGGTTGCTGCCTGCTCCTCCTCCCATGGCCTGCAGCCCTGAGCTGCAGTAATTTCTCATGAGCCTCTAATCCTGGTTTCGTTCCTGAAAGTCTGCTCTGGCAGGACGTGTGCAGGCATCGATCAGGTTTCCAGGAAAAAATCTCAACACCTCTCTGTCTATTGTTTATTCTTGTATCTTTGTCTTTTTCCAGCCAGGGAAGCTTTTGAAGAGGCAGGAAACATCCTAAGTGGCCACGTAAGGATGGGGATGTATTTTGAAGATGATGCCTTGGCTTTGTAAGTGGTTCCTCTTTTTCTTTGGGAACAATTCAAGCTAATCTGCTCTTCGTGAAAGGCAGTGCCTGGAGCAAGTGTCCCTGTGCTGAGTGACAGCTGCAAGTGACTGATTCCTGCAGGGAGATGGGTCAGGACTCATCCAAAGGGAATTGTCACCTTGGCTCTGCCACTGATTCTCAGCCTATCCGTGGTCCCCTCTCGGAGCCCTGCTGGAATGAACAGTCACTTCTCTTCCTGCTGGTTTTATTCACCCCGGCTGTTTACAGCCCGCATGGATCTGGTTGTGCTCCTCATACAAACAGGAGCAAACCTTGCTGGCAATAAAAAAAAAGCAGGCTGGAAAAATGATAGCATCGGTGTGTGAGGGGGAAAAAGTCCTGCCCTCCTCTTCCCATGAGGAAGAAGTGATGGATTGTCACTGCAGTGCCTTCCCTTGCTCTGGTGGTTGCCCCCAGTTGCCAAGAGCAGCCAGAAAAGAAGCTGCTTGTGACTACCTGGGCTAGGAGTGGAGTGGACATTGAGTGTGGGTGCTGGAAAAGGCTTTGGAAGCTGGGGAATGAATGTTGTCTTGCCATGGAGCTGCATTCCTGGTGGAATTGCATCCCTGACTTTAAGCCACATGGGATCTGACCTTGATGCCTTGAGTGGCTCCCTAGAAACAGGGAGCAGACAGCAGTAAGGGAATAAAGGCAGGGATTTATTTGAAAGGCCTTCAAAGGTCCACCCTGGGGAGCCAGAGGCTACATCCAAAATGGACCCCAAGATGGACCCCGAGTCATGAGTTCTGCCCACTTTTATAGGTTTGGTTCATTTGCATATCAGCATAAATTCACCAATTAACACTTTAGCTAATGAGGTAATTTCTTCAATTTCTCCACCTCTCTAGGGGCTCTAGTTCACACCTTTTGGGCCTAGCACAGTCTGAGTGTCCTTGAATAGCAAGCTCAGGGAGGCTTTGTTGTGTCTATCTGGCCTGAGAGAGCAGCTAATGAGCTGCAAGAAACTGCAGAGTTACACACCAGGCAGTACAGGATTTAAAAAATACAAAAGTTAAAACCCAAGTCATCAACCTGTGTCATTAACAATCCAGCAAGGGGCAAAGTCCTTTGGGTGAGAGTGTGAGAGGTGCTTTGGTGCCTAGAAATGCAGCTGGACCCAGGAGGAGTCTCCAGCTTGTCCTGGCATCTCCTTTCCATCAGGAATTAGCTGTCAAGGCAGAGTTAAAAATCCCAGGAGGTGCTTGGCCTGTTTTCCAGGTGTGGGTTTAACAGGCTGCAGTGCAGCGGGGAGTTATTTCCATGAGTTGCTCAGAGGTGTGATGCATTCCTGATGAGCCACGGGTGTTTTTGTGGTGAGCACGGAGAACGAAAATGCAAACACCTCGGGAATACATCTCCTTTAACCAAACTGTGCTCCAGGCATCAGGGGGAACCTGACCCCCCCAGTTAAGACTTTTCTTCCCTGAGGGTTTCAGCCCAGCAGAGGACAGGGTGATCTCTCAAGGTACCAGGAGAAGAAGCCTGTGTTCTCTCAGAGCTGACACGTGCAGGAATCCACCTCCCTGCTCCTGCTCCAGGAGCCTGCAGCCTGCTCCTGTTCAGCAGGAATATTTAGTGCCGTTTATATTGATAGTCCTGCCGCCAAATTTGGATTTTGGCTGTGATTTGTGGGTGAAGCTACTGTAGCTGATGGGCTTCTCAACTGTAAGCAGAAAGTAAACACTTACAGGAATTCCTTATGCAAGAGCCAGGCTCACTTCCCTTCTTCAGAAAAAGGAAAGCCACTCTTCAGCTCAGTGCTCAGGGAGAAAATATTTGTGGCTCCCAGGTCACGGAAAGCTGATTCCCCTTCTGTGCATCCTGTAGACCTTTCCAGAGAAAAAGGGCTGCAGGATACACAAAGCCTGTTGTCAGCAGAGCTGTTTGCTCAGCAGGCACCTGCTGGGCTGGTCCCTAATGAAGGGGAAAAAGGCATTGAGGAAGAAATGCTGTGAATGAGGTCGTTATTTATTTCCACATCGATGTCGGAGATTCCTGCCAAGTATTTGTTTGCAGATGGTTTTGATTGAAATGCAAGACTCGTGTTACCCACTGAATGGTCCTGCTGTATAAATAGAAAGCTGTGGTGAGCAGCAATGCAACCCCTCAGGACCAGGAAGAGGAGAAGGGATTTCGGGATAGAGTGTAGCTGGGGAATTTGGTGGTTTCCTGACCTTACACAAGATATTTCCTTATAGAATCCTAGAGTGGTTTGGGTTGGAAGGGACCTTAAAGCTCATCTCGTTCCACCATGGGCAGGGACATTTTCCACTGTCCCAGGTTGCTCCAAGCCCCATCCAGTCTGGCTTTGGACACTTCCAGGGATCCAGGGGCAGCCACAGCTTCTCTGGAAGCCTCTTCCAGTGCCTCACCACCCTCACAGACGCTTATCAAAGGCTGCTGAACAAGTCGATGTGTTTTAGATACAGGGAACAAGAGTTCTCACTCCTCTGAGCCATGACCAAGCCAAAGAATCTCTTTAAAACTTGTAGAATTTTCATAAGGTCAAAATCCCCGAATTAAGTGGTTTTTTAGGTTTTTGCCACTCTTAATCTACAGTAAATACAGGCGAATTTGCAAAGCAATGAGGAGGGAAATTAAGGATCTTCCTCACAGCCCAAAGGATTTGCAGAGGTGTGAGAATCAACTTGTTTTGAGTAGCAGAACTTGGGAGTCCAGACAGAGAGAGGAAAGCTTAGCTCAGGGCTGGATTTACAAAGATAAATTTAAAAAATTGAAATAGCTGAGATAAATCCAAGCACAGTTTAGCAATTGTTCCCCAAGATTTGAAGGCCTCAGGGAAGTCCATGCTCAGGAGTTGATCCTTCACTGATCCTTGGGGGTCCCTTCCAACTGAGGATACTCTGTGATTCTCTGGTCACTGCTGCTCTTGACCACAGCATCAGCACAGGTCTGGGGTGGCCCTCAGAAGTTTGCAGTGGGTGTGTTATTCCCAGAGAAGTCTGTGCTGTGGTGGAGGATGGGAAAGGCTCCATGAGAGCTGGGCACCATGGAAATGAGTTACCTGCAGTTCCCTCCACTTGATTTGTCATTGATGACCTAAAGAAATTCTTCCTGTGAGGGGGGGGAGGCCCTGGCACAGGGTGCCCAGAGAAGCTGTGGCTGCCCCTGGATCCCTGGAAGTGCCCAAGGCCAGGCTGGACAGGGCTTGGAGCAGCCTGGGACAGTGGAAGGTGTCCCTGCCATGGCAGGGGGTAGAACTGGATCATCTTTAAGGTCCCTTCCAACCCGAACCATTCTGGGATTCTTTGGTGTCACAGCCTTTGAAAAACAAACCAGACATGCCTCCAAAAAACTGCAGAGGCAGCTGGTTTCCCCTGGCACACCCTTCCTCTGGGCCGTGTTGTCTGGAGCCTCCAGGGGTGAAGTTCCTCAAACTTCCAGAAAATTGCTGTCCTGGCTTGGTGTCCCCCCTGGCCTTTCATTGCTCAGATTCCTGTTTCTGCTTTTCCCACTTTCTCAGCTTTTCTTTGAATGCCTTGAACCCTCTTACCAGAAGGACTTCAGGGATTTAAGGATGACCTGGCTGCTCCAGCAAGAGAGGGTGGGTGCAGCAAGAGAGGGTGGGTGCAGCCCATGTGTGTTGATCCAGTGTCGGGCTTGGACTTCACCAGAATTTTTGGGATTGTTCACTGAGACGAGAATTGGATCTCCTGGAGGTCCTTTTGTGTGGGTTGTGTCCCTTGGATGGAATCTGAGACCTTCTGTTTGCCTTGGCTTGGGAGGCAGAGTGAAGCCCTGGGTGGGTGTTTGCACCACCCAAACTTAGGTGTAAAAATGAAGAAGTAGGAATAAAATCCCGGAATGGTTTGGGTTGGAAGAAACCTCAAAGCCCATCCCGTTCCACTATCCCAGGACACCTCCCAGTATCCCAGGCTGCTCCAAGCCCCGTCCAGCCTGACCTTGGATGTTTCCAAGGATGGGACATGTCTCCAGGAGGATGCCAGCTCTGTGTCCAACCCCCCTGTGCCCATCCCTCTTTTCCAGATCCCGAAAATACTCCGTGTCCCCCCCCGCCCTCCTCCTTGCCCGGAGCGGAGGCCAGAGCATCGAAGGCATCGCTCTGTCCGAACACGGCGTGCAGGACATGGTGCAGATGGTCAGATACAAACTGCTGGACATTTTTGTGAGTAAAAACCAAATCAAAATGTCATTTTTCCGTCGCAGTCGTTTGCAGAGCCCTGATTACGGCATGGAGCTCTGCACAATGGCCATGTCTGCTCGTTATTTTTATCGTGCCGAGCTTGTTTTTACATTTTATGACTTAGAGCAGGGAGTCTGGACAGAAGTCTGCTGTTTGCTGTGTGGTCTTGGAGCAGGAGACCCTAGAGTTGAGGGACTGGCCTCAGAGTCACTCAGTCCGCAGTGCTTGGCCTCTCACAGGGTCTATTCCCTGTTCCCAGGGATTTTTCCATGTGCCATTTGGAGTGCTGCTGTAACCTCTGCCTGCTCTGCTCGCATCCCCATCTCCAAGCTCACAGCTGCTGCCACGGACTTGGTGGGCGTGGGTCGGGCAAAGACATCTCCAAGTGCACCAAAATCCCAGCCCTCTTCCAGCTTCCCCCGTTCCACACAGGCACTGCAGCCTCGCTTGACCCCTGCGCCCTCACGTAAGAGCAGAAAGTGGAATTTTCTCCCGTTTCCTCCTCCCCGTAACCCCCAATTTCTTGTTTGTGACGCCCTGCAGCCAGAAATCACCGTGCCAAATCTGCCCCGGTACTTGCAGCTCAGAAAGCCGTTCCTCATCCTGTTCAGTGCTGGTGACATCAGTCAGATGGAAAGCAAGGAAATGCTGAAGCTGGCGAAAAGAAGAGCCCAGCAGGCTTTTGTGGCTTGCTGGTTGAACCTGTGAGTGTTTGAAAACGTCTCCTTTCCCTTAACTCGCTCTGGGCGTTGCAGAAATAAAAAAAAAAAAAGCCCTGAGGCTGCAATTACAGAGAACACGAGCTGGTAATGTGATTATTGGGTCTGAAATCATCAGCAGTTGGGAGGTCAAACCATTGAGCAATGGTTCAGTCAGTGTTCTGGGCAGCTGCAAAAATCGCCTGACAAAGTGAAATTAGTAAATGTTTAATTGATGGCAGAAATCGTTTTCGATAGAGGAAAACGTTCCCCAGTGCTTGTAGTAGCTTGACCCTGGGTCTGGTGTTATTTGTATTTTTGTTGCATGTGGGAGGAAAAAAAAAAAAAGCTGAAATTTGCCCTCCTGGAATGTCTTCTGGTGATTTTCCACCAGCAGTTAGAGGGAATGACTGGTCATAGACTGGGGAAAGAAAGTTTTCACAAGAAAGTTCAACCAGAAGCCCCATAAATTAAACTTAAAAAATATTCAAGAAACAAAATTAATTCATAGACCTAAGAAATAGAAAGCTGTAGGAAAGGGGTTTTTTTTTGTTTTTTTTTTTTTTTTTTTGGTAATCCTCCCCTTCTTAGTTGCAGTTTGAATTTTTGGCCTCAGTTTGTTTTGCCCAAACCCAGAGACGCTTCAGTGGCTTAATCATAACGTGCTTTGAAGTCTGGGAAGCGCCGTCCAGCGTGGGCTGGAGTTTGGCTGAGGGGGAAAATGCACATGTGTTCAGAGAGAAGGGGATTGGGCTGCCAGTAATGCACCAGAAACGAGAGCCCTGGAACTTCCCCACCTACACATCTGCCTGTGCTCTGCCTTCCTGAGGCACAAAAAGCCTTCCTGTGCCAGAGCAAAATGGCACTACCCCAACACAGGGCAGAATCCCAGCGTGGTTTGGGGTGGAAAGGACCTTAAAGATCATCCAGTTCCATCCCTGCCACGGGCAGGGACAGCTCCCACTGGCCGAGATATCCCATCCAGCCCGGCCTTGGACACTTCCAGGGATCCAGGGGCAGCCACAGCTTCTCTGGGCAACCTGTGCCAGGGCCTCCCCACCCTCCCAGGGAACAATTCTTTCCCAATATCCCATCCAGCCCTGCCCTCTGGCAGTGGGAAGCCATTCCCCCTCATCCTGTCACTTCATGTCCTTGTCAAAAGTCCCTCATCCTAGAGAGGAGCCCTCATTCCCAGGGGGAGAGCCAGCTCAGACCTGCAGCATCACTCTCAGCCCTAAAACGGTGCTGGAATGACTCAGTACCTTTGTGGGCCTGCTGTCCCTGTGTCTCAGTGTCCTGTTTTCCCTCTCTCTGTGTCACTTGAGGAATTTGCCTTTCCATCCCTGTGGAATTGCTGGCAGCAGCCGGGCTGGAAGGAGCTGGCAGCTTGTCCCTGCAGACAGGGTCTGACCCTGGGGGGCTGCAGGACCTGTCCCACTCTCGTCCCACCCGTTCTTAGAAGCTTAAGGTGGAAAACATTTCCTTCCTTCCTACAGAGTTTGCCCTGCTCAAGGATTTCTTCACACATCCAGGCTGTTGTCTGCTCTCTCTCCACTGGATCCTAACAGGTTCCTTGTGGCATCAAGCTTACGTGCAGTGCCATGAGCTTGGAGTCAGGGAATCCTGGAATGGTTTGGGTTGGAAGGGACCTCGAAGCCCATCCCCTTTGTCCATGGGCAGGGACACCTCCCACTGTCCCAGGTTGCTCCAAGCCCTGTCCAGCCTGGCTTTGAACACTTCCGGGGATGATGCTCCTACAGCCCCACAAACGTGTGCTTTGCTGGATGTGACCCTTCGGTGGTTTTTTGGCTCTCAATCCCAAAAAGTTGTGCTGCCAAACCTGCATCTCCTCTTCCCAACAGGAAGAAGACTCCAGTGGGCCACGGGATCCTGAGGAAATACTTTTCCACCATGCCTTCCTTGCCCGTTCTCCTCTGGGTCAACCTCCACGCCGGGGGTCAGGTATTCAGGTTCCCACCAGAGCAGTCCATCACTGAGATGAAGATCTTGGCTTGGCTGGAGAGGCTCCAAGCAGGACTGGAGATTCCCAGCAGTAAGTGGACACAGGTTTATAACGTTCCCAAGCACACACTGTGAGAGCTCCGGTCTGTTTATGAGAAGATACTACGTGCAATAAATTGTCTGCCCTGGAATTTAACGATGGAAAAACCAGCTCTGCTTGTTAGCGCTGCAGAAGTACAAATAGTCCAGCCAGGAGAGAATGCCCACAACTCACAAGTTTGCTTTGGGACTGTTTAATGCTCAGAGCCAAACGTGGATAGTTTGGATTTGACATCTTTTCCCTGTGATAATCCCCAAATCTGGCTGTGTTTTCCCATTCCCGAACACAGCTGGCTAATAAAAAACCTCCCAGCTCCCAGCTGTCAGGGTAAGAAGTAGCTGCTCTTTGGGCACCTTCCTGCATTTCTTTTTGGATGGGAAAGGATAAGGAAGCTGGTGTTCTGCTGTGGTCTTTGGGACACAAAGGGTTGGCTTGTGCTGTGAAGCTTTTCACTGCATCCCTCCTGTCTTGATCAGCCTGATGAGGCTTTGGAGGAAGCCAGCATGGATATGCCTTCCTCAGGAGAGCTGGAGAGGAGCTTTGGAAAAGGGATGGAGGAACAGGACAAGGGGGAATGGCTTCCCACTGCCAGCAGGCAGGGTTAGATGGGATATTGGGAGCTGGGAATTCTTTCCTGTGAGGGAGGTGAGATCCTGGCACAGGGTGCCCAGAAAAGCTGTGGCTGCCCCTGGATCCCTGGCAGTGTCCAAGGCAGGGGGCCTTGGATGGGGCTTGGAGGTACCTGGGATAGTGGAAGGTGTCCCTGCCCATGGCAGGGGTGGGGTGGGATGATCTTTAAGGTCCCATCCAACCCAAATCATTCTGGAATTCTGTGATTCTATGATCTTTCAGAAAATAATTTTAATTTTGTATCCATTAGAATGGGGGGAGGAAAAGGTCTTAATTCCTTGGAAAGGGAAATATCCCTGGAGGTGGGGCACAACTCGTTACCTACTAACTGGGACTGTGTTTGCTGCTCAGGTACCTTGTCTGAGGAAGACTGGAAGCCACCACTCCCTGCTTACGACTTCCTCCAGATGATGGAGCCATCCGTGCCCGAGCTCTCCCCCCACGCTTCCCCCCACCCCGGGGACACCCCGGTGCCACACCCACCCAAAAGCCCCGGAGGGGACACTGCCGGAGGGGACACTGCCACCCGGGAAGAGTCATCCCAGGAGAGCACGGCAGAGGAAGTTGGTTCCCCTGGGAGGGACCTGCGGGGCACAGCCCCGAGGCTGGCGGCGAGGGACAAGCAGGGCAAGAGACACGGCGAGCTCTGAGAGCTGCGGTGGGGAAAGGTGTGGGACTGCCCTGGAAAACCTCTCACTTTCCCAGCCTTTACTCCAAGGACAGAAGTGGTTTCAGCTGTCAAGGAATGAAGGGAAAGGCCACTCCCTGCTGCAGAGTGCTGGTGGCTTCTGATGCCAGAGACGTGTCTGTGCATCCCACGTGTTGTTCCCCGGCTGCTGCTGGGAGCTCGCCGAGCAACAAACTACACTGGAAAAGACAAATCCGCCCTGCTCTGTAGATTCCCCAAATCTCAGAGCTGCTTCAGTTGCCCCTGAGCAGGAAGGGATGAGTGATTCCAAGATAAAAAGCCCATTTCTCTCCTCCCTGGTTGCAGGAGAAGCTCTACTGACGTGTGTCAGCGAATGCTGCGATTCCATCTGCGCTGGAACTGTGTGGAGCCGGGCAGGCCAGCATTTCACCCCTCCAGGGCTGCTCCAACCAGCCCCCAGTTGTGTTTACACCTGACTTGTGACCCGAATTCGTGAGCGTGTTCATCCTCACGGGGAAGAGGAGGATCTGGTCGAAGCAGATTTATTTCAGAGGCCAGAGCTCAGGTCACACAACAGCCCTGAATAGCTGGGACAAAACTCTGCCAGCAAATCCCGAGGGTGGGCAGGTTGGGAGATGGCTTTCCTCACTGCTGGCATTTTCTTGGTCACGAGCCCAGGGGGTTATTTGCAGCCTGGATTTGTCTTTGCTCTCGGTGACAGCGGCGAGGTTGGTGCCTCCTGAGCTGGGAATGGTGCAGGGAGCAAGGTCTGTGGAAAACCCAGCTCTGTGGGAAAGGGGAGAGGGAGATGAAGGGCAAGGCTGGACCTTCCAAGGTGGGATGGAGCTGCTTCACATCCAAAACTGGGTGGGGAGATGCAAAACCTGGGGAAGTGGCTTTCCAGCCTCTGCTCGTCTCCTGGGGACAAGAAGTAACAAGGGGTTGAAAGCTGATGGTCTTTAAGGTCCCTTCCAACCCAAACCACTCTAGGATTCCGTGATCATCCCGCTCCCTTCAATGAACATCTCCCTTCCACTGCACCACTGAGACACGACAGAAGGGTCAGATCCTCCTCCTACTCCTTGGGGCTCTGAAATTACTGGGAAGAGGAAAAAATGCTGGTAAGGAACTGCTGAGAGCATTGCAAACTCTCCATTTCTCATCCTGCAAGCAGCACGCATGGCTGTGAGTCTTTTGAAATACCCAGAAATAGATCATTAGTCCTGGGCTCTCCTGGAAACCCTTAATTGAAAGAGACCATTTTTGGACAGAACGACAGGCTTTGAGCCAGAATGTATGTATTTAAAGGAATAAACTGCAGCCTGCTGATCGAAGGCATTATTCCCAAGGGAAGGGTGTGAACAGATCCTTCGTGTATTCCCGTCATTCCTCTGCTCCATAAGGTCCTTACGCTGCTGAATTCTGTAAACTGAACATTGGTCATTTCCCATCCTGTCCCTCATCATCATCATCATCATCATCGAATCCCAGAATGGGTTGGGTTGGAAGGGACCTTAAAGACCATCCCATCCCACCCCTGCCATGGGCAGGGACACCTTCCACTGTCCCAGGTTGCTCCAAGATCCATCCAACCTGGCCTTGGACACTTCCAGGGATCCAGGGGCAGCCCCGGCTTCTCTGGGCACCCTGTGCCAGGGCCTCCTCATCCTCCCAGCTAGGAATTCCTTCCCAATATCCCATCCATCCCTGCCCTCTGGCAGTTGGAAGTGCAATAATTGGGTTTTTCATGGCATCTTAAATAAACTCCACCCAAGTAGGCTCCTCTGCATCTGTTTTGGGTGGTGGGAGCAGGGGGTCTGGGGCGGGTGCCCCTCATCAGCAGGATCCCTTCCTTCCGCAGGGTTTGTGGAAGACAAGGAGCATTCCCACCTCCCCGCTCTTACCCACGTGTCCTTTTCCAGCCGCAGCCCTTCTCCCGTGCAGGACTGGGGCGGGAGTTTGTCACTAGGGGTCAGTGCCACATCTCCGTTGTGGCTTCGCAAATCGCTGCCTCTCCCGGTGCCGCTGGATTGACGCTGGAGCGTCACCACTGGAGCGCTGGAGGTCAGGAACAGCTTCCCAGTGGGATCCTGATGGGATGCTGCTGGCTGAGGGGCCGTGCCTGCGGAGTCCCGGCTCTACTGGCTTCATCCCCAACATCACCAGTGGGATCCATCAGCTCCAGCCTCCCAGGCTGGGTTGGGATGCCCGGAGCTTTGGGCTGAGTCCCCCTTGCAGGTGCCAGCACAGAGACGTGGGAAAGGGATGTGCTTATCCATGTCCCATCACTCCCAGAATCCAGCTGGACGGGCAGCTGTGGGTTTGCTCTAGATCAGGGTTCTGGACCACATCAAGTGGCTTTGGGTTTATTGGGGTTTTATTTTTCAGTACAAAATGTTTTTTCCATTGTGCAGCCCAAACAGGCACTCGGAGAAATCTGTGGAGGCAGAAACGTGCCAGGATATGTACGGACAGGGGGAGAACATTAGGGATGTTGGGAGCAGTTTAATGGGGTCTGCATCCCAAGGTTTCCCCATCCACCAGAGGCAACGCTCCAGCATTTGGCTGTTTCCAACAACTCCAGCTCTGGGGACCGAGTGGGGTTGAAAGAAACACTCCAAGGATGTTCATGGACTCAGAGCCGCGGAGTGGTTTGGGTTGAAAGGGACGTTTAGAGGTCCTCTCCAACCCTGCCATGGGCAGGGACATTTTCCACTGGACGAGACTGCTCCAATTCCCATCCAGCCTGGCCTGGAATTACAGCCTTGGGTGAGAAGCAAGGCAGAGGAGGCAGAGCTCGTGTTCTGGGGGGCAGCTGTGAGCGACAGAGCGATTCCCAGGAGGCTGGAGCAGAGGGATCTGTCCTGTGCCAGGAGGCTGGAGGAGCGGGATCTGTCCTGTGCCGGGAGGCTGGAGCAGCAGGATCTGTCCTGTGCCACGAGGGTGAGCTGCTCCTGTGCCAGGAGGCTGGAGGAGCGGGATATGTCCTGTCCCAGGAGGGTGAGCAGCGGAATCTGTCCTGTGCCAGGAGGCTGGAGCAGCAGGATGCTGGGGCCTGTGTGTGCACCAACAGGCCCCTGTTGCCGGCAGTGCTGCTGCTCAAATGAGGTGAGATCAGCAGGGACACTGATGTTATCAGCTCCTTCTTCAGCCATTTTAACAATAAAAGCAGTGTTTGGGTAAACCACAGCTCTTCCTCCCTTGGTGGTGCCGGGGAGGCTCAGCTGAAGGTTTCCTGACTGATACGGATCAACTACAGCTTCAGACCAAGCTCTTCTGCTAGGACTTGATTTCGGTGGACATTTGGATGTGCTTCAGGAGCCTTTCAAGGGGTGTTTAAATTATCAGAAGATCAAACAAAGATACACACGCACCCAAAAAAGGATTATGTGCTTGTCCTGAGAGCAAAACAATTTATTGTCCAAAACCACAGGAAATTCTCCATGCACTCCTTGTTGGCCCTTTCCAGCTCAGGATATTCTGTGACTCTCTGGTCTGTCCCCATCCTCAAGGAGTCCCACAAAGCCATCATCATCATCGGTTAGGAGGGAGGAAGGCTGGCAGCAGTGCTCACTGCGGGGCAGAGGGAATATTAAGGGTGTGTGTTGTGTTTTCCCTGTTTAACAGCTTTCAGAGGGAACATTTCGGAGGTGCCCGCTGGTCTCCAAGCCGTGGGACAGCGGGAACAATCACGGCGTTTCCTCCAGGTTTTTCACCCTTTGAGCAGAACCAGGGTGGTGAGAGACAGGCCCTTGTGTTGGTGGATTTTCCAAACTGGCCGAGAATTTCCAAATTCTCAGCCCATCCTGGACCGCTGCTGGATGGCCACGGTCCCTCCCAGCAAGCCTCATTCCGTGGCCAGGCTCTGGTCTGGGATACAGCTGCAGGACGGTGGAAGAGGCGGCGGCAGCGGGGAGGAGGCAGGAGAGGACACGGGCCCCAGGAGGGAGATGCTGCCAGGCAGGAGCGGGGCCATGGGAAGGACAGATCTGCCTGGACAGATTCCAGCAGCGCTGCCAGGATGTGGAGCAGGACAAGACCTGGTGAGCTGGCTCATGTCCCCTGCGCTCATCGGTGCCTGGGGCTGGCAGGGCTGGGGGACAGTGAGAACCAGTCCCTCCATCCCATCCGGTGGCTCAGCCTGGCAGAGATGCTTTCCCTGCAGGGCAGGTTCCTCTCCAGCACGGCTTGGCCGGGATCCCTGCCCTGGAGCACCTGCCCCTGCCGCAGGGCCCTGCCAGCGGCAGAGCCGTGTCTGGGAATGTTTGTCCGGAGTTGCCGGGTGAGGCTGGGCTGTTGCTGAGGGTGTCTGGAATAGCCTTGTCCAGACCTCAGCCCACCCCTGGAGACATCCAGGGTGATGCAGTCCATCCTGGTACCCTGATGCTGTGTTCCCTGTGCCCTTGGTGTCACCTGAGGGGGTGGAGAAGGGTCCTGAGGTGGCAGTGCCATCGCTGCCAGTGTGTCCCCACCCCAGTGTGCCCCCCCAAACCAGCTCCCCGAGCCCACACAATGCCCCTGCTGCCTGTCAGTTTGGAGCAGGTGGCGGGGACCAAACAGGGACAATCTGGGGACAGACAGACAGACAGACAGTGGTCCAGGGGTGGGATGGGAAGCGATCGATGCCATAATGGCAGTCGGAGGTGGCTGAGGGGCTGCGCTGGGGAAGGGAGGGTGCAGGTGCAGGCTGGAGCTGGGATGTGAGATAAGGGATGGTGGCTGAGCAGGATGGGGTTCCCTGTTATTTAGGGTGGCTCTTCCACCTGGCACTTCCCCTGGTAAAAATACAACAGGCCCAGGGCAGTACCCCCAGCTCCCAACCTGTTGCTTGCAGGATGGCCAGGATGGGGTCTCCATCCCTCCTGCCCCATGCTCAGCATGGGCACGAGTTGGGTCTAAAGGGCACCACTGGCTCCATCCTCCTGGACGGGGATTGGGATGGAGCTGGGAAGAGCAATCCAAACCAGCTCCTTGTAGAACACCTTCTGTCTGTATTTTCCCTTCCCCCAGACGTGCTCCACCTCCAGCCTCTCCTGGCACTGCACCTGTGGCTGTGGCCTCCTGCTCCATTCCCAAGCCAGGTCCATGCAGGGGCCTCACTGCTCGTGACTCCCACCCCGAGGGTGAAGTTGAAGCCCAGGCTGGGAGAGCAGCACCCACCATGGACCATCCCACGGTAATCCCGTCCCAGTGCCTTTCCTGCAGCTCCCGAAAAGCGGGAGCCCCCGGCGCTCCGTGGGGCCGTGGAGGGAGCAGAGGTGGCACCTCCCCTTTGGGACGTTGCTGTTCATTGTCCATTGTTCCCTCTTGGCTCGCTGGAGCCGACGTGGAGACGGGGAGCGATAAGTGGGGAGAGGGCAGCGCTGCGGTTCCTGCTCCCCGACAGGTTATTTCCCGACCTCTCCTTAGGTAAACTCAGCCCTTCACCTCCCTGAGAGTTTGCTTTGCTCTCCCTCACCCCTCCAGCACGGCGTGGGGCCCAGGAGAGCAGCCTGGCTCTATTAATAGCCCCTGGAATTGCCAAATCCCTCCTGTGTGTTGAAAGAGTGGCTGCAAGCCCATGAATCAGCTCCGTGGTAACGCACGGGACGGTTCCCCCGCACGGCTGTGGTGGGAAGGCTCCAGCTCTGCTCCAGCCCTGCAGGGCGAGCTGGGCTCCCCAGTGGGGAGGGGGGGATGGGGAAGAGCCCATCAGCTGGGAATTCTTGGCTTGCTGGCAACACAAATGGTCCTGCTAAACTCGGTGGTGTTCTCTCCGTTGGCCACTGCCCAAGCTCACTCTGCACACGGATCCACAAAGAGTAAAATCCAGGAACCTCGGAGAGGGCGAAGCCATGGAATCATGGAATCCCGGAACCACTAAGGTTGGAAAAGACCTCTAAGATCATCGAGTCCAACCATTCCCCCAGCACTGCATGGTCCCACCAAATCACGTCCCCAAGTGCCACATCCACACAGCTTTTAAGTTCCTCCAGGGATGGGGACTCCACCACTGCCCTGGGCAGCTGTGCCAGTGCTTGGCAACCCTTTCCATGAAGAAATTTTCCCTAATATCGAGCCTAAACCTCTTCTGGAGCAACTTGAGACCGTTTTTTCTTGTCCCCATGGCAGAAGCAGGCTCTTGGGGATGAAATCCATGGTGTCCCTATCCCAGCCTTGCTCCATGAGCAGTCCTGCCTGTAGGAGAGAGGAGAGCAGAACCTCGGTGCAGTGCATGGAGCATCTCCTCGGGCTCCTGCTGGATTTGAAGTCTTGGAGGCTCCCGCAGTTGGGCTTGTGAGAGACTCACGTTGGGGTGTGGGAGCTTTGGAGGGCTGAGGTGACTCCCTGTGGATCCCGGACCTGCTGTGGGGAGAAGTGACCCAGGGGGAGAGGTGGGATCCTGGATATGGACGTGTGAGGGATGCTGCAGCTGGGAGAGTTCAGCTTAGCACAGCAGGGAGCAGGGAGGGAGCCCCAGCTGTGAGTGGGGCCAGGCACCAACACCGAAGCAAATATTTGGAAAGGCAGTTGCTGCCCAAAAATAGCTGGAAAAGCTTTCAGGAGCAAAGCTGGAACAGTTCCCCAGCCCAGGGGAGCTCCCAGACACAGGGAACAGAGATGGGAAAGGGGCATGACCAGTGTTTGTCCATGAATTCCCCTTCCTGTGGCAGTGCACAGGGGATCTGTGGGGCTTCTTTTGGAGACTCTCCATCCTATGGACCTGGAAGCTGAATAGGGGAAAAGTAGCATCATCCTCCTTCAGGGATGCTGAAATGTGGGTACCAGCATCCAGATAATCTCATTTGCTCCCAGGAATCAGCACCTTTGGATCCAAAGGGGCTGTGTGCTTTTGGAGGGCACAAGGTGACAGAGGGATGGGGCAGATTCCCCGCTCCAGACTCCCAGCTTGGAGCCCAGAAACCCTAGCCTGCTCCCACTGAGCCAGAGCTGGGTGTGAATCCAAGCAGGCAGCAGGGACAGGCAGCAGGGACATCTGGGTGGGATTCCTTGCCAGGGGAACGTGTCCAGAGTCCAGTCCTGCCTCTTCCTGAACCATCCCTGGGGTCCTGCATTTCCTTCCTGCTGAATCCCAGTGTCTCTCCCTGAACCCCTACACACTCCCCAGCAAGGGCACCGCCCCCAGAAGGACACACAGTGACAAAACCCATCTCCAGGTGCTGGGAGTGAGCTAAGAGGACAACCAGGGTGGGAACGACCGGCTCGAGTCACTTGGCCACTGTCCCACCCTGGTGACGCTCATCCTTCCTCCTCTCAAGAAGAGCACGAAAAAGATGAGCTGGCAACTC
The DNA here is from genome assembly GCA_013399875.1 of Gymnorhina tibicen. Taxonomy (NCBI): domain Eukaryota; kingdom Metazoa; phylum Chordata; class Aves; order Passeriformes; family Artamidae; genus Gymnorhina; species Gymnorhina tibicen. The sequence goes on along the minus strand of VXAZ01002737.1, from coordinate 213,637 downwards.
TGCCACACCATCCTCGGGGCTCTGGCTCTCGAGGAACACCGGCTGAGGACCCCAGAGGGACAAATCCCGAAAGCTCCAGGCTTCTTGCCTCTCCTGCAGCCCCTTGCTCTTCCCCTTGGGCCGGGGAGGAGGCAGCAGTGAGGCTCCACAGGCTCTGGGTGCAGGCAGGATCCTGTTCCATTCCTTCTCCTTCTCTGAGGCCAGACAGATCCTGACCAGAGTCTTCCTCACTAGGGATGCACTCAGAGTGCTTTTGGAGCCTTAATTAAGTGCTGGCTTAATTACAGGGCTGGCTGTGACATTCCCGTGTCCCCGAGTCCCACCTGGCAGTGCTCCACCTTCCCACTCATCTCCATCCCTGGGGCATCAGCAAAACCCAAAATCCATAAATATGAAAAGCCACCAAAACCCAACCTGTCTGTTGATGCTCACTCCATGATTTCCAGTGGCGCTGGGGACAGGAGTTGGGAATGTCTGTGGCTTCCAGCTCGGACATGATGCTGCAGCCTTGGAATGGGTCACCTCCTAGTGGCACTGTCCCCATCCCCAAGGACACCAGGGTGGCCGTCCTGGGTGGCACCTGCAGCAGGGACCCCCAGCAGGAGCAAGGCAGGGTGAGGGTGGCATCCAGCCTTCCCTCTCCCTGTCCATCCAGAGGGACACCCAGTCCTTTCTCCCAGTTTGCAACTGGTGTGTGCAGCTTTCCGCACTGGGCACAGATGGGTCCCTCACTCCACCAGGACGGGGATGCCCAGCAGGGACTGTCCCCACTGCTGGCACTGGGCAAACAGGGATCTCTCTCCCCGGGAACGAAGCAGCTCAGGAGAAAGCCATGGAGAGTGAAATGGGAGGGTGGGAATGTGATTCAGGCTGTGTCACGCCGGGGCAGCGCTGCCCTGGCCGGAGGAAATCCCTCCTGAATCATGGCCTGGGAAGTCCTGTGGCTTTTTGGGACCACGGTGACCCAGCGGTGCCACCCCACAGCAAAGAGGGCTCTGGGTGATGGGACACTGCCAGGTGCCCGCTCGGGCAGCCTGGCCACAGAGGATGCAGGAAGGCAGCGAGATTCCAGGGATGACACACAGCTCACCAAACACTGCCTGGGCTGAGTAAGAGAGAAAGCTGGAATTTTTCCCCAGCATGGATTTCTCTCTTCCTTTCTCGCAGCCAGCAGCCCAGTTTTAAGGACTCTGCTCCAGCTGGGACAGGTCTCACATATTTTCCTTTCTCTCTGCAGTCTGATTCCCAAGGAATGGGAAAGGCTTCCCAACACAGCCCAGCCGGCTCTGGCTCCCCATGGCAGAGCTTCAACTATTCCCCTGGCAAGCCGTGTCCTGCCGTGTCAGAGGGGCCAGCTGGCTGCAATTCCCAGCTTTTCCCCCTGGGAGGACATCCCCTACATCCCTTGTCCCCACAAGGTGGGTTCCTCACCCATGGGTAAATCCCTGGATAGCCCCCAAGTGCCTTGGGGGTCTCTTCAGAAAGGGGCCAGGTTGGCTTTTGGGAACCATCGGTCATTGCCAGCTGAGGTTGCTCTGGCTTCCCCTGTCCTTGGACTCATTCCCTAAATCCCAGCTCGTGGCTGCTGGTGGAGACAAGCTACAAAGAGACCTTCAGCGTGAGCCAGCGGGGCCAGCCCTGCGCATTCCTGTCCCCACACAGCTCCCCGAGTAGATCGATGTCTTTAGGATGTGAGTTAAAGCCATTTAATCACAAGCCTCCTGTTGTCCATTTCCTTTGGACCTCCTCAGCTTTCCATGATTTTTTTTCTTGAGCAACATCCCTCTGAGATCCTGGGGATGGTTGGGAATTGAGTCATCGGATGCAAGGGCTGTGTAACCCTGCTCTGCTCTCTCCTACTCCGTGGATCTTCCCTGATCTGCCACAGTCCCAACTCCTCTGTGCTCCCACCCTCCCACTGTGCAGGGAAATCGAGTGTCCAGGGGTGCTGGGAACATCCTGCTGCTAGATAACCGGGATATGGAGCCGGGCTGGGAGAGCTGGGGGTGTCCACCTGGAGAAGAGAAGGATCCAGGGAGAGCTCAGAGCCCCTTTCAGGGCCTAAAGGGGCTCCAGGAGAGCTGGAGAGGGACTGGGGACAAGGGCTGGAGGGACAGGACACAGGGAATGGCTTCCCAGTGCCAGAGGGCAGGGATGGATGGGATATTGGGAAGGAATTCCTGGCTGGGAGGGTGGTGAGGCCCTGGCCCTGGTGAGGGGGTGCCCAGAGAAGCTGTGGCTGCCCCTGGATCCCTGGAAGTGTCCAAGGCCAGGTTGGATGGGGCTTGGAGCAGCCTGGGACAATGGGAGGTGTCCCTGCCCATGGCAGGGGGTGGAAGGAGATGAGCTTTAAGGTCCCTTCCAACCTAACCCATTCCATGATCCTGTGACAGGAGATGGTTTTTCTTGGACTTACAGACAGGTCCATTGTCCTGCCCAGATACAGAAAGGTGACTTTTTGTCCCTCCCAGCCCCCATTCCCAGCTGGCAGCGCTGACAATGGTCACTTCATTCCCTGCAGAGCTCGGCTCTCGCTCGCTCCTCGTTGCTCTCCTGGCCATTGCCCTCTCACAGTGACCTCTGCCTGCCCCGTCCCGCTCCCATGCCCCCAACATGAGGCTCTGTGGGATTTTCCAGACCACAGCAGCTGTTGGTCTGCGTTGGGAATGTCCCACAAGCTGGATTTTCAGCCGACTCCTTGTCCCCTTCCATCCTGGCTGTCCCCCTTGGAATGTGGCTCCTTGGGGGAGACACCCTGCTCCCCTTGGCTGCTGCCATCCCCTATGGACCCCCTAAGAGGGCAGGGATGCCCTGCTCAAGGACAGTGACCTCATATGGGGACAAGGACACTCTACAAAGGGTTGAGACCCTCTACAAGGATGAGAATCCCACAGTGACTCCCTACAAGGACAGGGATCACCCGTAGGGGAACAGGGACCCTGATGCCAGGACAAGGATCCCACAGCGACTCCATATGAGCGCAGGGACACCACAGGATCCCCCTTCAAGGACAGGGACCCCCTATAGGGACAAGGACACTCTAGAAGGGGTTGAGACCCTCTACCAGGATGAGAATCCCACAGTGACTCCCTACAAGGACAGGGATCACCCGTAGGGGAACAGGGACCCTGATGCCAGGACAAGGATCCCACAGTGACTCCCTAGGACAGGGTCTGCCCTGCAAGGATGGGGACCCCAAAGGTGTCCCCTATGAGTTATGGCCCTGTGGGCTGCCAGCAGCCTTCCACTCCCAGGAAGGCACCAGCGAGTCCAAGCAGGGGTGAAAGGGCAATTAAATAGGATTTTAAAAATGCACTGGGCACTGCTGTGCGGAGGAAAGTCTGAGAGAAAACACACCCGCAAGAAGAAATCCTCCCTGGCTTAGCACGTCCTTCTAAAAACACACAGTGACGGCAGAAAAATGTGAGAAAACACATCTTCTCTCCCCAGAGGGAAAAAACAGAGACAAGCAGCAACGTGATGGTGTTTGCTGACTGAACCTCAGTCCTTGAGGGGTGGGGAATGTGCTCCAGGGGCTTCGGGTGGAGTTGTGGGGGCATCGGCAGCAGATAGCCCTGAGAGCATCTCTGCAATGCCCAGGCAGAGCTGATCCCCCTCAGAAAGCTGCCAGACGCTGAATCTTTGCTCCAGTGCTCCCAAACAGAAGGGATGTGCCAGCCCAGGGCCCTCCAGCCCCCTCTGGAAGGGAATCATTGATTACAAACCTTGCAAATCCTGGTTTATTCCAACGACTGCCGCACACTAACCACAGCCATGAATAATTAAGGGAGTAGCTCTTGTGAAGCTCTGGAGGAGCTTTTTGCACCGTGGGAGCGCTGGCTGCTTGAAGCTGAGCCCAGCTGCTCCGTGCTGCTTTTGGAAGTGGTGCCAGTGGGATGCCCTGGCAAGAAGACGCCGTGCCCAGGGAGGCAGAGCTGCCCCCAGCGCTCTGGTTTGAGCAGGAACTCCAGCAAGGAGGAAAGTGCTGAGCAAACCAGCGGGGGAAGGAGCTCTCCGAGGGGGAAAGAGCTGCTTGAACCATCGGATGTCCTGCCCTGGGTGTCCTGGTGTTTGGTTTTGATCCCTGAGCCCTCTCAGGCACGTCAGGGGTTCTGCGTTTCGCTGTCCCGGGATGCTCCCGAACCCACCAAGCCTCCAGTTCCCAGAGCACCTCGCAGGGAGTGCTGAGGTTTCCAGGGCTGGTTTGGCTGCCAAAAATGGGGAATGCAAAAGGTGATGAATGCAGGGATGACGGCAAAATGCCACCCACCAAGAAACCAGCCGGGCACAGCAGTTCCACTGGTCAGGCACTCCAGGACAGAGCCTGGAAGATTTTCCCTTGTCCTCTTTCCCCCTTGCCCTTTTTTTCTTCCCCTTCTCCCATCCCCTTTCCCTTTCCCTTGTCCCCTGTTCCCTGTCCCCTTTTCCTTTCTCTTTTTCTCTTGCCCCCTTTCCCTTTTCTCTTCCATTCTCCTGACCCCCTTCCCCTTTCCTTTGTTCCCTGTCCCTTGTCCCCTTTCCATCTTCTCTTGCCCCATTTCCCCTTCCCCTTTTCTCTTCCCTGTTCCCCTGTCTGCTTCCCCTTTCCCTCATGCCTGTCCCCTTTTTCTTTTTCTTTTCCCTTGCCCCCTTTCCCTTTTCTCTTCCCTTTCCCGTCCCCTTTCCCTTTCCTTGTCCCATCTCCTTTTCCTTTCCCTTTTCTCTTCTCATTTCCCCGTCCATTTTCCCCTTTCCCTTGTTCCCTGTCCCTTATCCCCCTTCCCTTTTCTTTTGCTCCCTTTTGCCTGCCCTCTTTTCCTTCCCCTTTTCTCTTCCCCTTTCCCATCCTCTTCCCCTTTCCCATGTTTCCTGTCCCCTTTTCCTCTCTTTTCTCTTGCCCCTTTCGCTTTTCTTTCCATTTCCCTTACCCCCTCCCCTTTCCTTTTTA